>PVJL010000246.1:0-497737 GCA_004026885.1 Lyroderma lyra | reverse complement strand
ATTATGGAACATCTATATCACATTAAGAAGAATAAAGTAGTTATCTACAGAAAAAAATTGTCACAATAGTAAGTTTCTTGACTAGCCTGAATTATAGCTCCCAGTCATTCAATCAGACACTAATTGGGGTACTGCCCCCGAAGGGATTTTGCAGATGTGATTAGAAGTCCTAACTGGCTGATATTATTATTCAAAAGAAAGATTATGCTGGGTGGGCCTGGCCTGATCAGGTGAAACCTTGAAAAGGCGGTTTAGGTTTTCCCAGGTCTTGGATACTCCAAACAGCTTCTGTCAGCTGAACACAAACTCCCCTTTCTGTCCACCTGCCCTAGACTTCAGACGTGCTTGGCTGCCCTCACAACCACGTACACCAACCCCGTGTGATATATCTCTCACAGGGGTACGGACTCGCTCTGGCTCTGTCTTGACACATAGATCTCCTACTGGTTCTGCTTCTCTGGTTGAACCCTGGTACGTTTTGAAATAGGTATAGATTCACAGGAAGTTACAAAAGAAATACACCAAGTCCTATGTGCCCAATGGTGACATCCTATAATCTGCAGTACAGTGTCAACAGTAGGAATGTGACACGGGAACAGTACTGCTTACGAGACAACAGGCCTCGTTCAGACTGTACCAGTTTCTGTGCTCACACATGTGTTGTATATGGCTTTATGCATCTGATCCTCTCTGTGGATCTGTGTACTCCTCCATTGCCACCAAAGAGTGACCTCAGTCACCCTCCCACCCCGGCCTGTCCCCTCTGCAACCACTAATCTTTTCTCCATCTATAGTTAGTTACAACATTTTGAGAAATTTATAGGCATGGAATCATACAGCACGTGATCTTTTAAGACTGGCTTTTGGCACTCAGCACAATGCCCCGAGGTCATTCAAGTGGCAGCATTCATCAGTTCACTCAGTGTTGCTGCCGCATAGTTTTCCACAGCATGGGTGTTAGTTTACAGGTATACCAGTTCGTTCAACCTTTCATCCACAGAAGGGCATCTGGGATGTCTGGAGGTTTGGATTGCTACAAATAAAGCTGCCATGGACATTGCTATAGAGGTTTCTGTGTGAACATACGTTTTCATTTCTCTGGGACAAATGCCTAGGAATGCGATTACTGGGCCATATGGCAAGTACACGTTCAGCTTTATAAAATACTGCCAAACTGTGTTCCAGAGTGGCTGCACTATTTTACATTCCCACCACCGATGGATGAGAGACCCAGTTTCCCCACATCCTCATTAACTCTTGTTTGGTGGTGTAACTATTTTTCATTCAGCCATTCTGGTAGGTGTGGAGCGATATCTCACTGTGGTTTTAATGTGCATTTCCTCCATGACTAATAATATTGAACATCTATTCATACGCTTATTTGCCCTCCACATCTCCTCTTCTGGCGAAATATCTTTTCATAGTTTTCACCCATTTTCTAATTGAATTGTTTATGCAGTATTGTGTTTCCAGAGTTCTTCATTATAGATAATAGTCCTTTTGTCAGATAAGTGGTTTGCAAATGCTTTCCCAAGTCTGTAGTTTGTCTTTTCTTCCTCCTAACAGGGCTTCCACAGAGCATATGTCCAATGTATCTTTTTACACTCTTGGTGTCAAGTCTAAGAAGTCTTTGCTTAACACCTAGGTTCAAGAATTTTCTCTTGTGTTTTCATTTAAATGTATAGGGGTGTCCAACCGTTTGGCTTCCCTGGGCCAAAGGGACTGCCCCACAGGCTCTGTGTGAAAGGAGTCATTCAGTCCTGGAAGCCCAAGGGGTGCTGCAGTACCTTCACTGCAGAGATGAGCAGTCCACCGCACAGACGGGCCAATAACCTGCCTAAGCCCACACAGCTGGTAAGGACAAAGTTAGATTTGAGCCCAACGTCCTCAAGTAGAAGGGCCAACGCACTTAACCACCATCAATGAAGCAGGAGTCCACAGCCTCCTACTTGTGGACATCAGAATTTCCTGGAAGAAGCTAGGGCCACTCCCAGACAGCCTACAACTTTTTTTTTTTTTTAAACAATTCCCCCAGGTGATTCTGATAGATGCCTCTAGTTTGAAACAGTAACAATAACAAAAATTACACACAAGCTTATTTAAGAGGCACGAATCTGTTCACTGTTTGCACCACAGCACCCAGCACCTTCTGATCTATTACACAGTTTATTTATTACAATTTAGTTTGTTATGTGGTCATCCCTGTATAGGGGTCTTTTTGTATGCTTTGTTCAATGGGGTATCATAATTGCTTAGGTGACTGCCCAGTACACGGTTAAGCCTGTGTGTTTAAGACATGAATGAATTAAAAAACAAACCTCATATCTCAGTGAAAGCCTCGGGCTGTTGCCCCTAAATTCCTTGGTCTCATGCTGCTAGTCCAAATGCTAAAAGAAAAAAAGGCCAAGAATCACAAGCCAGAATAGAAACCTACAAACATGATGCCAGAGGACAGCCTAAGATGCTGTCATTCAATGGAATTCTGGAAAATACTAAACTGAGGGTGATCTAGAATCCTGTGGGCTTACCAATGTGAACCCAGCATGTACCATGAGGCCTGGCTACTATAAGGCACTCATAAACAACCAGCATTAATAGTATTAATTTTTTAAACCTGACAGGGTTATGGAAGATCAAGGAATAATACTAAGCACCTGTGTGCATGATGATCTCATTCATAGAACCTGACAGGGTTGTGGAAGATCAAGAAAAACTAAGCACCTGTTTGCATGATCTCCTTCACAGAAATCCTAGCTTGCTACTTTTATTTTCATTGCATTAATGAAGAAACTGATACTTAGAAAGGATAACAACTTGCCCAAGTTCTCACCTTGCATAGGTGATGAAGCCTGGATCTAACACTAAGCACCCGTCATACTCTTAACCACTTTTGAGTCAAGAGCAGAAATAATCCTGTTTCAATTACTGCTACAACTTACCCTTTCAGTGCTTGAACATTTTAGTTGTTTTGTTTTTAAAACCATTTTGATAAATTTCAAACAAAGTATAGCTTTCAGAACTGTCATGGTAAACATTTCCCAAGTTGTACTTACAAGTGGCGATCAACTCTCTTCAGTTTTAGGAAATTGCTTTGTGACCACATAGAATTACCTGCATTACTACTTTAAAACATCAACTTTTCTGCCCCCTTTGCTCATCAGTCACACAAAATGGACTATTATTTGAATGTATACTTAAGGGTCTTTATTCAAGTCTATACAAAAAAAGAAGAAAAAATACCCCGCCAAAATAAAAGACGTGAAAAAATTCTCTCCTTAAAAAATATAGGATTTAAACTATTTTTCACAAGTTTGTGTTTGCCACTTTTTACTACAAAAGCAAAACTAAAAGCAAGTTGGACAAAAGCAGCTTCTTGGGTTGAACCAGAGAGCTTGGAGCTCGGGGAGAAGGGTGATACCAAGAAAGGATCAGCCAACAGTTCAGAGGTCAGTGTCTGATGTGCAGAGAGCTCAACAAGAAACACATGCAGACCTGGGACAGCAAGAGAAGGGTCAGGTGGACGGAGACTGCACCTAAGCACTCTACGGAAGAACTATGGATGTCAGATTTGCATATGCTTAGAGAATTTCACAGGAACTCTTAACTCTGCCCACACTGCACCACAAGCATGAGTGAGAGGCAGTCTTCAATCGTGTCAGTACCCAAGAATCAGGGTGTCTTTACCACATAGTTCATGTTACCCAATCAATGCACCAAGCATTCAAATGATAAAATCCTACAGAGATTTCAGGGGCTTTTAATTGGATTTGGAATGCACACACCCTACTGTGTACTAACAGAGAAAACCCCTTAGAACCGGGATAGTCAAACCAGCTCTTTGGAGCCAGCCTCATCTACCTGAAACACCACGGATGCTACTGTTGGAGGCTGTTGCTACTAACTCAGGGGGATGGGCCCACATCAGTTAACAAATCTGCCATGGAAATGGTGGGGTGGTGGGAGTCATGCCTATATTCTTCATCCCTCCCCAAGAGTTTCAGTGCACTGGGGTTCAACTGAGCAAACACATCCTAAATTCCCTTGCAGAATGGGGTCGCCCAGGGAAAATCAGGTTTGCATAAGCAGCAATCATTCCTTATTTCCAATTTCCAAAGATCAAGGAAAACTTCCACAAGCACCGAAAGCATTTAATCCAAGCAAAAATCTTGTCTAGGAAATAAGGAACAACTGCCACCAAGTCTGATGAATCATCGCCACAATGACACACCTGTGGGTCTTCCATGAACAACTATCTAGAGCCAAGAGGACATGGGTGTGTCGCCTCAAATAATCACAAGACTGAGAACAGTCCATACACCTATGGATACTAAGAGCACAACTCACCTTAAGAGAAACAAATCTTCCACAGACAAATAAGTAACTTAAAATGCCCAAAGGCCAAATCTCTGAACTCTCCATCACCAAAGCTGCCTTGAATAGCAGTAAGGGACAAGCCCACCCCAGGCACAACAGAAATGCCATACTCTCAGAGAGTTCACGTTTTGGGGCTATTTGTATTAATACAAACTAGAAGCGAACCTTACCTCAAAGGCTTAGGTAAGACTACATGGGATATGAATGGGAGAGAGGTGTGACTCCCCCAGGCCAGCATTTTAAGAATGGAATGTGCCTTCCCCAGTCCTTCCTTTCCCTGACTGAGGACCCTGAGGCCTTAGGGGGATGGCAGAGCACAGACAGAAGGTGCCACCACCAGAGTCACATAGGGAGAACCAGCTGGGGGAGGCCCATGAATGTCCACACTGCACCACAAGCATGAGTGAGAGGCAGTCTTCCAATGGTGTCAGCACCCAAGAATCAGGGCGTCTTTACCACATAGTTTATGTTACCCAATCAATGCACCAAGCATTCAAATGAAATATTTACTAAAATTTGTTTTAAAAGGTTTATTTCTATTGCTTGCAGGTTAAAGGTTAAAAAGTCTTAACAACCAGGATCCAAAAAATTACTCTTAGGGACAGGAATAAATTAACATTAAAATTTTCTTTCCAATATCCAATGAGAAAATAACCAACTGCCCCCAAGAAGAGACGATAACTTAATACGACTAACTTCAAAAACCAGTTGCTTGAGAAAGGAGATTCTGAAGCAGACAGGCTCTAGAAGGCTCTGGCTCTCACTTGCACTTCACTCCACTCCATAGGAGCCATGCTTGTGCCTTAACAAATTTCTGTGAATTCAAACTAATAATTTCAAATCAGGAGGAGAGGACATGGTTAGGAAAGCATCTTTTTTCCTTCTTTCCAAGGAGCTACAGAAATCACTAATGAAAGCAAATGAAAAAGGAAAACCTGAATGACAGCACAGACTCTCCACTGGGAGCAGGCTCTCCATCACTGCACAGAAGAGCGTGAGACCTGCATGTGACACTCACAGGAATATGTCCTGCAGGGGACTCTCTGAACACAAAAGACACCAACTGCCCAGATTTCCGTCTCTAACACCATTTTCCAATAAAAGGAGAAATGGCTGACTCTAGGATAAGGACAGCAAACATACTGATGAGCCCGGAGCATCCTGTAATCCCAGAAAGTAAGAAAGTACTCAGACCCACAATGTTGGGGTGCAGAGTGTCAAAGACAGAAACCACCTGAGAGTGTTTCCAATGTCCCAAGCTGGAACAATTTGAGCAACAAAATAAAGTAGTACAGATGCTTTTCAACTTATGATAGTTACATCTCAATAAACCCATTGTTAAATTGAAAAACTCCTATTAAATGCGAAAATGCATTTAATACACCTAACCTACTGAACATCACAGCTTAGCCTAATCTACTTTAAGCATACCCAGAACACTCACATTAGCCTATAGTTGGGCAAGTCATCTAACATAATGAATACACTGGAGAATCAATTGTTGACCCTTGTGATTGTGTGGCTGACTGGGAGTTACAGCTTGCTGCCACTACCCAGCATCACGAGAGAATCATACTGCACATCACTAGGCCAGGAAAAGATCAAAATTCAAAATTTAAAGTAGTATGGTTTCTACTGACTGCGTATCACTTTTGCACCACTGTATGAAGCTGAAAAATTGTTAAGTTGGATCACCGTAAGTTGGGAACTATCTGTATTGGTTTCTAACCCAAAGTATAAAATAAATATCCATGGGTCCATAGTGATATAAATGACTGACTAAATTAATGGAGAAGAAACAAATCTTCCATGCAGAAGAATAACAAATAGTATATGCAGATGCTCCACCTTATTGGAGGTGGAGCACAACTCCCCACTCCATAACTGGGGAACAAGCTAAGTGACATCCTACCAAAGAGCACAGGATGGAAGGGGTTGGGGAAGAATAGCAACTGTACAGCAGAGACACCTGACAAACATCCCTCAGCCAGTGAGTCACATCAATGCCAGCAGTGAAAAGTCATGGTGA
The DNA here is from genome assembly GCA_004026885.1 of Lyroderma lyra. Taxonomy (NCBI): domain Eukaryota; kingdom Metazoa; phylum Chordata; class Mammalia; order Chiroptera; family Megadermatidae; genus Lyroderma; species Lyroderma lyra. Next base: position 491,334 of record PVJL010000246.1, on the reverse strand, counting down.
CAGCACATGCCCTTGATAAGATGCAATGAGAAGGACACTTCACCGTGGTGGTCCTCCCAAAAATCCAGTCCCAGTCAAATCATGAGAAAAGCATCAGACAAACCCCAATTGAGGGACATTCTATAAAACACTTGACCAGCACTGCTCAAAAAGTCATAAAAACAAGAAAAGCCTAAGAAACTACCACAGACCACAGGAGCCCAAAGAAGACACTGCATCCCAATGTCATGTGGACATGCAGACATCCAAAAAGACAACACGCAACATTATAAAATATTATGCTAATATATTCTAGAATTTAGATGAAAAGAAAAAACTCCCTGGGAGATATAAATTAAATAACACTGACTCAAGGAGGTCTATATTTATTAAAGTTCTATATTTATTAATGAAATTGGATTCATAACTAAAACCTAAACCCAAATGGCTTCACTGGCAAATTCTATCAAATATTTAAGAAATAAAACTAAAACTATAGGAATACTTTCAGAAAATGAGGGACAACTTCCCAGTTCACTTTTTTTTTTTAAGTGTATCACATACAATTATGTGCAGTACCTGATACCTGATAATGATGACATCTATGTTACTAGTTTGTGTATTTACTGTACTATGTATTTTATTTTTTTTATTTTATTATTTTATTTATTTTATTTTATCTTATCTTATCTTATTTTATCTTTTTTTTGGTTGGTTCCCTGAGTGGAGACCAAGCCCAGGCCACGGTGATGAGAGCACTGAAGCCTAGCCACTAGACCACCAGGGAACTGCCCCCACCAGCTCACTTTTTGAGGCTAGCATTATCCTGATAACAAAACAGAGAAAGCGTGTTAAAATGAAAAACTACAGATGAATACACCTCACATACGTAGATGCAAAAACCCCTAAGTATTTAAATATTAGCAAATCTATCCAAAAATATATATAAAAGGGTAATGCACTATGATCAAGGCGGGTATAACAGAAATGCTAGGTTAGTTTAGCATTCAAAATCAATCAGTGTAATGTACTGTAACAACATAATCAAAAAGAAAAACCGTAAGATCATTTCAAGTAGATACATTAAAAGCATGTGAAAATTCAATGCCTACTCGTAATAAAAACTCTCATGCAATAAGGACTAGAAGGGAACATTTTTATCCTGACAAAAAGCATCTATGAAAAATTTATAGTTAACACCACACTTAATGGTGAAAGGCTGGGTGCTTTCACTGAAAGATCAAAAATAGGTAAAAAATATATTATAAAAAAGAATACAATGAAATAGAGATCCTAGCCAGGGCAGCAAAATAAGAAGAGATACAGAAATCTGAGAGGAAGTAAAACTCTTTATTTAAAAACAAAATAACCACATAGACTTTTTTTAAAATCCCCACAGAAAAGCTCCTAAAACAAGTGAATTTAGCAATGATGCAGGATAATGGTCCGCCTAGAAAAACCTATTCTAGTTCTATATACTACCAATGAATATTGATATTGAAATTTAAAACACAACATTGTTTATAACAACAACATTTAAAAATATAAAGTACTTAGAGATAAATTTAACGAAATACATGTAACAGCTGCACACTGAAAACTATAAGACACTGCTGACAGAGATTAAAGGCCTCCGTAAGGGGAGAGGTGTACCATGTTCTTGGATCAGAAAACAGTGGTGTTGAGATAGCAATTGTCTCTAAATTAATCCACAGATTCAACTCAATCCCCATCAATAAGGTATGAGTTATTCTAAAACTACAGAATTACACCAAATTATTAGATGTGCACAATTAAAATTTTGAATTTACATTTATCTGCTTTGATTACTCAACTGTATCTCTGAGTCATCAGATTATGTTAATGAGTCCCTAAATTTTATGTGTGTAAACTGTATGTTTTCCTTGATTAGTACTCAGCCCTGACATGCACAGGGAATCACAACAAGGTCACCAAAAGTCTGCAGGTGTGTGAAATAGTGTAGACCAGTGAGTGAGGAAGAGAAATCATACGTATACAAAAATAAAAACATTAAAAAATTCAAAATTTGACAAGGAAAGAATTAAACCAAGTCCATCAAACCATTTCTTCACATTTCAAACAACATTATCTTGAGCTTGTCACATTTTCTAAAGCCTATGGAATGCTATACTTTTGACTGAGGAGGAAACACTCTAAACACTGATTACCCTAGCCATGACTGTGGTGCTCCAATGCCAGAACAGAAATGCTCAGGGGCAGAACTCTCTCTACTCAGAAGCCATGAGGGCTCAAAAAACCTTATGTCTTTTCACAAAACTCAGCAACCAGCATATTAGAAGGAATTTAAATAATTGCTTGATCAAATATTTCAAATCTCTGTGTATCAATAATCAGTTTAAAGAAGAAAAAAATGTCCCCTTCCAAATGTCTTACGTGACACATCTCTCTGAAAGAAAACTTTTAAAAGAAATCACTCTTATTTTTAGAGTATTATTAAGAAGCCTCTGATACATTACAACTGTTTTAAAATTACAGAAACACACAAGTTTTTAAAAATATTTAAGCTTTTAAAAATAAAAATCTGTTATGCCGATCATATCTCTGGGTTTTGGGTTGCTATCTATCAGCTAGTCTGGTTCTATAAGATCCCACTGGACAGGCAGATATTCTACCTGTGATCTATGTACTGCATGCGTGCAGTCATGCTGACCTTCCAGAGGTCATCAAGTAGGACAGCACACCACATCAGGCCAGCACCAGGCTCAACTGTGTCCTACTAACTGCACCTTCTTCAAAGGGGTATACGAGGCTGGACAATTAATTTCGCGAACGCATCCTAGAAAAAGTGCTACATATCTCATTGCTGAGTACCACTACGGTCACGTTCAAAGTAATTCCCTTCGGAAGCTATGCACCGATGCCAGGCCTGGTCCACCCATCAAAGCAATTTTGGAACTCTTTTTCTGGAATGGCCATCAGAGCTGTAGTCATGCCCAAAATCTGAATACTAGGTTTGCGAATTTGCCACCATGCACTTATGTTGGGTGCCCTGTCCATGGATTAGGTGCTGGCATCAGTGCACACCTTCACAAGGGGAGTACTTCAAAGGTGACCATAGTGATGTTCAGCAATGAGGTATGTAGCACCTTTTCTAGGATGCATTTGTGAAATTTGTTGCCTGACCTCTTAAGTCTAAATTCAAGAGTGCAGAAAGGTGGTTTTTATGCTGATCAACAGTATAAATATTCCTGGCCATATGCTTAATCCCTTTAGATCACATAATAAAATGGGGGCCCTTCCTGAAATGCTCACAGTCAACATTTAAAGGGTAAGTCTACTCTCCACAGCCTTCCCTAACTCAGCACAGATGTTTCTGTAGTTTCCTACATCCAACACCAATGCTAAAGAGTTTCAGAGTTAAAACTCAAGTCACTACACCTAGAATTACAATTAAGCAAAATATGAATTTATGGTACACTTGCAAGGAAGAAAAAAAGCACCTACCTCAAGAATTCAAGTTCATTTTTCTTTTCCCCAAGTAGAACACTCTTTTTGGGTGAAATCCCATCTGAGTAACCTCATGTTTTCACAATGATTAAGCTTTAGCATCAAAGAAAAGGGTTGTTGTTGTTGTTGTTTTTTTCTTTTATCTTGAATTTATTTAAAGAATTTCATTCAGATGTAGAATCTGAAAACCAGGATCTAAAATGCCAGTTGAGGATGGCAGCAGTGCACTGTCTTCCTGTGCTCCAGGTACTAAAGAGTAAAACAATTCTCAGAGCTGACAGCACGGGCTAGCCACAGCCGGTTTTAATTAGAAGAGCCAGCAGGTGAGTGGATTTCAGAGTGAAGAGGGATTTGCCAGTGGGCCCCACAGCTGGGAGGCTGCACCAGCCCCTGCAGGCAGGGCGGGCTCTGGACTAGTGCAGCCTTTTCGAATGAGGGGGTGGTATTTCAGTGAGCAGCTTCTCACCCACTGTCCAGAGGCCCCACTGTCACTGAACAGACCTTTACAGTGTCTGCATTTGTCCTGTGAGATTATACTCAGACTTCCCAATACATCATTCACAACAAATGCAAATGAACCTAAGGAATCCTCAGTAATTTTTTAAAGTATATCATTTGGCTATAAAATAATCTATATTAAATATCTAAGGCGCAAAATAAATACTTTATAGAATTACCTTATTACTCAGAATGTTAACCAATTTTTAATTGTTGAGAGTTTCCTATGTTCCACTATACACATTTAAAACTTACTTACATGTGTTTACAAATTAGTAACTGTCTAATTTATATATACATTTTTCATTGATATACTGAGATTAAATTCTTATCCTTTACTTCCCCCCAAAATTTCTTGCTAACAGTTTTCAATTATTGGCAATTTTTATTTCTCATTTTCAGAGCTTACATGGAAAGAAATGTCAGATTTAGTGTCTTCTTTAAAAATTATTCACTATGCCTATGGGAAAAAAAGGAGGAATGATTTCTTTCCTTCTAATAATCTTACATTCACTTTTATAAGTAATGGTTTTATTAACAATAGCAATAAACCTCATTGCAATATACATTAAGTGTATTATATGTATAATAGGGTGATTTTATCTCACCAATATGATTCTTTAAAATCAGAAACCATAACTGATTTGGGTTAACTAGATTAAACATCTGAATCAGTATTACAATACTTTTATTTTACTACTTGTTAATACACACACAGAAAACCATGGCAGATCTCTGTGATAAAAATCTCCCCAGCAGAGGAAACATGGTGGAATTTCTAACCAGAAAAGTTGCTAATGGTGCTTCCCACTAGCCCTGCAATCACTGGAATGCTAAAGAAAGCCAGAAAGCTAATGGCTCCCTGCAGCAAGGGAGCCGCTCTGGTGTCAAACAACTCAAAACCCAAAGGAACGCAGCACACCAATTCAGGAAGGGCAACCTCAACAGCAGCGGTGCCAACCTCTCTCCCACCTACCTACATAAGTGAATGCTGGCAGGTGTGTCATTAGAGCTGTGAGAGGGTCCCGAAACTAAGAGACCCCCAGAGCTGGCCAAAGTCACCTTCTGGTCCTCAGTTTAAAGCTGAGGAAACTGGAAACTGGGGCTCAATGACTATATGAGTTGGCCAAGGTCTCTCCAGCAGTTTCAAACTAGGGTAACTAGTGACAGGCAGAGTCCTATTCTCCTCCTAATACACCCCTCCCAACACAGAAGGACTCTCAAAACAATTCACCCTCAGGTCCAAACCGCAGCTTCAATAGCTCTTCAGTCCCTGGGCACTTGCCCTCTCCACTTGAACCTGATGGAACCATCACAAATAACTGAGGTGGAATCAGAATGGATAGATTTTGTCAGTGTTTTCCCTGACTCATATCGTGAAGATGACCTGTTACAAACACAGGTAAAGGAGTGACATCACCAAGGAGAACCATCCTTATAATATGCAAGCTTCTTATTAAGGGCAGAAAGCATATCATTCATTCTCTTCTTACCCCTTAGAGCATCGGTTCCCCAGTGGTGGTACACGTACCCCAGGGGTATGTGCTGGGCCATTCAGGGGTACGCAAAAAAATAATCAGTAATGGTGAAAAAACAAGTAAAGTAAAAAACGCAAAATATTACTTATGGAGCAATAAATGTTAACTTTGGTCACCATTAATGGAGGCGCTTCAAAATGAGATCACATGAGCGAATGATGATGGGTGAGGGTGTAGCTATGAACCCTTCCCCCAAACCACTCTTCTACCAATCATTATGCAGTTTCAGAACAATCCATTTGCCCTGTTTCTAGAAGTTCCCCAAACACATAAACACATCCTAACCAGGCTGTTTGATCAGTTCATTTAATGACTGAGTAAAAGTAAATGTGTTGTCTTCAATAGTGATTCTTTTCAAGGAGTTTTTTTTATTTAATGCTTAAATTCTTGATCATCATTATCAATATTTAACTGTTACAAATATTGTAAAATTAAATCTGTGGTTTGTTTGTTTAGTGTAGTGATTTTTCTTTCCTAACTTATTACCTAATTTTCACACTATTTTACATCAAGATAGGCACTAAATGAAAGTGTATTTAAAAAGAGCTGTTTTAAAAACAAGGGGTACAGTTTATAGAAAAGAGTTTAAAAGAGATACACAAGTAGGAAAAGGTTGGGAACCACTGGATTAGAGCAGTAGTTCTCAATGGGGGTGCCCAGGAAGCATTTTGAAATCCAATGGGACATACCTGGTTATCAGAATTAAGGGGCACCACTGAGATTTAGTGTGTATGGGCCAACAAGGTTAAGACAATCTTCAATGCATAGATAGTCTCCACTAACAAAAAATCTTCCTGCACAAAGTTCAAATGTCTCAGACATTCATGAGTAAAAAACATGCTTCTAATTCTCGGAGTCCAGAATCTTACTTGATGCTACATTTATATTCAAAATGTTTTTGGATTGTTTTAAAACTAGAATTTTCTAGAAATTCAACTATTGTTCAAGTCTAGAAAAAATTATACTTTGCTTTATTTGAAACTTCATTAAGAATTGCTCGTCGTTTTCTAATATTCCATTACCAGCTAGTATGAGTCACCAGGAGTCGACATGGGAGGTTTGGGCATCTGGCCTATTCACCACCTCCTCATTGTATCTAATCCAACCATTTACATACTGAAATACACTTATTTTATTATATACTACTATTCTTTCATTTCACTTAAGGCACTTCCATTATACTTAAGGCATTATATTCTAATTTTAATTATAAATTATATTTTCTAAAAATTGCATTTTAGGGTAACAGTGCATTATAAATATATATATACACATATATATGTATATATATATATTATTTCAAGGAGTTTTTTTTATTTAATGCTTAAATTCTTAATCATCATTATCAATATTTAACTGTTACAAATACACACATATTCTTAAAAAAAGGCACTGGGTCTGATGGGTCTGAGACTCACTGCCTGCACAGAGGACATGCTCAACAAATGTTTGCTGAGAGAAAACACATGGGTTATCTGTCAGGACCCAGTATAAACCAGGACAACACAGCAACACCAGGGACTGCCCTACCTTCCCTCTGGGAACAGACATCCCCAGAGTCCCCACCCCCAGCTGGAGATCAGGTGTAGGAGCTATGCAATGTTTCAAACACACCAGGACATTCTGGAGAGTTAAAGAAGGTACTATTTATTAATCATGCTCACCCAGCAGGCATCATCCACAGCTGTCCCAGACAAACCAGGACAGGTGGCCACCTTAAAACTGAGACACTTTGTGAGCATCCCAAACCCAATCAGGAACTCCTCCTCAATACCTGCTTCCCTTGAAAAGTCCATAAAGCCCCTAATGCTGCTCCTGTCCCCAAAGCACACCGGCAGGGTGGAACCCAGCTGACCCTGGCAGGAAGACCCACTGCTGTCCTTTGGCTCACTGTGGGTTTCACTCCTCTGCACTTTACCATGATGCCTACTGCTCTCACAGACACAGGGCAGGAGGCAGCACTTGGTCCAGAGAACCACAACAGAAGAGCCCTCAGTAAAAATGCTTCAAGTTCTCATGAAGTACAAAGACAAATTTTGCCACTGCCACAAGTATGACTCTTTTGTAGCCAGTTGTGAGAAAGCATAAGAAAGCTAACAGGACCGATGAAAACTGTCACCCAGTGGCTGAGCTTTAGCTCGTCTCAGGAGCTCAAGCAGGTGACTGGGTGCCATGGATTAATGGATATGTATCTTCATAAGGCAAAGATTTTGAGACACTGTTCCAATCTAACGAAATTCTTCATAAAGTTTCAATTTAAACAGTACATATACTACTACACATCCCACTAAGATTAGGCTCCTCATATTTTTTTTTTAAATCGCACAATAAAAACTACATACGTGAATAGAAAGTTTGATATCCTCAGGTAAAATTTATAAATACTACCTATAGAAAAAAAATATCTAAGGACTCTCCAGAAAGAATAGAAAGGAAAGAAAAGAAACAAATGCACATTTTCAAAGATTTGGTAGGTTAATTCCAAAGAAGAGATGCACCAATCTGGTTTACGTCAGGAAGAAAATGTGAGGGTGACTGACTCCAAGCCATTCCAGCAGGGTGTCATGTTTTGATTTTGGGTCTAACTAAAATAGGTGCCATGAAGCTACTGAGACAAATGCCCTCACATGTATAACAACTCAGGTAACTGGGTGAGGAGGTGACCACAGGCCGTGGGCCTATTCTTACCATCGAACTTTGTTGCATGTCTGCGTCGCGCCGAGAGGGGAGCCTGCCACCATGGGGACTTGGATGGGACTGTGCTGTTTATTCGTGACCAGATCCAGCTTTTCTTCTAATGATTTACAAGTAGCCTCGAGAGCTTGAAGCTTGGCTTCAATGCTATCCAATCGTAAGCATATTGTCTGGTTAATGGAATACAGGAATGACTGGAAGTAAAAAAAAGCAAAACTTCAGAAGGGATTATCTTGAACTTGAAGGAGACAATTTCAAGAAACACCAAATAGCTATTTCCTAATTTCAATTGTATCTACTCCAATAGAACAATCGCTGCACTTTAGCTCTTTAGTTAGAAACCAGAAACATTTGGGTAAACAAGTTCAACCTCTTACATTTAAAAATATGACTGTAACTTTATCATGTTTTAGTCCTAGGTGCAGTTGTAATCTTTACTAATGTTTAAGTCTATATAATAAAAATGTATGTAGTTTTTAGGATGTTCTATTAATTAGTAAACTTACACATAAAACTAGTAAAATCTTTCAGACAATGAAACCAGATTACACTAACATCAAAACAGTCTGGAAACTACTGAAATTTATTAACAGGATTCCCTGTAGTTGTAAACAACACGCCTGCCCCCTAGTGGTCGACAGGAAGAGCAGCTCACACTTGTGTCATTGCGGCATCAAGTCCCAATTAGGTACTAACTCCAATTAATCACAGGAAGCAGTGACATGCATGATCCCAAACCCAAGAAATAGATCAAATACACTTTCCATTCTTGCCGTGAGTTGACAAGAGTACAGATGGAAGCATGTTCTCCACTTCCACTATGTACAAATACCCTGAGCTGCTCCACCAGCTAGTAGGATTCAGGGTGCTAATTCAGAGCAAGTTCGTAAAGCATCCACTAGCACAACTTAGTAGGAAGGCGGGCTAGAGAGTCACGAAGAATTTGCCTTTCATCTTTCCCTCTCTCTGCTTGTCTGCCCACAGTAAAAGACTGGCCCCCATTTGACTGACAGGATGCCATCTAACTGCTGCTGACCTATAGCATTATCTAGGGCCTGCTCTTCTTCTAATCTGAAGATAAAACAGCAAAATTAGAGCAATATCTCATATCACATCATGCAGCTGGCATTCAAGGCATTTTTCAACAGACTGATCTTATCTTTTGAAGAAGTAAAATGCATCTGTCTAATTGCCTGGTAAACATGGCAGCAATGTGGTAAATGCGGTAAATAAAACCTGCACACTGTCCAAACAACTCACTTGGTCTCAAGCAATCACTCCCCCTATGCAAGTAATCATGAGAATGCTCATACATAAAGCAAAGGGCTCAACTCCTGCACTGACTGCTCTCAGGAGAACAGGACATGAAAGCAGTGTGCGTGAGGGCACGGGGGGGTCAGGTAGAGACACAGACAGGAAGACATTCTATCACCCATGATCTACAAAAAGGCAAGGTTCACTCTAACGTAAGTCATCTTGAGAACCACTCACTGGTGGCTGAATTCTTGAGATAAAATCACTGATAACTCCACTATTCTTTATCATTTGAAGGCATCAAAGATTTGGCTTCCAAATTCTTAAAACACAGTTAAACCTTATTATATTAATTCTGAATTAGAAATGATTCTGCCTGGGGTTTGGGCAAAAATCACTGGTATGTACTATTGAAACAAATCATCAAACAAATTAGTAATGCAAAGAAGAACAGTATTCATGAATAAGTCCTTTATACACAAATGATATTAACCATAAACATTCAAATCTATTCATTAAAGAGTTCTTGGCAATTTGGTGAGCAGACTTTTTCAAACAGTATACACATGTGGCAGTATTCCATGTGGCAATATTCAAAGTGCAGCTTAAAGTCTAACTGATTGACAGAGGGACTAGGGCTGAGGCTGGGCCACTTTCATTTTTTACTTTATACATATATGTATTGTTTATGTTTACAACAAAGGTATCTCTGGTGGTAAATTTGTAATTGCATTTTATTTTAAAATATGATCATTTGGCATTACTAATACAGCCACCTTCTATCCATTAGTCTGAAACAGAAATTTAATTGTGAATATACCTTTAAATCACATACATGTTTAATCTTACACTGTTTCCCCTTAACAAAATTGTTAAGTATGGGGCAATATGTTTCTAAACAGATGCCCCATATAGAGGGATTATATAAAAAGTTACTATGGTTTTCATTTGCATTGCTTTCTTAAACTTCTCACATGTGCTGATATTTACCTGCATAACTCTGCAAAAACACTAAACTAAATCAAACAAGTAAATCCAAAAATCACTGACTGACCGATACAGTGGTGTCCAAGACTACATTTAGTACACTTCAAAATTTAGGTGACTTAAACAGTAGGTATGGAAGTACTTCATCACTAATGGGAAATATTAGCCACATGAACTCTTTTCTTTCCTCCCGTCCGTAACAGGTCTACAGTTCTATAGGAAGATGCCTCATGTGGCAGTAATCTCAATCTGAACAATGTTTATTCTTCATATTCTGTAAGAAGGAAACATGGATTTATGCTCAAGGTAAGGGTTGAATGGTGACTTGTCCAAACAGTACATCTACATCCTACTCCCAGAATCAATCAATGTGGTCTAATTTGGAAAAGAGTCTTTACAAATGTCATTACGTCAAGGATCTTGAGGTGAGATCTTCCTGGATCAGGGTGGGCCCTAAATATAACCATATCGTTATCAGAGAAGAGAAAGGGAAACAGACACATCGGGAGGAGGCTGTGTGAAGACGGAGGCAGAAGTGAGAGTGATGCGGCCACAAGCCAAGGGACGTCTGCAGCAATCAAAAGCTAAAAAAGGCATGGAGGATCCTCTTCTAGAGCCTCTGGAGGGAGTGCAGCCCTACTGACACCCTGATTTCAGACTTACGGTCTCCAAAGCTGTGAGAGGAAAAATGTCTGTTGATCTAGGCTCCCTGGTTTTTGATAACTCGTTATGGCAGCCCTAAGAAACTAAGATACACCTAATAAAATATGTTAGTATTTTTACCTTTATAGAGGGGTCTTGGCAATTGATCTCTAGTCGCTGGCGTTTCAAAGCTGGTTCATCTTCGTCAGTCACTACATGATTCTCCAGGACAACTGAAAACGAAAGGCAGAAATAAGAGACTTAAATTCTCTTATGAAAAGTTTTATAGAACTATTTTAATATTAAGAAAATAAACAGCTCTGACACCTTAAGGTTAAATGAGAAATGGTACCATCTGTTTCATATTTTACCTTTTTATAGTTTTAATTGAAAATTCTCAGTCAGACAGAAAATAAGATCTCTCTTTAATCTCAATAAAAACTGAGATACTGGATAAATTAGCTCCCTAATGTGCCTCCACATTAGTCCTAACTCTAAAACTACAGGCTTCTCATTCAATGCTCTAGTAAGCTACCGTGTTTGAATTTCAATAGAATAAAATCCAATCAATAATACGGATTTCTCCCCAACTTTAAATTCTTGTCTGATGGCTACTTCATTTCAAATTCAAAACCACTCTCTGGTTATTACATTTTCTTAAGTGTTGGTCATCAAAATAGTGCCAAACTTAACATGCTAAGTTACAGACAGCTACTGCATAGCGCCGCTGAAATCAACCTCGCTCCCCATCAGCAATTTTCAATTGATCTCCATGGTTTCCTCATAGATAAGTAACTCAGCCACATTCAAGCCTGCCATAATATGGTCCCAAACTCCTTCCTTTTGCCTAAATTAACTACAGAAACAATATTAAAGATAGCCACTAAATCAAAGGCTGAAACGGCCCAAAACCACATCATCTCTGCCAACTGAATTTCTCTCTCCCTGATCTCTTGCCCTAGACCTAATCAAACATTAAACATTTACATATTGGCAATGATAGATAGAATTTCACATTCACCATTTTTATTGAACATGATACCATGAGTACTTTTTCACTTTGCTACAGTATTTTTTTTCCTTCTCATCTCCTTCCCTGAAATTACCAATGTTTAACTGCCTGATGTAATTCTCCTCACCTCATCTACACACTCATCTAATATGGAAATAACCATATTACATACATATACATGGGAGGATCAAGGGCACCTTAAAAACAGATCTGTCTGCATCTTTTGTTTTCACTTAGTGATGTAATGCGGACAGCCCTCCCGGTTAATGACTTTAACTCACTTTTTAATAGTAATAACAGTTTGTGAATCTATTCTACAGAAATGAGTGACAGTATATGAGAATACATATTATATACATATACATACAGAACATGTGTATTATAATATTGTGTACATACATGTACACATAGAAGCATGCTAACCGTAGCACTTGGGAGAGTGACTACCCATGGAGAATGGGTGCACACACACTTTGGCATATCATCCATCCTCCTTGCAAATGCACCCCATGCTACAGTTGAGCAGGATAAGCTCACTGTGGACAGATGATGCTTGCCTTGCTTGGACAGTACTGTCTGACAACTGCCCAACCACCTCCACTCAGGGAAATCTATCCACTTTCCATCCAGGCCCATGTGGATGCCAGAAATACCGCCTGCTCACGCTGTGACATCAGCAATGGCATAGCACCTAACCCCAAAGCAGACCAACCCCCAGCCCCTTGTATACAAGGCGTCCACAGATGTGGGCAAGGCTCATCTTGCTGGCATTCAATTCCTCATCTGCTAAGGGAAGGCCAGAGACAAGCACAGGGGAAGCCAAGTACACAGGTCTCTGCAGCCCCGGCCCACCTCAATCACAGAACCTCCACTTCAATAGGCTATACATGCTATGGTTCCAAATAAGATCTCAATTTTTAAAAAGAAGTGTCAATGCTTTTAAACTTGTACATGCTAGTTGATTCTTCTCAGATCTCTCAATTTTAAAAAATACTGCATAGTCCTATAGCTCTAACACAAACCTTTCATGGGTCCCAGGCAAGAGGAGCAAACTCATCTCCTGGAGGGGATTTCCCAAAGCTCCCCTGCAGAAACCAACCAAGGGCCAACAGTAACAAGAGGCGTCCTGCCTACCCTAAGGGCTTTGCATCATATGCTGTGAACCCTGTGCAGCAGGGAATGCCTCAACCACCTCCACAGAAATGCGTGGGAATGAATGCTCATTTAATTAAGGAAAAAGAAAGAAAAATCCATGCCTACTAGTATTTGTGATGAGCAAAACACAGATTCTCAGGACCTTAGTCACAGCCTATTTACTGCCCCCAAAACTAGTTAATTATACCGAGACTGGGAGGACATAAAGAGACCCTGGAGATTGTTACTCTAAATCTTTTAATTTGCTGAAGAGAAAACAAGTCCAGAGAGGTTAAGTGACTTGTCCAGGGCCACCCCACTGGTTCCTGTAACTATGAAAAAGAAAACTCCATGCCCCTTGGCAGCCTGATGCACCTCAAGGCTGGAAGCAAAGGGCAGTGAAGCATATGTGTAAAAAGAGATGTACCCATGGCAGACAACAGAGGCACGCGCACCAGGGTTTGACAATAGCCTCCCATAGGCTGTGAGATTCCAAGTTTCTTTTTCTCTTTGTCCTTTGCCGCATTGCTTTTTTATAATTTTGAATACGTTACTTTTAGAATTAGACTAAAGAACTCGATGTTCAGTTTAAAGCTCTCACAAACAACCGAAATGATAGGCCTCATCAGTTACCATCTCACATACATGCAGACAGGTAAAGTTAAGTGCAGCCATATGATGAGTACATGCAAAACCAGAACCTAAACCTTTCTGTTGTAAATAGGAAAAAAAAAAACCAAACAAGAAGGACATATATACCAACAATTTAAAAGCAGTTTTATCACTAGGATTATGGGAAATTTCTGTTCCTTGTAATTGCTTGAGTATACTTTTAAATTTCACAAAGGTCATGTTTTAGAGATGAGGAAAAAAATAAACTCACTCTAAAAACCCACTCTGGATAGAAATGTGTGTAACGCACCAAGGTATTTGCTGGTGTATGAGTTTGTTTGGGTCAGAGATTGCAAGTTGCTGCCTATGAAGGCCTCAGAGAGCCCTGAACACACTAGGCAGGTTTTCAATGAAGTCAATAAACTGTAGTTCCCAGTTATTTAAGGAACAAAAAGGAAACAAAAATAAGGTTAGAAATGATGCTCTAAGCATTCCTTGGACTGTAATCTAGAGAGAGAGAATTTACTTGGGAAGTTAGATGTCAGAATTTTAGGGGGGTTCCCTGGTGGTGTAGTGGCTAGGCTTTGGCACCCTCAACACCGTGGCCTGGGTTTGATTCCCAGCCAAGGAACCACACCACCCCCCAAAAAAAGAATTTTTTAATAGGTCTAAAAATGCTCCAATTTTATGTAATTGGAACATTTTTCTTTTATACCACTGCACTGTGTGCTTTCTAAAGAAATCATTGTTCACCTATCAAAATATGAAACAGATATTTTTCGTTAGGTACAGTGATAGTGCTATTGCTTTTTTTTTAAGTTCATTGGTATCCATGGTGTGGTGCCAATGAGGTCAAGGCTACTTGTTCTAGCTCTAAACAAATTGGTCAGTTTTTTCAGAGAAAACTGTGGTTGAACAGCTATAATTCATATTCCCTAACTTATTCAATAATTTGATAAGGCTCTTGATCTTGCCACTTAACAGGTGAGTGCTTCTTAAAAACAAATCAGAATCAAAACATGGGAGAAACTGACTAAAGAACAGTATTCCTAAAAGAATGACTTCATTTCTTTACATCACTCTCCCCTTCCAGGTGACTAATTTACAAATGAAGTTTTTTCAATTAATGTATCAAACAGATCATACAAAATAGAAATCATACTTTCTTATGAGATTTCTGAAAATTTTCTTTTCTGTGGGAAAAATAATTCAGTATTTCAATACTACTATTTCAGAAAGAAAAACCAAGCAACCAAAACACTCAGTGACTAACTGTGTATGCCTGTGACTTCAAACTTAACAGAAATATAAATCACACACAAAACTTTTTTTATAGGTTATATACTATATTTTTTATTTTTCAATTACATTTGACATTCAATATTATATTACTTTCAGGTGCATGGCATCGAGGTTAGACATTTGTATAACTTAAGAAGCGATCCCCCAAAAAGTCTAGTACCCACCTGACACCACAGTTACTACATTATTAACTATATTCTCTATGCTGTATTTTACATCCCCATGACTATTCTGTAACTGCCAATATGTATTCTTAATCCCTTCACCTTTTTCACCCAGCTGCCCACACCCGCTTCCCACCGGGCAACCATCAGTTTGTTCTCTGTATCTATGAGTCTGTTTCTGTTTTGTTCATTCATTTATTTTTTTTTTTCAGATTCCATATATAAGTGAAATCATATGGTATTTATGTTTCTCTGTCTGACTTATTTCATTTAGCATAATACACTCTAGATCCATGTTGTCACAAATGGTAAGGTTTCACTTTTTATGGCCAAGTAATATTCCATTGCATATATATGTACCACTTCTTTATCCAATCATCTATAGATGGACACTTACATTGCTTCCATTACTTGGCTATTGTAAATAATGCTGCAATGAACACAGGATGCATATATCTTTTTGAATTAGTGCTTTGGATTTCTTCAGATAAAAACCCAAAAGTGGAATTGCTGAGTCATATGTAGGTCTATTTTTAATTTTTTGAAGAACCTCCATACTATTTTCCACACTGGCTGTACGAATTTGCAATTGCCCCAACAGTGCCCTTAGGTTTCCTTTTCTCCACATCCTCACCAACACTTGTGTTGTCGATTTATTGATGGCCATTCTGACAGGTGTGAGGTGTTATCTCATTGTGGTTTGAATTTGCATTTCTTTAGTGATTAGTGACACTGAGTAGCTTTTCATATGTCTATTGTCCATCCATTAAATGGATTGTTCTTTAAGGTATTAAGTTGCATTGGTTCTTTATATATGAGGGCTGTCTGGAAAAAATCCAGCCATAGATGCATCTATTTTGCATATTACATGGCTGAATACTTTCTGGAAAGCCCTTGTATTTTGGATATTAACTCCTTATTGGATGTTTCATTGGAGAATATCTTCTCCCATTCAGTAGGTTGTCTTTTTGTTTTGTTGGTTTCCTTTGCTGTGTAAAAACTTTTCAGTTTTATGTTGTCCTATTTGTTTATCTTCTCCTTTTGTTCCCTTGCCTAAGGGGATGATATCCCAAAAAATACTACTAAAAACACTGGCAAAGAGTTTACTGCTTATGTTTTCTTCTACTTGTTTTATGGTTTCAGGTCTTATATTTAAGTCTTTAATTCATTCTTGCATATGATATAAAAAAGTGGTCCAGTTTAAGTTTTTGTATGTATCTGTCCAGTTTCCCTGAACCATTTATTGAAGAGACTATCTATCCCAGTGTATATTCTTGCCTCCTTTATCATAGATTAAAATGACCGTATAGGCATGGGTTTATTTTTGGCCTCTCTATTCTGTTCCATTGATATAAGTGTCTGTTTTTATTCTAGCACCATGCTGTTTTGATTACTATAGCTTCAAAATATAGCTTGATATCAGGTAGTGTGATACCTCCAACTTTGTTCTGCTTTCTCAAGATTGCTGTGGTTATTCAGGGTCTTTTATGGCTCCATATAAATCTTAAGATTAGTTGTTCTAGTTCTAGCTGGCATATTGATAGGGACTACACTGAATCTATAGACTACTTTGGGTAGTATGGACATTTTAACCATGTTAATTCTTCCTATCTATGAGCATGTCATATGTTTCCTTTTATTTGTATCTGCTTCAATGTATTTCTTCAATGTCTTATAAGTTTCCGAGTACCAAGTCTTTTACCCCCTTAGTAAAATTTATTCCTAGGCATTTGTTTTTATGCAATTATAAATAGGACTGTAAAACATATAAAACTAAGACAAAAAAAGAGGAGGAGGAAACTTACAAAGATTTTCTACAGAGGAAGTCATTGATATTTAGGGTTTCCTTTATAAAGGGTTTTCTTAAAACAAATATTTAAGGTTTCAAAGTAGATGTGGGCCTCTAAAATCATCAAGAAAAATTACCAGCTTTAGCAAAAGTATAGGAAAAGTTGTTCTCATACACAGTTGATAGAAGAGTAACTTACCAAAGCATTTCTGGGAACTCTATCAGTGTCTTATCAAAATTTTGAACACACAAAGCAATTCACTTCTGGGAACTTACCCTACAAAAATATTTGCCAAGATATACATGCAAGTATCTTTATTGCAGGGGTGTATATGAAAGAAAAACAGTGCAAACAATGGAAATGCCACCCACAGGCAAGTGTTTAATAAATGAGGAAGCACCTATAAATGTAGTATCACACAGTGGTCAAAAAAAATGCAGTCATTTCATACACACCAACATGGCAAGATTTCCTTCCTACAGTGAATTTTAAAAGGGGGAAATTGGGGAAAGTTGTGAGGAAGAAAGCTGTCACATGACCCCCTGTGGGTGGTGGTAGGAAGAGGGAAGCAGAGATTGTGAGTTTCTGTGCACATCAGAGGAGGGGAGAGGGACAAGATGCTGGAGGGCTACCCATCTGGGAATGGGTGTGAGAGCTGATCCTGTTTACATTCTCTGTGATTTGAATTTTTCATACAGAGCATATATCATTTTTTCTCTTGCTTTCTTCAAAGAATTAAAGAAAACTTCTTGAAGCACTTTTGGATTTTTAAATAATAAAGAGAATAAAGTCCACCTACTCTCCCACTGCTCTGTACCTGGATGATGGGGACTCAGGTCTTCCACTGCGATCTGCACCACATCCGCCAGGTCCTGTTCTGACATCATCCAGAATGAGAGGAGAAGAGTCAGTCAACGAGCAAGAAATCAAACTCACACAGGACTAGGATTCTGGCACCTACAAAACACATACAATGGCAGAGGAGTGGGGGATTAATGATGGTGACTTGAAAAATGAAAACTGCTAACCATGTATAATCAAGAGGAAGTCATATGTCTGTGGATATTTTTTAATATAGGGTTCTTCTTGCCCCAAACTACTAAAAGGTTAGTGTTCTCTAAGAATTGAGCAACAGCCCCACACATTGCCTCTGTCCTTAACCACTAGACTAGCACCTACCTTACAGTCTATAATTTTATCAATCTATTCCTCACACTACTTACAAAGTCTCCTTTCCAAAATGGCTTGAATCCCCAAACCAAGTCTCCAGCAGTGCCCTACTGCCCACAGAACACTTCCTACCTTCCACCTGCTCCCCACAGGGTGTCAGTTCCTGCTACACACTGGAACCCAGAAAACCATCACATAGTGTCTCCACCAGCAACACAACTCCTACCTCCCAAGTTTTACACAATGGACCCTTCCACCAAGCTCCATTTTTACTACTCAAACCCACCCTCCCTCTAACACCTGTTTGGCTTCCCCTTGGCTTCTGGCACACACCTGAACCACAGCACTGCCCCACTGCCATGCCCAGGAGTACTGCTATCCTGCCCACACTGCACCATCAGGGCTGGCCATCTCTGGTGTTAGTTATCATTTCCTGAGCCTGGCACTGTGTCTGGCATTTTCTGCTCCTGAAACTCTTTGATTAGGCCTAGGCAAACCTTATTTTCCAAAACAAAGATAAGGTCATGCCATTCCAAAGACAATCAGTCAGCACAGGGATCTAAATACAGTACTTGAAAACAGGATGTCCTGGAGAACTCAAGAATCAATGTCACCTTAATATTTTTTATCATCTTATACTTTATATTAGGTATTTATAGGTATTTCTAAAATAAACTGCCTATCTCTCCCCAACTAGACTACATGCTCCCTGAGGGCAGAAACCATGCACTCAACTCTACAGCACAGCTCCTTTCATCAGTAAGTGCTCACAGTCCAAAGTCACAACTCCAGTGGGGTAGGAGGGAGATAAATGAAAAATTTCAGATCTAGTTTCCAATGAGTCTCCTGGCAGCTCCTTTTAATGGTAAGTGCCAACAGACATTAAGTTAAATTTGTAGGTTTCACATATGTTCTTAAATCATATAAACATGATTCCTCTTCTCCTTTAGCCGGATTTAAATTCTACAGCATAAAAGGTACAGCTCCAGAATTTCTCAGAGATGACAATTTGTAGGAGGAGGAACCAAGCTCCTCTCTTAAATCTTCCTTTATAGAGTAAATGTAACATTTTACCACAAAACATATGATCAAAAGTATGATCACTGAAATGGCACAGGTGTTTTTGTTCCCAGTTTACACACTTCACACAATAAATATTGAATGAAGTGAGAAAACACCAATTATCCTTAACAAAGAAGAGACTGAAAACAATCAGGAAGGGAAACAAAGGACCTCAGAGGGACTACAACTAAACCCTTTAATAGACCAACCATGGAAAAATGGCAGTGACAAAGATTTTTATTGTCCCCAAATCCCCGCATAAAAACACATGGAGCAAGTAGGACAGCAAAACCAAAATCCAGGTCAACACATATAACAGAACTGAGTGATAAAGTGTTCTTAACAAACTTCAAAATACAAGCAAATGGGGACACACCAAGCAGGAAGCAGAGAAAAGAAACGTTTCAACTTAAGAACAGCTAAAGCCAGGAAGTGGGCATAACCCCACAATAGACAAATGCAAGAGGTCTGCAGTCAAATTGGAGGCCTAGAACATTCTGGACCCCATTAACTCTCAAAACTAACCATCTAAAGCTCCCTTTAGACGAAACACACTGAAAAGAGATGACTGGAAATAGAATACAAAATGTACAGGACAGGGAAACCAGTGATAGGGGAAAATAAAACTCTAATGAAAGGTGAGAGAGAAAAACAGAGCCAGGAGAGTTCAGAAAATGAGCTGTTACTTTTTTTAAAAATTTCTTTAAAACCACAGAAAATAGAGCTATAAAACACTGAAATTAGAAACTAAACTATTCTAATCAAGCCTCCCTTAAATATTCAGGAATATTAATTCCACATAAAAATGAACAAACTGAGGTCCAATTCATACAAAGGTAATATATTTTAAAGGACAATAAGGAGCAAGAAAACATCACTGCAGACAGTGAAAGCATGCTAGAAAGACATGTCCTCAAAAGAAATGAAAACACTATCCTATTATTTCCAAACAGGTCAAAATATAGGAAGGAAATGATATATCAGTAACTATAAGCCATCATTAGAAAATCTCAAAAGTGAAGTGACAGAACTAAGATTAGAAATAAAAGAAAATTAATTTTGGAAAAGACTAAACTAAAAGGAAATCAAAGAGCAAATAAACACAATAAAGTATGCCTTAAGAAAAATAAAGAGGGTTCCCTGGTGGTGTAGTGGCTAGGCTTTGGCGCTCTCATCACTGCAACATGAGTTCAATCCCCGCTCAGGGAACCAACCGAAAAAGAAAATGAAAAAAAAAAGGAGAAAAATCATCAGAATAAAAAAGAAATGGAAAATGTTTAAGAAAAAGTAACATAGTGACAGTCAAAGAAGATCAAGAGACTCTAAAGAAGAAAACAAAACCAATGATCACTCAGTGTGGTACACTAACCGTAAGTACGGAAGGTAAGCTCTGCTGTGCTTCCGGTGGGAGTATAACCCTGAAAAGCAACAGGCAATACAGCTATCAAAATGCTACTGGCCACAGCCCTGACCTTGCCACCCCCATTTCAGGAATCCTTCCAGCACATAGATTCACACGTCTGTGCAAAGATCTATGTACCAAACAACTAAGGCATTGCTTTTAGCAGCAAAAGAATGGGTAATACCTAAGTGTACCTTAACAAGGAGTTGTTTGAAACAAACAAACAAAAAAGTAAGACATGGCCAAACAATGGAATTTCAAAGAACTGTTGAAAAAGAAGGCAGATCTCTCTAAGGATAACTCCCAAGATACAGTATTACATGAATATAAGTGTGGCAGAATGTGTATAACATGCTTTTTTTAAAAAAAAGAAATATGTTATATATGCATAGAATGTCCCTCAGACATAAGAGGTGAAAAGAAAATTATTTCTCAGCTTTCAGCCTTTTATAATATTTTCATTTTTTAAATTATGTGTATTTATCTCCTTTTAAAAAAACCCATACTTTTTAAAGTGGTCAGACAACTAAATATTTAGGCATAAACTGTAGGGGAAATTCTCCATTGCCACCTCAGTTATATCCATTAATAGAAGTATTTTCTGAACCTGATGCCTGTGCTGAACGCTGGGAGTTTCTTCAACCTTCATCCTCAGCAACTGCTCTAGGATTTAGAGGCAGGCAGAACCCACATGAGCTGATTCAGGAAAACATGTCAGGATAAGGAAATAAGGTGTAGTGCTAAATCGGTGTTCTCTTAAGATGACCTCTAAGTACAGATTAACTTGGTGGTCAGTGTGAAGATCAAAACTTCTCATGCCATAAACTCGGTCTTCTTTTTCCAAATTAAGAACCAAAGCAGATTATTTAAGGAATACAATGAACTTCTTCTTCATGAAGGCAGTAGTCCTCAATTAGAGAACACTACCTTACCAGTCTCTGACTTGATTTAAAACATTTTAGGGTCACAGACTGCTTTCAGAACCTAATACACACCAAAAAAATGATGGACCCTTTCCCAGGAAAAGAGCGCAGACAAAATCCTGCCAAGTTTCACAGGCTTCAGCAACACCAAGGTAAGAGCCCTAATTGATGGGAGAATGTGGCCACCAGAGGAAGGCTCCTTGCCTCTCCCACAGCACGCTGTGGCTACCTGAGCAAGTTCCAGCCAATGGGACATGAGCTCAGACGTGATACGTGGCAGCTCCGGGATACCTCATTAAAGAAGAGCTGGCACGTGGCTGTGGCCCTCCTTCTTTTCCTCCTGCTGGTGGACTCCAGGGATGATGATGGGACAGCAGCTAAAATGGCACAGCAAAGAATGAGGTGGAGGTAGCCTGGGGCCCTCACATCTATGGAACTGCCACACATCCCTGGACTGCCTACCGCAGATTTCCTCACATGAAAGAGAAATAACCAACCACCTGCTTTAAAATAAGGTATTCTGGAACCTGTCACATGCAGCCAAGCTTAATTGAAGTGACACTCCCTGAAGCCTATTCATGATGACCCTGGATCCACAGCTTCCAGGTCAAATACCTATCTTTCCTACAGGGCTAGTGGAAAAGTTTTCAAGGGCCCAATTCAAGCTTTCTCCTGGTTTCTAAAAGCTCTGTAACTGGCTTAAAAAAATAATCCGAGCTCACCATAAAATCCTGAATCCTAACTTCTTCCAAATGAGGACACCATACGTTATCCAAGTTGTTTATTCAAAATGATTCTGTTGCCAGGACAAAGAATCATTTAAAATTCTGCTAACAGTGAACGTTTGAATAGAAAAAACTAGGGCAACAAGCCCAAGAAAACTGGAACAGAGTGACACATGCTATTGCCATTTTGGCAAATTAAATTTGCCATTTCTCAGAAGTCCTGGAGATGGTCCCGTCTTAATAAAGCAATTGGACTGAGATTAATGTGCAATAATGTCTCTAATGGCAATAACTAGTTAGAACCCTAGCAAGCTTATGAAGACACCAACTTCCATGGTACACATGAAAAGAGCCCAGCAACCAAATCAACAACCTTAAGTGCTCCACCTTAGGGGAAGCACATAGTAACACGGTAAAACACTGCAGACATTAATGTGAGATTGGTTTAATGACATGAACCACAATGGAAACAGGTCCAGAATATAATACTAACAGAAAGGAATATAAAAGAAAAATGGCAGAATAGTACATATAAGATCTTTGTTCTGTTTTCCAAAAGTTGCATGCACATATAGCCACACGTCTGTGTGTGTGTATGTATGTGTGTGTGTGTGTGTAAATGCACACCAGATGATCTGGAATGATGCATACTGAAATTCAGGTTACCCATGAGGGAAGGAGTACAGACAACATGAGTTGACGTTCATCTTTGATCCTTCCGAACTGTTTTTTACTATAAGCCCATACTATTTATCACCTGTTATTATAAATTGCTTTTCTAAAACAAAGTCATATGTATACAGCCAACATTGTGTGCATCCACACAGTCGTAATCACTTGCACAGGTGTGCTCAAGACTGCAGTCACCACACAGCCCTTTCCTGCTTTGTGAATTCTTTCAGTCTTCTGAACCACTGTATCATACTTTCTCCTCTCCTCTCCAAATCTCAGCCCCTCCTATCCTCGGTGAGCTGGCAACTTTGCTTTCTCAGTTCCCCTGAACTTGGCCTCCCCGCCTCTGGCTACTAGAAGCATCACCTGGCCTCACTCCTGTCCACAGGCACACCAACCCCTCCTCATGGCCAGAGGCTCTGCACTTCAGCAGTTCTCTCGGTCCCTCAACATCTGCTTCCCAGGTCATTCCCAATACACATCATGCTGCTATTTCCCCACCTCCCTTCCATCTCCATTTCTCTGCTCCCCTTCAAAACAGAAGTCCTCGAAGATTTTCCCATTATCTGCTGACTCCATTTCCTCCCCTCACATTCTAGAGCCAGTCCAGGCTCTGGCTTTTCCACCCAACAAACTGCCTCCACCTGGTTCCCCCCACACGCCTGCCCTGCCCATCGAGTACCTGCTCAGGGTACATGCCACCTCTTCCATAGTGGGCCTCTCTCCCTCACCTGGGTCTACTCTCCTGGCCTTGTCCTGCACAGGTTCTCTGTAGATGTGCATCATCTCCCTGATGTGGGATGCCCAGGGCTCTGTGCTGGGCCTCTTGTTAATCATCCTAAAATACCCTTTACGTGCTGATGGCGAACAGATTTACCCTTCAACTCAGACCTCATATGTGAACTCCAGATCCATGGAGCCAAAAGCCTGCTGGACAGCTCCCCTGGGAGTCGAGTCCCAACGTAGTATGCCGAGCTGAACCCAATACCTACCCCACAACCAACCTGCTCTTCCCAGACTTCCCATGTCACTTTATGAAAACACCCAATTGCTCAGGCCAAAAACCTTCAGTCCCTGCTTCTTCTCTCTCATGTCCCACCTGTGGGCAAAGTCTCTCATGATAACACATTCTACACGCATCTGGAGTTGAGTTGTGCACTGGCCTCCACAGGGGCCTCCCTGCTCTGCATTTATCCCATAATTATTCCAAAAACCTGGTTAAAAAGCTATCCAGATCATATCATAACACGTGTCAACTGCTAAGAGCCCACTGAAGGTTTCTTGCTTACTCAAGGTGGCTTACTCAGTGCTCTGAAGCCAGCACTTGCCAGCACCTCTCAGTGTCCCTCAGTTTTCCTCAATGTTCCTCACTCACCCCATCCAAGGCCTCCCCTCACACAGCGCAGCAGGCACACACCCAGCTCAGGACCCTTGTACTCTGACACCCACCTGCCCCTCCACCACAACTGCCTCTTCCCAGTGATGCTGAATTACACCCCCACCTCCCTGCTCCCCTCTCCTACTTTATTGAAAAGCACTTACCGTCTAACTACATGTGCTAAATGTTCGTTTTGTTTAGATCTGTCTCCCCTACTAGAAGATCAGCTCCATCAGGGCAGGAATTTTCGTCATTTTGCTCACTGCCTAGCACAGGGTTGGCATAGGCTGGCCCTCAAGGAACGTGCGTGATGAATCTGCGGAAGAACCCACTGTAGAGTTACACACCAATGCAGAACTACAAAGGTCAGCATTTCTACTTAAAAACCATGGATTAGGGTCTTTAAAGTACTCTGTGTCTATGTTTTTATTTCAATAAGGACTATACCACAATTGAGTCACAAACCTATTTAGTTTATGACTATGAATTTCATGTGAATGGTACTTTCAGTTCTTAACAGTGAAAATACAACAAGCCACTCATCAGCTGTCAGCAACAGACATAGCAGCTATTCATCAGCTGAAACTGGATACTTATTTTTAATTTTTGCTAACTTTTAAAGAAATTTTAATTTTGGACATCCATACAATAAAACCACAAGACCACTAAAACAGGAATAAAAGAAAGGCTCCTGTAATTGAACATATTTTAGCAGTAAAGGTTTATAAACACTATAGACTATCAGCTTTTGTTACATGAAAAAAGACAGCAAGAAAAAATAACCAAAGCCTCCCTATGTTGACAATGGCCTTTTCTTAATCACCATAAGAATGACATCACATGTGTCATCTCATTTAGGAAAGTCACAACATGGGATTATTTTCCCATCAGTTTTTTAGGGCAGTCTTCATAGAGCTGCTTCTTATACCAACCCTTGAAAGAAGCCCCAGTGTTCAATCAGATTTGGACCAGGTGGTTTCCACAGGGGGCAGAACAATGCAGCCAGGTATATAACCTCCCAGGGCAATGACCTGACTGTGCTCTACAAGATTTACCAGCCATCAGATACATGTAGAGTGACTGAAGAGATGCAGTTGACAAGTCGGGGTAAAAAGCCAGGCATTCCCCTTATACTTCTTGGAGGGGCCTTGGAAGTCATCTGGACTAAGTTCATTTTATAGATAACAAAAATATAAACTGGATGTATTACTCTGAGCGTCAGTAGTGTCCATGGATAAGTACAAGAGGGAGACAATCCTAAATACAAGTCTTGAAGCGCAATTACACCAAAAAGACGCTTGGACCACGACAGGAGTGATGGGGAAGGACCCTATCACCAAGGTTCTACAGCAGGCCCTGCCTCCTTGGATTTCAGTCCCCTATGCCCCACCCAGGAATGTCAAGTCAACACCACCATAATAATCAGAACAGTAATTTTCATTCCCATTTAAGGAAGTGGCTAAGTAGTACCTAATTAAAAAACTATTATCTCCAGAAACAGGGAAACCTCTAAGAAACTAAAGATCATTCCTTTTAGTCAAACCCTTTCAGATATAAGTGTGGTAATAAAATAATTAAAAGGTAGTATAAAGTAAGCAAAAAAAAAAAAAAAACCATTATTTTTATTAAACTGAGATACATGAAAAAGACATAGCTTACTTCACATTGTTTATTCTTTAAGACAGCTCCCCTAAAAATGCTTAAGTTAAAAATTGGACAAAGGTCAAATAAGCCTCAGATGACAGGTCCCTCCTTCTTACAGTTAACGTTTGATTAAATTTGCCACTTTTATTCATGCTTTCCAAAATACATAAACCTCCTCAAATATAAACCACAAATGTAGGAAAAAGAAGAAGCTAGACTTAAGCTGATCCCACAGCAACCACTGACCTATTTCAGACTCACTGGTCTCAGGATCCCTTTTACCATCTTAAAATTAGTGAGGTCCCAAAACCTTGTGCTTGTATAGGTATATCTATCAATATTTAACACATTTGATATTAGAACAGAAAATGTTTGACTACTTCTTTATTCTTTTAAAAATCATAAAAACCAACACTTTATATATTAACATATAAAACATTTTTTATGAAAATATACCTATAGTTTCCAAAACAACAAAAGCAGCAAAATCTTAAGAAGCAGGACATAGTTTTCACAAATCTCTTTAATGTCACAAATCTCTTTAATCTTCTTAATGGAAAATAACTGGATTCTTACATATGTATCTGCTTTCAATAGTTGCAATAGATTGTCTGGTTGATACATATAAAGAAAACCCAGCCTGCAACAGAGGTGCTGCTGGGAAAGGAAAGAGTATTTTAATAGCCTTTTCAGATAATTATACACAATTATCTTTAATACAATACCAAAACTCAACAAGTGTTTCATTTTTCCCTAAAGGCTTGTTGCAATGTAGACTCTGAAACCATACTTGTGAACTTTCTGTACTTTAGTACTTTAAAATACATTGGTATGTCTTGCCCTTTAAATGGATCTTAACAAAGAAGGTGTGATTTTGTGATATCATGCACTGGTCATCTGGAAAATACTGATTCACTGAGTTATGAAGATCTTCCAAATGTTGTTTATTATAGATTATAAAAAGCATTACATCTGTTAATATAAGCACTGTTCTCATCAGAAAGTCTTTAAGTATTAAGAAGCTGTCAGACTCATGGTAGCAGACACAAGCTTTCTCAAATTCCAATTTCACTTGGAAGCTCAAATTTTACCAATAGCAACAGTGTTACTTGCTTTCCTTGAAGTGAGAAGCTACCTTTGTTCATTTAGTAAGAAATATCAGTACTTTGTCGATTATTCTTTCCTAGTAGTCTCTGAAAAAAGTGGCTAGTTCAGCTAGCAACTTAAAATTGCTGAAAGTCTTGTCCTCAAGGCAATCCTCTAACTCTGAATCAATGTGGAAGTGCTTCCTGCATACTTCCTGTTTTGTTACACAGAGTAATAAGAAGAGGTATAGTCAGGGCTGAGATTTAATAAAATAAGTAATTTTTATTGCTTCATCAAGAACATTCTTAGGTGAAAAAGGCTTTTTTAAAATTGCATGGCAGTGCAGAATACATGAATCAAGTGCAGCTTGGGGAGCTGGTCACAATTGTGCTAACACAGCAGTAGTTTTACAACCATTGACTGTGAACCAACAAATGTCAACATGCAAAAATGGCAAATGACACCATACAATCATTATGAAAACTATTTAGACCTCAGACCTCCTGGAAAGGTCTCAAGGACACCCCTGGGGTTCTGCGGACCACCCTTTGACTACCACTGCTTTCAGGTGTTGTATCTCTAGAAAGAAAACATAAGAACCACATATGCATTAGAGTGAATTCCAGATAACTTCTGCTGTAAAATATAAACCATAAATAAAATTAAATGCAACTTTTACTTGATTTACCAACTGCCAAAGACAAATGTAAATATACTATAGAACCTTGCAAATATCTTCAATAAAAATTTGGGGTTTTACATATATAACATCTATATTTTAATTCTTCCCTGGTAGCTACTAAACTGCTTATACTGTAAAGTATTTATTCTGATAATATATTACACCTGCCAAAGATGTAGAAGTATAGTCACATACAATTGACTATAGGTTTAAATACCTGAATCTTATTTCTTAGTTCCAAGAGAAACTTTAATGAGTCTCTGTGAACTCTTATACAATTAATATTAAGAGATTTTATTGCACTCATTCATACATTCTTCAAAAAATAATCATTGGGCACACACTGTACATATGTATACCTAAACATACGCAACAAGGGACACTTAAGAGCTGTCCTGCATGTAAGTTCCAGAGTGATTTTTTTTCCAAAGAGGGCTCATCCTCTCAGAGCCCAGCTCAACACCTTCCACGGCTCCACTCTGCTGAGGGCATCACATCTAAACTCCTCTATCCGGGTTTCAAGCCTTTGCCAGTCTGGCTCCCCTCTGCCTGCCTGTATATGATCTCATTCACTCAACAAATGCGTTCTAAGCCAATGGGTTGACAAACTATGGCCCCATGGGCCATATCTGGCCCTCCACCTGTTTTTGTACAGCCCATGAGCCAAACCAAAAGAACAATATTTTAAGATGTCAAATTATATGAAACAAAAAATCTCAGTATCCACAATTAAAGTTTTATTGGGATGCAGCCACACCAAGCTATCTGCATAGTGTCTATGGCTGCTATGGGGCTATTAATGGCTCCTCTAGTTTCTGAAAGCCTCACTTTAATGTAAACACAATGGCTCTGGCATTGGATCACCACTACCACAGGCACCACGCCAGGCACACAGAAGCCACCCAGAAATACTTGCTTAGTGAACAAAGGAATGACCTTGAGGTTCAAAACTAGTCCCTGACAGTTCTTTCAATCTTTCAGCTGCAAAGGACAGTAGAAATCTTGGTTCTAATCATCTCCTCTTTAAAAACGAAGTCAAAAGAAAGCATTAACTACACTTTCACTGCACTTGTACCTCTATTTTTTTACAGTTAAAATGGAAAATAATCAGAGATGTGAAAATGAATTCAAGACATTGTCAATTTTTATAACTCTGCAGAAGAAAATTATGTTTCAGAGAGACATTATATTGATTTTGATTATTATATACCTAAATCCAACTATAGCTCATTTTATACTCAGATACTGAATTACAGGTAAAATTTTAAAGTCTTTTTCCCACTGATATATATATATGTTCACATAAGAAATATTGGTCCTGGGGGTTCCCTGGTGGTCTAGTGGCTAGGTTTTGGTGCTCTCACCGCCACAGCCTGGGTTCAATCTCTGCTCAGGGAACCAACTCCGCTCTTCTCCAAAATAAGAAATATTGGTCCTAATAAGAATTCATACTCAACAATGCAAATTATCTAAAATCATCTAATAGAATTTTAAATTCTCAATAAAGTATTATTGAATGAAAACACACCAAAATTACAACATTGCATAATAACAAAATTTATCACAATTTACAATAGAAGTACAAGAGAAAAGTCACTTCCCTGGAGAGAACAAGAGGGTATCTTAAACCTAATGATTATGAAGGACAGCTGCTGGGACAGCGGTCTGTGGGGTTCCACAGGCACAGAGTATGGGCTCACATTGCACTGGCAGGTTCCTCACAGAAGCTCAGAGTTATCGTGGGTTCTTACATTTACAACAAGTACATACAACCACAGCCAAGCTTTTAATTAGCAACTTATACTAAATCTCTTGTCCAAATCTAAATTTCTAAGATTTTATGATGTAAGTTTATCACAGACAAAATTTTAACTACATGTATGTAAATTTCTATCAGTTAAATCAGCACCGTATGAGATTATGAAGCATAAAAAGATATAAGACCTGGCAGGTAAACTTGATGATAACAATAATTGTAGGAGCTACCATTAATTGAATATTAAACACTGTATTAAACATGATCACTTTTAATCTGTACAACCTTTGATGTAGGGATGCCCCATTTTACAGAAATGGGCTCATCCTTAAACACTCCCCTTATCTGAAACATGCATCATGAATATGTATTAAGGAAATAGGAGACCAGAGAGCCGTAAAGAAGCAGGGGTGGGGTGGGGAGGAAGCAAAGCTCCCATGGTAACTCATTTTATGTCCAGTTAACTAAACGCACATGTTAGCCATCACATGTTCTCTTTTCCCTCCCCTGGAGCTCAGTCCTGTACATCCATCCATCTCTTAGCTCCTGCCAGAAACGGAAATGGTTTCATCACCTGTCTGCTCCTCCTGTTTATGCTCTTATACCACAAAGCTTGGGGAAGGGGCTGTTCAGCAGTCCAGGGGTAGGTGTACTAATCTCCTTTGTCCGCCTCACAATTTCACAGAAACCAAACCAAACAACTAGCATGTGCCAAAATGTTAAGGGAATTTATAATCCTAACCAGGAACATAAAACAAAAGGAAATTAATTCCCAACTTGAGCAGTCATTAGAACAAGTAATAACAGGTGGCAAATGCAGATGCAGGAAACATTCGAGAGGTTTCTGGCCCACACAACAGCTATCGTGCAAGCGCTACCCCTCAGAGGCACAGCGATAACCATGGAGAACCAGTTAATATGATCTAGAACAGAAAACAGACACAGCGTAAGGAGGCCAGCAAAGGTTGTGTGTCGGTCGCTGGCTGACTCACACACTGGCCTTGGCAGACACAACCATACCAGTATCATCGGGAGTGGGGGGTGGGGGTGTCAATATTTTGGGGAAAAAGTATAAAGGCGTCCACTTTTGTTTTGCTATAAAGGACATTATTGGGATAATCAGTAAAATCTGAATTAGATCTGTTGCTTAGAATCTAGAGTGCACCAATGATAAATTACTAATTTTAAATTGTACTGTGGTTATGTTAATAGATTAGAATGTCCTTGTTTTAAAGTAATAGCCACTTAAGTATTTAAGGGCAGAGAAATCATATTTTAAATTGGTCCAGGAAAATAAAGTGTGTACACACACACACACACGCATATGCACAGAGTTGCAGGGAGGATAAAGCAAATATAAAATATTAACATCTGAAAATCTAGAAGACTGTACTATAATTCTTTTTACTATTCGTGCAACTTCTAAGCCTGAAAAAAACGCAGTTCCTAAAGAGATGCTGAGGCTTTTTCTCCAAAGGCAGTGAGGGTAGATAAAAGTATTCTCATTTGAAGGTAAATTTACTAACACCAATTATACTTCGGAGAGGCTGCCACTGACATTCTTTCCAAGTAGATTTTCCCAAAATAAACTAAAAGTTTCTGACCTACACACTCAGTCCCTTCACCAGATAAATGAGGAGGTTCAGTGGATCCCCCCAGATCACCCCAAACTCTTGAAGTCAGCAGTGAGGAGGCTGGATACTGGAGGCAACTGGCAGAGCAACCTGTAAAATGATGATAGTACTTTGAACAGTGTGGCACCAGTTGAAGTTCCTTACTATCATTTTACTATTACTGAACTCACAACCTTGATTTCTTTCTCTAACATGCATTAGTACTTTTAGTCTAGAAGTCAAGGATTCATAAACGTGGCCAGCTGTCAACTTTCTAAAGGTAAGTTTTATTGAAAAACAGCCATGCCCATTCAGGCTTCCACCTTCCGAGGGCAGAGTAAAGAAAGCAGTTGTGACAGAGATCCCAAAGCCAAAAATATGTATTTATCTGGCCTTTTATAGAAAGTTTGTTGGCTTCTACCTCAGTGTTTAATGACGTTCACAGCATCTTTAGAATCTTGAAACTACCTTGAGACTAAGGGATAAAGAAATCAGAGGCTATTATACAAGAATAGCAATCCTGACCTTCTGAGAGGTACCTCTATTACATGATTATTCAATTGCTCCAGGGCTAGACTGGCTCTTCCCGTTCCACCTCCTGTTAGCTGTAAAGAGTGACTTCTGATTCGGATGACAATGGATCCATAGACATCACAATGAAGGAAAGCAGGCTTACTGAGCTCTTACATGATCCTGGGAGAACCCATGAAACAAACTGAACTGAATTTACATAAGAAGGGAACCCCAAGCAGTATATACTTGCTTTCCGCTGAACTTCCTTTCTTCTCCCTAATGCAGTATGTACAAATATGAATTATACAAATTTAAAATAACATATTAAGCCCTCATTTTGCAAAAAAAAAAAAAAATGTGAAATTATATGAATTTCACAAATCTTAAAAATCCATAAGATGTTTAATTTCAAAACTAGAAGGCCCATTAATTGCAAACTGTGCTTGCCCCGACAACTGCAACTTTTAAGTAGTTAACAGGACACCCAGCCTTCTTTGTCAGAGTCAGCCTAAACACGTGGAGTGTGAATTACTTGGCATCTTCAAGGATGTGTTCTAGCTTAACAGGCAGCCTAATGTAGCATTTTGCTCTCAAGGCCCAGGCCTAGTTCCCAGAAGGAAGGCTTAGCAAGAGAAGGTCCCAAGCTGGCCATCCTCCTGCCAACAGGATTGCAGGGCTGCACTTCGTGGTGACAGCAAGAACTGCACGCAGCCTGACTCCTTCCCTGCTTCCTAGTAAGACAGAGATGCCTGTGCCACTTTCAAGGGACTTGTAGTTCACACCAACAAGGAAGTGACAGCAGCACACATAACACATTTCCTCAGCCAGTTTATCCAAACCCACTTCTAGTTCAGAAAGGTTAAACTGTGCTTCAAGTTATTTGATGATTTTCCACCTTGAGAAAAAAGGAAAAATCACTAGCTACTGGAAGTGCATTCTTTGAAGCACAGAACATGAATCTTTATTACTGAAAGGTTTGTCAGTACAGGGCTCTGCCCACAGTTACAGAGGCCCCAGCTGGCTGGCTCAATGCAGTCCCAGGTTTCCTGACAGCACTCCAGCCCGCAAGGCCAGGCCTCCCTCCACCCCTACCTAGGCCCTTCTGCCCAGCTCACTTTCACTATGCTCAACTATTAATATTTAAAATGCTAATACTAAAGTGACTTAGGACAAGGAAATAATAGTCAATTTCTACACATTCAAATCCACTCACTGACTTTTTGAATGATTTAACTAAAAACCTGTTATATCTTCACCTTCTCTGGCCTTTTCTGACAAGATTTATTCTTCCATGCTTATGCCTTGTAAACAATCTAACCTTAGAGCTAACTGTCTGAGGCATCAGGTCACTCACACCACCACCATCCCCCTTCCCAGTGTGAGACTCCTTAAAGGGACAAAACAAATCTTGTTGTCCTCCCCACCATGGAGGTAGAGGGTCCAAACATTTAACCAAATCAGACAGTTCGGGAATATGGCTAAACATGAAAGATTCAAAGAAGTAAACTCAAAATAGGAATCAAGTTCATGTGACTTTACAGTATTTGGGGCATACTATTATATCTGCTTGTGGCTTAAGAAGTTAATGGTTCCACCACATTTTAATTCAAGAACATCCACAGGTTTCGAGCAGCGGGAGGCTGCAAGTGCTGGTGCCCAGCTCTACTCCTCTGAGACTGACTTTGGAGCACTAGGAAGAGGGTGCGCCACCTCAACACTGCACAGTGTGGGTGAGGGGTGGATCAGGAAAGGTCAAGAGCATTCCTCCTGCTCCTTGCCTTCTAGGCTCCTGAGGACTGACACCGTCTCTTCTTAGGGGACAGGCTGAGCCAAAGGCAAGGAAGAGGGCATAAAATGAGTAGCTAAGGCTCTCATTTTTAAGTGGTTTCACAACCTGCACAAGACCAAAGTGGGAAACCTAAGGGTTAAGTATTTTTAAAAATACTTGCGGAGGCAGGGATGACTGCTATGATTGTCTTCTTCTGTGATGACAAATGAGGTCCAGGTACTGTCCATGAGTAAGAAAACAAGGATAGCTTTTTGAGAGCAAATTCCAACCATGTGATCTCACTCAATACTTGCTCTCAAATACCTCAAAACTCCTCCTCACATCCCCTAAAAATGAACATTCAGAATGGTTCAAAGCACTTCTGATGAACAATTCATTACGTGATTTGTGTTTTTATGACCATCATATATGTGAAGTCAGAGAATACAATAACAATCTGTTATTTACCTCAGGTATAGGAAGGACTTTCAAAGCTTTTATCTG
The DNA here is from genome assembly GCA_004026885.1 of Lyroderma lyra. Classification (NCBI taxonomy): domain Eukaryota; kingdom Metazoa; phylum Chordata; class Mammalia; order Chiroptera; family Megadermatidae; genus Lyroderma; species Lyroderma lyra. The sequence goes on along the minus strand of PVJL010000246.1, from coordinate 457,341 downwards.
AGACATTCTCATTGAGACCCTTGATCTGTATTTTCCTCCAGAAGACTTTGCAAAATGAGAAAAACGTTTATTGTTTCCAGATTTAAATAGCTAAAGTTGTAGAATTACATGGACATTTTAAAGTCAGTCTTGCACTGCCACGTAACTATTAATAGTAAATTGTACAAGGGCTGTCCAGAAAGTATCCAGCCATGTAATATGAAAAATAGAGGCATTTATGGCTGGATTTTTTCTGGACAGGTCTCATAAAGCTAAAGTTTTTAGGATACACACAGTATAAAGATCATAATGGAAAACTAAGGCCACTACGCTGTAACAGGTGTTAGCAATAAAACATTAATGCAAACTCATTTAAAACCTGTGCCCAGCACACCTATTTACCAATCCACAGAACAAGATTTGTGATTCATTATCTCCTATCTCCGTGACCAGGCCTCCCTCCACATCTAGCACAGGAAGTATTTTTTTAACATCAAAGTGAATACATGACACCTGGCAACTTTTAAAATGCAAATTCTGAGTCTTAGTGTTTCAAGACTAGACACTTCTATTCATGGCCACATTCCATCTAGAGTACAGAATAATTAGAAACAAACTAAATGATAAAAAATAAAAGAACTGCTCAGTAAGTTATGATACATCTCTCAAAGAAATGTTACACATTCATTACAGGTTATCATTACGAGAACTACTGAAACAGGGAAAATAATTATGGCAGTAAAAGTCACTGAAAGTGTTAGGAACATATGTAGACCCAGTAGGTTAAAAAAAAAAAGTGTATTTTGCAAATAACTGCAAAAGTATTCTCAGATATATAATGTGTTAATGTGCTAGGATTAGAGGAATTTTTTCAGAATTTTGTTATGTTGATGTGCTGTTTTACAATAAGGAAAGAAAAATATTTGGAAAAGTATTACTTTTTAAGAAAAAGAACAATGTGTACTTTATTCTGAAAATCAATCTGAAAAATAACCAAATGCCAAATGCACTTGATCAGAAAAAGATCCCCAGACTACTATCTGGTGAAGGGGAATACAACAAGAAATCAGAAAGTTTATTAAATTTTTAATTTTCCAATTACATCAAAACCTGAAGTTCATTTCTTGAAGTGTGATTCATAATCAACTTTAAATCCCAATGGAAGAGAAAGGGGGTATAGATGTGGTAGAAGCCACTCCTATCTGCCTTTTATGCATTTTCTGACAGCCTTTGTAAAGTTTTACTTCAGCTGATACTAACAATTACACCAACAAAATGACACCCCAAGAATTTGCAGTATAGTCTCAGCATGAAAACTAGCTTTCTTAAAAATCTCTGAAAGTGCCTTCTCTTAACAATATAAAACAAAACAAACATACAAAATAAAAAATAAAGCCTTTTATTGCATTTGTCACAATACTGCTTCTGCTTTAAAAGAGAAAGATGATCAGTTCACAAAATTGGGACCATATAGTAGACTCTCACTTAACAGGCACCCATGGGGATCAGTAGAAGCCTGATAAAATGTTAAGCATGTTAAGTAGACTCTCCATTATCCAGAACTCATTGCTTGAGAGTGCCAGGTAGCTTGAGCTCTGGTTAACAGAGAGTATACTATACTATTACTAGCTCAACTGAGTTGTTTTTCACTAACTCCTGGGGAAAAACATGTATCATGTAAATCACTTCTCTACAATACAGCTTTATCCAGCAGTAAGATCCTTAGGCAGAACCTCAGAAAATTCAATGAGAAGTTACTGACTGCGAACTGAATTACTCTTGTAAGAGAAAATATATTTATATAATTTCTTTGGTTCTCCACATGGATTGTGGCAATAACTTTAAGTTTGCCATTATTTTGTACATGTTAATGAAGTGTATGCATATACACTGTCTGCTTCCCAAAAGAGATCTGAGCCTCTTAGCCTCCAAATCTGTAAAATGGCACCAGTCTTACGGTTTCTGAGAGGATCATATGCCATATCTGTAAAGTGCTTACCTCAGGCACCCAGCAAGCACTCAATAGAGGAGGGCTAGGACCCTGGCCAAGCATGGCAGCCCTGAAGCAGTACTGTCTGCTTTGAAGTGCAGCTCCATTAATTTCAAGTCACTTCACCTTCTTGTGCCAGTATCTTAAACCATTAACTAACAGTGTCTACTTCACAGGGTTGTTGTAAAGTATAAATGAATTTGTATATGTAGAGCACTTAGGGCAGTGGCTGGCATGTATTCGGTGCTCATTACACATGGGTTGTTATATTTTCTTCTCAGCATCTAGCCTGCAATTTGGCTAACTGCAGCACAAGAGGGTCACCTGTCTTTAGACAACTTCAGCTAGCATGAAACTGCCATAACTCAGGCACAGCCAGCCTACCCACTGGCATAGCTACAGATAATGAGCGCATGATTTCATCCTGTTATAATTTTAAAAGAAAAGGGGAGACAAGGAGAAAAAGAAAATATTTTAAACATTTGCAAATGTTAGTATAAAATTAAACTTTAAGTGGTGATGATCAATGGGGATTTTTTTGGAAACTGAGGGGACATTTTTTGGTTGCCAAAGTCATGGAAGAAGGGATACTACTGGCAGTAGGGGTTGCAATACATTCTGAATGACTGGGTTGATCCTTCACAACAAAGAATTGTCCTGCATCCCTCATGATTTTCAAATGCCCAGAAGACATTCACATAAATTAAAAATCTGCTTATAATTATCCAAGCTTAGACTCTTAAGTATATTTTAAATGTAAACACAGGATTTTTTTGTTTTTGTTCTATTATTGCATTGCCAAATTACAAACTAATTAGGTTCCTTGTAAAACACTAAACATTACAAAAACACTGTAGAAAATATTTAGGGAAAGTAAATCTTCCTTATTGCCTGTTATGAACTAAATTTTGTGTCCCCAAAATTCACATTGAAACCTTAGCGCCAGCATCTCAGAATGTGACTGTGTTTGGAGATAGGGCCTCTAAAGAGGTGATTAAGTGAAAATGAGGCCATTAAGGTGGGCCCTAATCCAATCTGACAGGTATCCTTATAAGGAAAGGAAATTATGACACATGAAGAGACACCAGACCCGTGTGTGTACAGAAAAGACCAGGTGAAGTGGCCATCTGTAAACCAACGAGAGGCCTCAGAAGGAACCAAACCTGCTAAGATCTTGATCTTAGATTTCTAGTCTCCAGGAACTAAGAGAAAATAAATTTCTGGGAGTTCCCTGATGGTGTAGTGGCTTAAGGCTTCGGCGCTGGCGCTGTCAGTGCTGCGGCCTGGGTTCGATTCCCAGCCGGGGAGCTACCCACATACCAAAAAAAAAAAAAAAAAAAAAGAAAATAAATTTCTGTTGGTTAAGTCAAAAAACAAACAAACAAAAAAGAAACCTGCACACTTCTGAGTCAGGATTTTGGTGAACGTCCCTCAGTTTGGGTTTTCTCATGATTAGACTGAGGGTGTGCATTTGTGTCAGTGCACCATACAGGGGTACATGATTTCAATATGTTTCATGACTGGTGACGTTAAGGTAGTTTCTGCTGGGCTTTTCCACTGTGAAGTGACTATTTTTCCCTTCGTAATTTATAAAAAAGTATCTTGTGGGAGATACTTTGCAGCTATGTAAATATCACGGATTGGAGATTTAAAGAGACTTGACAACTGAATGAAGAGGGGGATGCTGGATTAGATCCTGAAACAGAAAAAGGACATTGGTGGAAAAGTGATGAAGTTCAATAGGGTCTGTACTTACAGGTACTGTAACGATGCTAATTTTCTGGTTTTTGTAAAGATAACTGCTTATCTAAGATGTCGGCATTAGGTGAAGTGGGTGAAGGGAGTAGGGAAGCTCTCTAAACTATTTTTGCAACTTCAAAATTAATTCTACAAAGCTGCAGATTCTGATTCCATATGTCTGGACAGGGCCTGCGGGGTCTGCATTTCTCTAAAATGCCCAGTGATGATGATGATGCTGGCTGGAGGACCACTTTACTAGTAAGGCCTTGGTAAACACAGCTGACGCATTTCACTATGCACAATTTCCCAAGGACGATCAACTAAAACACATCAAGATTACACTTTCAGTTCAGTAATCACTACTTAACTAGAGGTAATCCTTAAACTTTGGCATGCTAAATTGCTCTCTTAGTATGCTGATGCAGTGAGAAGCCAACTGAAGAATTTGAAATCACAGTCTTTGCTACAACACACATCCATGGTGTGGCCTTCCCAGTTGAGCCTGGCACTCCTCTGAGGCTGTGAAGCCAGGAGAAACCTCTACAAGGAACACACACCGTCCACCCATAGTACAACATGGAAGCTGCCACGGAGATCATGATCTGGCCACACATCCCACTAATGGTGGGCATCATCACCAAGGGCACTGGGAAGCAGGAGAGAAGAACAAAGTAATGAGGAGAAAAGGCTCTGGAATTCCTGCTCAAAGAGAGAGATTGGCCAGTGATCTCCACTCATCCCATTAAAATGATTTTTAAGAGCATATAATAAAACCACAAAAAGAAAAGCAGATGGCAGGCAAGAACTTTTGCAAAAAAGACTGAGAGGATCTAATGTGGGCAAAGCAAACAGCCACCTGGAGCATGTAAGAGTGGGTACAACCAAAAGAGGGATCTAAGCTGCAACAGGCTGAGACCCGAAACCTAGGACTCTCAGCAAAGGGTGAGGGCTGCACCTGCACACTGAAGCCAGTCCTGGTACAGAAAAGCTGTACGAGTGGCCTGCTAGGCCAAGCAGAGCAGCCCCCAACCAAAGGGGTCTTCCTTTAGCTGAAAGTCCCAGAGAAAATTTCTCTGCTTCTGGCATTCCAGGCCCAAGCACAGCAACAAGTTCCAAATCACCAAAGGGAAACTCACACATTTTCAAAAGCAGCCCCACAGACTCAGATCTCTCTGCCCTCTTTCCCTTGCCTTAGATGACAATTACCAATAACTGAAGAGCACTTGCACTACAAAGCAAGAAGCAAGTATTTTTTAAAAAAAGACATGATGGCAGTGACACTAGATGAAACAAGAGATCACAGAATGAAAAAGAACTGAAAAAAATTCGTACTGGTATCCTCCAAGTCAAGGAGGTAATTCGTTCAAAAAACAATAAGCTACTATTAAAAAAGGAACAGAACAAATACACTCTTGAAGATGAACATTTCAATTATGGAAACAAAACTTTAAACAGGATTGGAAGATAAACTGAAGCCCTCTCCCAGAAATAAGAAGAAAATGACACAGGAAGATAAAGACAAGAAAGATAGCCGTCATCAAACTAACAGGAACTCGGAAAAGAGAAGAGTAAAAAGCAGAGTGGGAGAAATTCTCAACTTAAACAACACGAGAGACTTTCCCGGAGCTGAAAGACAAGCCCCAAGGAACAAAGAGCATTTGCAATGGGACTCCACATCCTTTGGCACTCTGGACATGGCCAAAAACCAAAGAGGACCTGACAAGGTCACCAAGAGCAGTAAGGCTACTTGGCAGAAGGTTTTCATTGAAATGAAGAAAGCCAAGATTAAAACACAGCGTCCTGAACAAACCCAGACGTGTAACAAAAGAAAATAGCAGGATGACACCTGTGCTGGCACGATCAATCTAAAGGGCTAGGAAGATGGGGGCGTTTGGAGAGACCGGACACTTCCTTCAGAATTCAAAACAGTAGTCAAGTCAATAGGAGCAGAAAATGCAAAGAAAAAGAAACGCCAGTACAAACAATAGAAAAAAACAGCTGTATAACAAGGAAAATAAATGGATTACTTCACTGTGAAGCAAAGATTTGCACAGTTATAAACAATTTCAGGTAACTGAACATAGTGAATCAGGGGATAGAAGAGGTGCGAAATGATATGAACAGTTAAATCATACTACCATAACAGAGTCAAAAATGAGCAAAAGCAATAAAATACCAGCTTATCACTGAGCTATGGAGAACTTCCAGAAACAAAACAATGTAAGTCTTTAAAAGGTTGGACAGGGGATTGTTGCTTTTCATTTTAAGTTTTCTCATTGACATTTCATTGTGTACATTACATACTAAACATATGAGGTCAGACAATTAGTTTTACGAACGCATCCTAGAACAAGTGCTACAAACCTCACTGCTAAATATCACTACGGTCACCTTCAAAGTACTCCCCTTGGGAAGCTATGCGCTGACGCCTGCGCCTCGTCCACCCTTCAAAGCAATTTTGGAATGCTTTTTCTGGAATGGCTATCAGAACTGTTGTCGAACTCACAATCTGACAATTAAATTTGCAAACTGGCCACCATGTGCTTAGGTTGGCAGCAGTGTACAAACAACTTGGTAAGGTGTCATAAACTTGCCCAGGTTTGACAGCTCTGACAGCCATTCCAGAAACACTTCCAAAGTTGCTTTGAAGGTGGTCTAGGCGCTGGCATCGGTGCATAGCTTCCCAAGGGGAGTACTTTGAAAGTGACCATAGTGATATTCAGCCATGAGACATGTAGCACTTTTTCTATGATGAGTTCGTGAAGTTAACTGTTGGAGTTCGTATGTATTAATTTTTTTTTTTTTTTTAAGAACATTCAAACCCTGGCTCCGTGTATCTCAGGCAAGTCAGTTAACTTATGTGGGCCTCAGTCATCTCACCCATGAAACAGGACAGTCTCTACCTCATTGGGTCACTGTGATGAGAAACACTGAAAATAAGATTAACAATCCCAGCCACAGCACGTGATGGCAGAATACAGCCTGACAAGAACATATTCTTATTTTAATTGCAAGACAAAGAGGAAATGGAGCTGAATATACAAATTTTACAGGCAGTTTTTGTGTTTTCTTTTATCAATGGGTATTTGTACCCAGGACTGTCAAAAAGTTGAAGGTTAATGACCACTCGACTACCCCAAGTTTCCTAAACTTCCAGTTAACAACTCTACTCTTTGAAAGGACCGCCTTCTCTCATCAACTAGTTTAACTCAATGCTAGTTTTACCAATGCAGCCAGGCCTTGGGAGCACATTCCTTGGGGTACATTCAGGAAGAACAGGTAACTCCAAATAAAGAAATCACCTGTTCCACTTTCAGACTCTAACCTGGGCCCTCACGGCTCAGGGCAGGCAAGTTCTTTATCCTTGGAAGTCACACTTGTTAACAATTCTTTGGGGAGAACTTATTTCTCCTGTATCAAGACAATCCCTATCATCCATCAGTGAAAATTTAGTCCTCTATTAAGGCAATGTCTCCAATTCGCTCACAGTACAGGTGGAAAGTTCATCCACTTCTTGCAGCCATGGTGGTGGAAGGATTTCAAAGCAAAAAACTAAGGCCACGTTTCAAAAGGATTACACCACAGAAAGAGAAAAAATATATATGTATAGGGAGGAAAAGAATCTGAAATCCTCATTCATCAAGGTGGGGAGACGGAACTGGATCCGATCCTCTCCTAAGTCTAAAGTTGCCTATTCCTCAGTCGGCACCTTATGTCCCTACTTCCCTTTGTGAAACCGTAAGCAAATTAAGAGAATGCTGTTTGTGTTCCTGACTCTCGGGGCTCCACTTCACATCAGTAACTCAGGATGCCAACCAAGTCGGAAGTCAGACTGACAGGAACTACGATACCGCAGGGTCTTTTGGGTGCGTTTTCAGTTTTCCCACTTCCCAGACAAGTGAGAGAGACCCAGCCTGCACCCCTCCTGCAGCTGCGTGCTGTCCACCTGCAGCGGGGCCCTCGGGACGTCTGCGAGCACCTCTCGCAGGGCTGCTCCCCAAGTTTAAAGGCAGCGGCCGGGACCCGGGGGCCAGGCCTGTCACTCGGACCGTCCTACCCCGCGCACCGCATGGCAATATGGGGGCGGGGTGGAATGCAAGTGCAAAAAAAAAAAAAAAAAAAAAAAAAAAAAAAACATTAAAAGAAATCAAGTCTCCTCTGGGAAGAAAACGAGCCTACGCTGAGCCCTGTGACTCGGCCCCCCAGTATCTGGAATGCCGGGGGGGCGGGGAACACGACGTGCGCCCACGACAGGAGGCGCGGGGAAATATGGGGGCCGCAGAAACCGGGGGGCTGATAGGACTAAGGAGGGCGGCGGGGCCCGGGGACGCTGAGGCCGAGGGGGCTTCGGAGGGGCTGACGGGACTGAAGGGAACGCGGGGGAAGGAGATGCCGGCAGGGCTCAGGCGGGCAGCGGGGTTCGGGGGCGCTAAAGGGGCGACCGGGCGGGGATAGCGAGCCGTTGGCGGAACCGGCAGGAGTCTCGGGAGGGGGCGGCGGGCCCGGCGGCCGGAGGAGGGCGCAGAGAGGAGGGAGGAGGGGAGATCTCGCTCTCGCTCTCGCCCCGCGGGAAGGGGGAGGTGGAGACGCGACCGGCTGCGGGAGCTGCAATTACCGTGTGGGCTGCGGAATTCTCGTGGTGTTTGTCGGGGAGATGCGATAATGGCGTCCGTCCTCGCGAGAGAAGCCGCCGCTCTGCGCAGGCGCCACGAGTCCCTCCCCGCGGCCCTCCACCCTGCACTATCTGCGCAGGCTCCCTGGGCGGGGCGCGCCGGGAGTCGGGGCGGAGCCATAGTTGGGACCGTAGTAAGGACCTGCCGCTTGAGATCTTCCGCGCGCGCTTTCGCCCGCTCCGACGACCACTGAGCATGCGCACGTGTTCTGCTCTAGCTTCACAGTTTGGGCCCCGATGAGCTCTTCCCCATGATGCACTAGGACTTCTTGCTGCCTGTGTGAAATCGCGTTGGTGGGCCACTGGAGGAATCTGCATTGTCTTTTAGACTGAATGTGTAGGAATTAACTCCCCACCAACGACTACATATCCCGGCGGGTCCTGCGCGAACCGCGAGTAGTGCATTCTGGGACTCGTAGTCCCAGTTTCTACACCATGTCTGCCTGTACTTGTAGTCCTTCCGTACCCCAGTCTCCCAGCCTGCGCCGTGGGCTACTGGGACTTGTAGTTCAGATGGTCTAAGTCGCTACCCTCGGCGCGTGTTGCTGCTTCCGCTCTGGCGGGCTTCCCCCAAAGGGTAGGTGGTGCTCAAGGGTCCCCTGCGTCGTGCATATAGTCTTGAGTGCACACGTGTGGGAAAAAAATATATGCGATATGTTTTCTATGTAATTAATGTTACATAATATGCCTATGTAAATATGAAATATATATTAATGTAAATATATTTATAGAACATAAGGGCACGTTTGTGGATACTCTTAGGAAAAAATTCCCAAACTATAAACAGGAATGGTATTCTGCTCACTGGCATCACGGTGCTTTTCATGTGTCTTGGGATTACCATTATTTTTCATTTTTCTTCTTTATACTCGCCTCTGTTTTCTGAGTTGTTTACATGAATGAGAATTCCTGTGATCACCCAAACATAAAAGGATGGAGCTATTTTCATTTAGAAAAGAAAATGCTCTACCTTGCAGTTCCTTGCTCATACCTCTTTTGCCAAAAATAAAAACTTGATTCAGGGCAGCAACCAGTGGTGTGCATCCTTGGGCAACCTCGTCGAGTTAGAGTCTCTTTCAGAATTAATACATGGGTTCTTCTGAGGCTGGTCACTGGATTGCTTTACCTGAAAAGTGCCTTAAAGAAATTCCAAAGAAGAACCACAGAAGGTCAGGGCTGAGAAAAATACTGACATGGAAATGAGATATACTTCTATGTCTTATGTAGAGATGAGAAGTCCAAAGAGATTGGGTAAAAAGAGGCAAAAGCAGGGTGTGGAATCTAAACCACGTTGGTCTGGAGTCTAGAGTTCCCTCACAGTGGGGGAAAAGGTTGCCGAAGCTAACCACAAAAAATCCTGAGAGCGACATGGGGACAAAAAAGTTCTAGAGAGTCATACCTTCTATCCCCACCTCTGCCTCAATCACAGCCAAATCCAGCACTTCACTATGTAAGAATTCTTAACCTTGGCATCTGACTAGAAAGCAGATAAATGTAGGATGATACATTTCATATTATTTTAAAATACCACAAAGTCCTCACCTGTAGCTTCCTTCCAGGTGTGGGTTTGTCTACTCCTTCCTGCCTAGGCCTGGCTCACTGCTTGGCTCCAAGCCACTGCTGACTAAATCGTGATCAGAAATTATATCACAATTATAATTGTGCTTATGCTGAAGTCATTGACTTCTCTTTTTCATTTCCAATGTTTCCAATTTATTTATTTTGCATTTTGCCACCCTTGGAAACTCAAATAGAGGAAGGTAGTGTTCAATATTCACATCTTGCCAATTAACCAGGGTTTAAAAAAAAAAAAAAAATAAGTAGCTTGAAATCGACAAAGACAGCTGTCTACCAATAAAGGGCCACTGCCTGACAACAGAGGGCCCTTTTCCTTGCCAATCAATTCCTACAAGTCTCCAGTGGAAGTTCCTGGAGTTAATTATACTGAAGTCACATTGGTGGGGGCTTTATAGGAAGAGAGAGATGCTCTATGGCCTGGATGGCGCCAGCAATGGGGGACCACTTAGATGTACGTGTGCTGGGCATTTGCAAAGATCTCAAAGGCAATGCCCACTTTAAGCAAAACCTGGAATCCTTCAGAACAGTCCTGTTCTTGAAAATGTCACCAGGATGGAGAAACGTAAAGTATTCATGAAGCCTTTAATTACACAGGGAAAGCTTAGAAAACTGAGCACAGTTATCTGTAAAAGCAGAGCCATAAGAACAGGCCCGACCTGGGCTTTGAATCTAAGCTCTTCTGTCGCAAGTTGCTAAGGCTTCAAACTCACAGATCATGAAGATCTGGGGAGGATTCAGTGTAATAGAGTTTGTAAAGGGTTTCGCCGAGGGTCTGACTCAGGAAATGATCATATTACCAGTGTTGAGTTACCATGCCTTGAACCAGGCACATCTTACTTTAATCCCTATTCTTTATGAAGAACATGAAGTTTAGAGAACTTAAGCAACACACGCAAGGTCACCCAGCTATTGCAGTACTAGAACTATGAGGAAGAAAACCATGAGTTGTAGTGGAAAAGGTAGTTAGGTGTGGGTCATGCAGATCTGCAGGTCCTTGTTGACCAAGAGATGAGTTTTGTCTCCATCCTAAAAATAATGGGAAGCCTTTACAAGATTTGGGGCAAAAGTGGATAGTATCAGATTTGTGTTTTCAAAAGTCACTCTGGCTAGAGCAGTGGAAAATAACTTGGGGATGGGGAGAAAGGGGTCCTGGTGGATTTTGAGAGTGCACTTGAGGAAGCTGTGGCAGGTATACCAGGCAAGAGGTGGTGGAGTCCTGAATTAGGGTGGTCCTAGTAGAGGCCAAGATGCAAAGAAGCGGACAGAACCAAGAGGTGCAATCAATACTGAGGGAAGAATAAGGGAAAGAGGGCAACTGGGATGCCTCACAGGCCTACAAATGTGTCAAACTGGATGGACAAAAGAGCCATTCCCTGGTCACTGGCCACCATGGCTATGGAAACTTGCAGGAATGTCTTTTTGTTATTGGTCCAGCTAAGGGGGCACCTCTTCTCTAGTCCTTCCCCCATCCTATGACACTTTACTTCACACAAAGGCAGTGTGTAGGTCCTTAGCACCTGTTGGGAAGGGATCAGGTTTGGGGGTGAATGGGAGCCTTGGAACTAGAGCCCACAAGATAATTCAGGGGAAATGGGAAGAAGCAGCACCCAGCACCCACTGTAGCCCCATCTCCCCCTGGCATGGATTCCACCCAGACCTGGGACAGCCAAAACCTGAGCCATCAAGAGATTTAAGGACTAGAAAGTGATGTCAGTGGCATGGCAGAACAGGGGACTCCTGATCACATCCTCCTTCCGCAATAATACTTTAGCATTCACCATGGATGGAAGTGCCTCTGTGGGGTCTTTGGGATTTAAGTAGGAGACCATGAAACCCTGGTGGAGCCCCAAATCAAGGAGGGCCATTTTGAGTCAACTGCCCCAGGTGGCAGACTCACTGACCTTGATTTCAGCTGCAGACCCAGAAACAGGCCATCCCCTTGTAGACTCAGCTACAGCTCCATTTGGCCTTGAATCTGTCATCAGCATCACCTGCCAAGGGACCCAGCAAGAATCAGATCTCCCCATGCCCCAGGTAACAGGCCCACTGCATTTGGTTCTGGCTGTGGACCTGGAGCATCCTGGCACCCAGCTCTAACTCCTCTTAGCCATGATCGGGGAGCAGTCCTGCCCCACCCAGGGACCCAGGGATCCATAATGTGATGCACCACATTAACAAAATAAAAGAAAAATTATGGGATCATCTCAAGAGATGCAACTAAGGCACTTGACAAGTCCAACATCCTTCATGATAAAACCTCTCAACAAATAAAGTATAGAAAGAATAAACCTCAACATATTAAAGTCCCTATATAACAAACCTACAGCTAACATCATGCTCGATGGTGAAAGGATGAAAGCTCTTTTTTTCAATTCAAGAACAAGACAAGAATTCCTATTCCTATTCAACATAGTACTGGAAGTTCTAGCCAGAGCAAGTAGGTGAGAAAAAGAAATCAAATGCATCCACATCAGAAAGGAGGAAGTTAAATTGTCTTTGTTTGAGGATTACACAATCTTATACATAGAAAATCCTAAAGATTCCATGAAGAAACTGTTGAACATGTTGATTTTGTCTCCTGCAACTTTGCTAAATAAACAAGTTGAGTAAAGTTGCAGGATACAAAGTCAACATGCAAAAATCAGTTGCATTTCCATGCACTAACAACAAACTATCTGGAAAAGAAATGAAGAAAATAATCCCATTTACAATAGCACGAAAGTAATAAAATATTAATACTTAACAACAAATTTAAGCAAGGAGGTGAAAGATCTATACACTTAAAACTTTAAGACATTGATGAAGAAATTAAACCACAAATGGAAAGATAACCCATGTTTATGAATCAGAAAAATTAATGTTGAAATATTCATACTACCCAAAGCCGTCTATAGTTTCAGTGCAATCCCTAGTAAAATTCCAATGGCATTTTCCTCAGAAATAGGAAAAACAATCCTAAAATTTGTATGGAACCACAAAAGACCCTGAGTAGTAATCCTGAGAAAAAAATAGAACGAAGCTGGAGGCATCACACTTTCGGATTTCAAACTATATCAAAAAACTGTAAGGATCAAAACAGTATAAAATGGTATTATAATAAAAATAGACACATAGGCCAATGGAATTATGCATAGAGAACCCAGAAATAGACCCACACATATTCAGTCAACTGATCTTTGACAAGGGCACCAGGAATACACAATAGAGAAAGGATAGTCTCGTCAATGAATGGTGTTCGGAAACTGAATATTCACAGGCAAAATAATGAAATTTGACCCATATCTTACACCATACATAAAATGAACTCAAAATGGATTAAAGACTTAAATGTAGACTTGAAACCATAAAACTCCTTGAAGAAAACATAGGGAAAAATGCTCCTTGATATTGGTCTTGGCAATGATTTTTTGGATATGATGACGCCAACATCACAGGCAGCAAAAGCAAAAACTAAAAATGTTTTTTTTTTTTAATTTTAGGCAATATAAAACTAAAAAAGTTTCTGTACAGCAAAATGAAAAAAGGCAACCTACAAAGTGGGAGAAAATATTTGCAAATATATATCTGATAATCAGTTAATATCCAAAATATAAGGAATTTATACAACTCAATAGCAAAAAAACAAACCAAAAAACCTAAAGAGAACAACAAAAAAACACACACCCTGATTTTAAAATTGGCAGAGGACTTGAATAGCCATTTTTTTTAAAGAAGATGTATAGCTACATGAAATAGTGCTGAATATCACACTACACATCAGGGAATTGCAAATCAGAGCCACAGTGAGATACCACCTCACACCTGTTAGAATGGCTGTCCTCAAAAAGACAAGAAATAACAAGAATTGGAGAAGATGTGGAGGAAAGGGGACCCCTGAACACTATTGGTGGAAATGCTACTATGGGAGACAGTATGACGTTCCTCAAACAATTAGAAATAAAACTACCATCTGCTCTAGACATCCTACTTCTGGGTACATGTCCAAAAGAAAGAAATCAGTATCTTGAAGAGATATCTGCTCTCCCATTTTTATTACAGCATTATTCCCACTCGCCAGGGCATGGAAACACCCTAAGTGTCCACTGACGAATGAATGGATAAAGAAGATGTAATATATACATAATGGAATATGGTTAAGTCACGAGAAAGAAGAAAATCCTGCCATTTGCAACAACATGGATGGACCTAGAGAATGTTATTCTAAGTGAAATAAGCCAGACACAGAACGACAAATACTGTCTGACCTTACTTACACGTGGACTCGAAAAGAACCAAACTTACAGAAACAGAGTAGAACAGGGTTTGCCAAGGGCTTGTGGGTAGGGGAAATGGGAAGTTTTGGTCAAAGGATAAAAACTTTCAGTTATAACAGGAAGAGGTTTTACAGACCTAATGATGACTAGAGTCAATAATACTGTATAGCATACTTGAAATGTACTGAGATCTCAAGTATTCTCACCACACACACAAAAACATGGTAACTATGGAAGGTGTTGGAGGTATTAATTAATCTGTGGTAATCCTTTCAGAACGTACACATATATTAAATTATCATTTTATTTGTCATGTATACCTCTCTAAAGCTAGAAAAATAAATATATGTGTATTTTTTTTCAATTTTAAGAGAAATAAGGATCCTACTACTGCGGCATGGCTATGATGTTCGGTGAACCTGGGAAAGCTACTTTAACTTCCTGTGCCTTAGTTTGCTCCCTGTAACATGGGGTAGTAAGACCTCATGAAAGTTACCTGTGTGGTGGCATGGCTTTGTCTACAGACTCGCATGGGTTTCACTCCCAGCTCACAGCACCTTGTGTGCCTCTGGACCGATAACAGAGCATCCCTGGCCTCAGTGTTCTTATCTGTAAAATGGGATAATAAAATCTACCTCACGGAGTTGTTCTAAGTTTTGGAAGTGTTTACAGCAGCATTTGGCACAAAAGTGACACTTACCCTGACAGATCTTGTAAAAATTTGTATCTATACAAATTAGACAAGAACACTACCACCAGGGAAATATTCATGGCTACTGCCATTGATTGCTCCTTAGCTTCCAATTTCTGTGCCTAAATCATGTAATAACACACTGGTCTAGCTCCACTTGGCCAAACCTGCTTGACTGCTTATTTTTCTCTCTTCTCTTTTATTGCGGTTAAAAATACATAACATAAAATTTACTATTTTGACCATTTTAAAGTATACAATTCCGTGGCATTACGTACATTCACACTATTGTGCAACCATCACCACTAACGCTTTCCAAAACTTTTTTGTCACTCCAAAGGGAAACCCTGTACCCCTTATCTGTTACTCCCTCTTCCTTCCTTCCTGGCACCCCCCTCCCAGCCCCTGGCATCCACTGATGTACTTTCTATCTCTACATATTAGTCTCTTCTGGACATTTCATGTACGTGGCATCATGCAATACGTGGCCTCATGTCTGGCTTCTTTCCCTCAGCATCTTGTTTTCAAGGTTCATCTGTTCTGTAGCATGTGTCAGCATTCTACTTGTTTTTTTTAATAAACTTTATTTTTTTAGAGCCGTTTTTAGTTCACAGCAAAGTTGAGTGGAAAGGTACAGAGATTTCCCATGCACCCCTGGCCCCTCCACACAGCGTCCCCCATTATGAACATCCCTCATGAGAGTGGTGCATTTGTTATAACTGGTTACATTGACACATTGTCATCACTCAGAGTCCATGGTTTACACTAAGGTTCACTCTTGCTGTCGCACCTTCTTTGTAAAGCCCGTGGCTTGTCTTCTCATTCTCTGGGGGTTTCCAGATCTAAGATCCTAGGATTCTATGATAAGTTATGATAGCCCTGCCCCTTTGAAGCTTGTAAGTTTAACCCCCACCTCCACCAAAAAATTACAAACTTCTCCAACCCTGTAATCTCCATTTCATGGGTAAAAAGTGTATACAGAACAAAGCGTTATCCAGTCCACAGTAGGTTTGTTTGCTATCTGGCGTGCATCTACAAATATTACAGGATGCATAATGATAGGGACCATCGAATTTACTGTTCAAATGTGGAGACATTTGTGCATGTCAGTGGCACCAGTAATATTTACATGGAGTCAAGAGCCATGACCTGGGTGTCCTGGGCCAACCAGGACACCTTACTTGGGGCAGAACGAATTTATATCAAATTGTGTCTGTTTGGCGGAAAGTGGGGGACTGGCTGTTTTTCCAGGAGCCCTAGACACAGAGGTTACACGCTCCACCCACCTCCCAGGTTTGGCCGACTCCCATCTCTATGCTTTTGAACCTTTTGTTCTCTGTCCATACACACAGCATAGCTTTGTGCATGCTCTGGAGTGGCCTGAGGCCAGGGAGCCACATGGCTCCAAACTGGAGGTCAACACCAAAAAGTGGGGACTTCGCCCTCGCCTGTGTGCCTTTGCCTGCTCCCCAGGACTCCCAGCAGGCCTGCATCCTGGCTCGCTCACCAACTGTTTACCAGATCAAAGCACAGTGACCCCCAGGGGCCTGGCCACTGTGAAGGCCACTTGTCCCACACACCCACCCCTAAGCCAAACTGAGTGTCATCCTAGAAGCTGGGATGGGCATGGGTTGAAATTTAACCATCAGGTTCATGGTTTGGGTGAGTTTTTCAGGAAGAGGTGGGTCCAGCCCACGCCACCATTGTCCCGATCAAAGTGAGGACACGTAGTAGGAAAAAAATCACCCCCTCTTTATCGGGCTCCGTGGGGAACAGGCCCATGATGCTAAGGACCTTGATGTCGGGCAGGAACCATCGGAAGTCCTCAGGTTTCTCTGTCTTGGTCAAGCAGGTGTGGGGGACTCTACAAAGCCATCCACTAAGGTCAGAGCGGCCGTGCTCTCACCACCCCTGTGCACGGAGCAATAGGAATGATGCTTGTAAGTAGAATTTCTTAGATTTCTTGGAATCCTCAAATTGCCCCAAATGCAGTTTGATATTTGTCTAAATTTTATGGGGTCTTTGAAAGTGGAAGACAGTCAGAGACAGGATGCTTGGGTTCACATTTCCTCTCTGTCTCTTTTTCCTGTGGGTGACCTTGACCAAATCCTTTAATCTCAGATTCATGGGATGGGGGTAGGGGAGGAGTGGGGGCAAGAGGCTTGAACAAGACACAGAGCAAGTAAGTGAGGGCAAGCGGCCTGGGGGCTGCTGGACCACATCCCCTGGAGTGAGCTCGGGCTTAAGCTTCAAGAGGACTATGACCTTCAGGGGTTGCTATAGGTCTTAGAGAGCAGGAAAGCCAAGGAGTGTCTCTAGGACGTGGGAAGGAGACGGAAACCAAAGTCACCGAGATCCACATCCAATCCCCTACCCAGTAAGGGATGGGATAGAAGCCTGGTCCCAAACCCCCACCCTGGTCCTTTCAGTTACCCCACACTCAGAGTAGAGTCCCCAGACCAGCAGCAGCATCAGCTGGGAGCTTGCTAAAATGCAAAACCTCAGGCACGCATCACCCCCACCCTCCCACCTACCTGTAAATTCCCAACCATTCAGCAGTGTATATGCTCCTACACCAAGACCCTCCCACCTGTCCCCGCTCCAACACCCATTCCCAGAGAGGCAGCTGCTCTGAGTAGGTGGCAGTGCAGTGTTCTGATGCTTTCCCCCATGCACCTAGAAACGTGTCCACACTTGCCCAAGACTTTTCAAAACATAAAAGGCGCCCCACTTTATATGCTGATCTGCACCTCGGTTTCCTTTACTTAACTGTGGTCATTTCCACAATTGTCTCTCAGTACTGACCCTCTTAGGACTTAGCACGGCCATTAAGAGCATCAGACCACCTAGATGGAATCCTGGTCCCACCAGTTGGTGGATGTGTGCCACCCCTTGGCAAGTCTCTTAACCTCTCTGAGCCTCAGTTTCCTCACCTGTACAAGGTAAGGAATAAGAATACTTATCACACGGCGCTGTTGGGGACATGAATTGAGTGTTGAGTGGAAAGGCTTAGACCGGACAGAGCCTGGCACCTCGGGAGCGCACTCTGTGCATTATTATCATCACCAAGGTCCAGCGTACGCATGTCCCTGTATTTAACCATTACCCTGTGGAGTGGCATCCAATTTTTAACCATTACAAACCATACTCTCCCAACACCTTTGCACACGGGTGCAGGACAGAGTCACAGAGTAAGTTTGTATCGAGTGCCTAAAGGGTTAGGCTGCAATAGTTAGCAAGGGAACCCCAGGGCACTGTTGCTTCAGAGTTCCATAGTAAATGGGATTTATTCTGCCAAACAAGGAATTCCTTTCCCTCTTTCAGTGTTTTGTTGACTGGGACTCGGCAGACTATTTCATGGGGAAAAAAAAGTTTGTTAGTAAAAATGATTGTGAATCACTGGTGGTCCAGCCCAAAGAGAAAAGTCAGAGACTTATAAAATGTTTGGAAATGATTTCGGGGACCGTTTCGTTTAGGCGTCCCCAGCCATGTTTCAGTGTGTGCGAAAGCTGCCTTTGACTTCTTATGTCAGTGATCGGTGACGCCCACGTTGGTCATGTAACGTCGGCCACAGTGGGAGTGGTCGCACCATGGTGATCGGCAAACACCGAACACATCGGAGCTTCTTCCCTCCCGGCAGAGCCGGCTATTAAACTTCTATCAGCACGCCGCTGCGTGTTTCCGAACATTTTCAGATCGAGGCACCTTGCTCATGTGTCTGCAGGGCTTTTGGGGTTTGGCTCATCCAGGCTGGGCTGGGCTCCAAGGTGCTGTGTGTGTTGGGGGGGATTCCAGTCTGTTCAACGAGTCTTCCCTGCACTTGGACCAATGCTGGACTCATAGGAGGAGCACTATGAATATGTGTTGGATGGAAAAAGAGGATAATTCTTTACATTTATTACTTCCTACCATAGAGCTGCTTTAGTTACTGCAAGACTTACTTTGCTGACACCCGCTTTGGCCTAGAGAGACGTGGCCAACTTGGGCAAACCCTGGAAACCTATACAGGATTCAAGAGGTGTCACCTCTTTGCAGGCAACACTCTTTTGTGCGTGTGAGTGTGTGTGTTGTTAGACTTATTGGGGTGACATTGTTAACAAGAATTACATAGGTCCCAGGTGCACAATTCTACAGGGCATCGTCTGTGTATTGTATTATGTGTTCACCACCCAGTGTGAGTTCTCTTTCCATCACCGTGTACTTGGCTCCCCCTCCCTCCTCTTCCCCTACTTCTCCCACTCCCTCCCTCTTGCCCCCAGGTAACCACTAAACTATTGA
Source organism: Lyroderma lyra (assembly GCA_004026885.1). NCBI lineage: Eukaryota > Metazoa > Chordata > Mammalia > Chiroptera > Megadermatidae > Lyroderma > Lyroderma lyra. The sequence goes on along the minus strand of PVJL010000246.1, from coordinate 438,160 downwards.
CCATATCCATGAGGTTGTTTTTCCTTAGGCAACATTCTTTACTTGGTGGCAGGGACAGTGTTCAACACACACGTCCTGTGGTTGGGGGCCCCTTCATGCAGTTCCTCAGACATAACCTTAAAAACTCCCACTTTTCCCCATCTCTGTGTCGGGGGGTGGGGGCAGGGAGGGCCAGCTGAGCCCTCAGTTAGAGGGGGGCCGCCTCTGCAGCACTCAGCTGCTCCCGCCTTGCATCCACATTCGGGCATACAGCCGTGTTGAATCCCCGTTTCCCCACAGGGACCTATATGAGAGGGCAGTTTGTGAGGGCTGCACTGTCTGCTAAGTGTCACTTCCCACCAGACACTATCGTGGTTTGTGCAGCTCCAAGGGCCTCTGGGGACGAACAGACAATGGGAGACTGGTACAGTGCTGAACTTAAACAAAAAAAAGAAGGAGGAGGTTGGCACAAAGGAGCAGCAGGCCAAGGTCTGGGCCATCATCCGGCTCTGGGTCTGCGGCCATCCCTTATCCATCCCGGAAAGGGGAAGCCAGCGCGGACTGCGCCCCAGCACCAGGAGTCCTTGCTCCGGGCCCTGGGCGGGGGTCTCCGCGGGATCGGGCTGGGAGGCAGGTTCCACAAGCTGTAATACACTGTTATTCTCGTTCTTATGGGGGGCGGCGACAGGGAGAAGGTAAGTAGCCTGCCCAGTGACTCAGGCAGTAAGTAGGGAGAGCCTGGTTACTTGGTCACAAATGTGTCTCCCCCTGCCCCCCAACACACACACACACAATGTCGAAACCTTTAACGTAAAATTAATCATCAACACCGAAACTCGGTATGAAAAAAAATCTGTATTTTTATGCTCTCTTGGAAAATATAAACCTCTGCCAATAGGTGCTGCCATGGTCCCCACACTGCCATGTGGTCCCCACCTCTCCCCACTGCCTCCCAGCGCCCGGGAGAGCGTCAGCTGTCTCCCTGACATCACCCACCTGTCAGGATCCCAGGAATCAGGTGGGGTGTCGGCCAAGGCCCCGTGCCCCCCCGCAGCCGCCGCGATCTGATTCTGTGAGCTCTGGCAGCACTGGGTCTGTCACATGCTTGGGTGTTTCAGGCCCATGGTGAACCCAGCTGGTCACGTCCCGTATGTAGAAAGTGGCATCTCTTCACTGTGCTGCCCGTCCCAGCCTGCTCCCAAATCTACATGTAAAGTATTTTCTTTTCATTTGTGCATGTAGGATTTTCTTCAGCAACGTGTCCGTCACTTTTATAGGGAGAGCAGACACACGAATCTAATGGTGGAATTCTAGGCCTTGGGTGACCGATGGCAGAGGGTTGGTCGGGGGCGGGAGTTCCTTTAAGGGTCTACAAGTAACAGAGAAACTCCTGCCACATCTGAGTGGCAGCCCAGGACAGCAGGAACCTCAAGAAAGCGGGATAGAGGGGTCATTCTGCTTACTTTTCTTGCTGCTGGAGTGCTTTCACCTCCTCCTGTGGGAGACTTTGAAGGACCTGTCCTGTCATCCAGGCAGGCATGATGTGATATCAGGGAAGAGGCTGTCTGCCTCCCCCACCCCCAGCCAGCTGCCCTCACCCACCTGCTTCCCAGGGCGGGGCTGGAACCACAGGGCATGGACAGCCAGGACCACACGATGACAATGACCGCAAATCACAACCAAATCACTGTTGTGCGGAATAACCGGTGTCTGGGAATGGTCCAGAGAGGGCATGGAGCTGGGTGCACAGGGGTTGGGGTCAGCGGCTGACCATCTGCTGGGCCCCAGGCTCTGTGTCAGGCTGGCTCTTCTAGGGCCTCTGCCTTCTGCCTCCAAGGCTCAAGTGAGGCCTATGCATCATCAGAGTCTCCTTTTCTCTGCCCCCAGTGCACCCCCTCTGGAAGGGTCCAGCCTCTGTGCCTGGGGGCACCAGGCAGTCCCCCATCAACATCTGCTGGAGGGACAGTGTCTACGACCCCCAGCTGCAGCCTCTCCGAGTCTCCTACGATGCAGCAGCCTGCCAGTACGTCTGGAATACAGGTTACCTCTTCCAAGTAGAATTTGATGACACCACCGAGGGGTCAGGTGAGAGTGAGTTGGGGTTCAAGGCCTTCCTCTTCTCCTGTCACATCCTAAGAGTAAGGTCATCGTGGCTTAGCAGAGAAGGACACCTGAGCTTTGCTTACATCCCAAGTTTGGGGACAAGGAACAGCCCTGCAGAGGCAGGAACAGAATGAAGTCGCGAAGGTTCTCAGGGGGAATCGGGGAGTGATGCTCATTTTTAAAGAGCGTTAAAGCCAATCACCCACATTCACGCTGTTTAACTGGAGATAAAACTATGAACCAAGTTAAGGGTCACATTTCAGGGACTGGGAAGGAAGAACCACCAGGCTAATAGACTGGGAAGGAAGAACCACCAGGCTAATAGACATGCAAATACATTGCGAGTCAGAGGAGAAAAGCAGAGCCCTGCGAAGACGAAGAGAGAGGCAGGGAGGCCTGAATGGAGGGGAGGGAGGAAATTATGGGGACAATGGGGCGGGAAAGGTAGAGCCTGGTCACCTCGCTGGTTCTTACTCAGAGCAAAAGAGGCCACCAGCAGACACTTGCCCTGGCTGATGTTTTCAATGGACGCCCAGCTACTTTGATCAGGAGAAAAGGAGGAGGACAGAGGTGGAGCGGGGACCAGCAGGAAGCTTTCTGGGGTATTGGTGGTGGAGGGGTGCAGGGAGGCGGGAGGGGGGCCCCAGAAGCCAGCAGCCCCTTACTGGGTCCCAGCTCTCTAGAAGGGCTTTCCGTGAACCAGCCCATTACATCCTCCCCAGGATGCTCAGGGGGTTGGGATGGCTGCTCCTTCAGGTTGGGGCTGTTTCTTTCCACTCTTACGAGACTCATCAGGATTGCTCTGCTCGATTCCAGCTGGTGATATTTTTCAGCCCCTTTTAGTGTCATCGTGGCGCCTTGTTTATGCCGAACATCTGTTTTCTTTCTGGGACTTGGAAATGTTCGTATATGTGGGGCAGAGGGTGCCCACGTGACCAGCCCCCAGTGCAACTCTGGGTGCCAAGTCTCCTATGGGCATCCCTGGTGGGCAAGACTTCATACGTGTTGTCACAACACGTTGCTGGGGGAGTCAGCACGTCCCTGGGAGGCCACCAGAGGGGACTCTGGGAGCTGGCACCTGCTCTCCTACGGAATAGGTGTGTACCTAGTCCCTGGGCTGATTTTGCTTGTATCCTCTTGCGGTAATGAATCTCAGCCTTACTGGGCCAGTCCCAGGCCCATGTCCTTCCACAGGCCCAGTTACCTTGTTCACTTCCCTGTTGCTCCAATATGGAGGTAAACTCCACAGGGACACTCCAAAGTGTGTGTGCCACCTCCCTGGAGCCCGGGGAGAGGGGCTGGACAGCAAGTGAGGCCCAGCCTTACCTGCCTCACCTTGGATGGACTGGATGGCTGCAGCAGGGGGCAAGCCCTGTGTGCCCCGTGTAGGCCCTGGGAAGTGCTTCACGCACATCGTGCTCAGCCCCTCCAGGTCTCTGTCCTCACCTCACCAGTGAGAAGGAGCTCATGTTTCCCGAGCAGCCGTCTACATGCCCAGAGCTGCTCACAATTCTTTGTCAGTCTTCACAGTAACCCTCAGGGACGCTTCTCACACAGGGCTCCCCAAATGCAAGGGGCAGGAACCCCAACTCTAGCCAGCATAAGCAAAGAGGAACCTCTTGGAAGGGTAAGCCTAGCTCAAAGAAGAGAAAGGAAAGTTGGACATCCAGATCTTGGAAAGCACGGGAAGCAGGCCAGCCCAGGGCTCCGGGAGCAGAGGTTAGGCATTTATTTACGCAGCACGCCAACTTCTTTTCTGCCCTTGTTGGTCTGTTCCAAGTTCAAATTCCCAAGGAGCAACTGAAATTGGCTTTTTAGGTTTAATGTGGTTTGTATTATTTTTAAACATATTATGCAGGAACTTTAAAAGGCTGAATGAAGAATAATAGTTCCTAAACTTTTAACTGCTTGGTTAATAGTTGTGTGAATATACTAATAATTTTGAGAAAAACACATACAGATGTAGTGAGGTACTATATAATTCATATTCCTTTTATATATGTATTTTTTATGTATAGTTCTGGGTTTTGCTGATATATATATATATCACACACAGATTTATTTTATTTTCCTTTAAGTCATACAATAGGAAAACTTTGAAGGTCACTTTAGACTTTAGTATGAGCATTATTAAGATGCATTTGACAAAATAATTCAGATTCCCAGCAAAAAGGGTCTGTGGCTGATCTTGGCACTCACCTAGTCCTTGGTCAGTGGGGCACCCAGCACCCTGACCCCTATGCTCACCAAGACCACATGCTCAGGGATGACGTGGTGGTCCTAAGGGAAATCATAGTGCTATTTCTAGAAGGTGGGAGGTATTCTAGAGAGACAAACACCCTCTTTACCAAGCACCACCACCTGATGAATAACAGCACACACAAAACAAATGCTACTGTGGAGAGTATTGGGGTCCTCATTCCACACAAGGAGAAATGGAGGCTCAGAGGGAAAGTGATTCACTCAAGGTCGAGTGGCAGGGGAGTAGAAGGGTCAGGTTCAAGCCTAATTTCTACTGATTCTGAAGTCCTCATCAGTCATTTACTAGCCCCTTTCTCCTTGTCAAGGGCTTCACTTGAGCAGACTTGAGTATTGTTGTAGCAACCACTTGGGATGCATATTATTCCCCATTTGACAGATGAGAAATATGAGGCTCAGACAGATTCACATAGCCCTCACAGTGAGATTCTCTGCTCTCTAAAGAAGAGAATTTTAGGAGCATGCATCTCTGTGGAAGAAATCTGCATCCAAGATCCACAGGGTTCAGGCATGAGGCCAGAGGTATTAACCTCAAAGTAAGGGATGGAAGTGCTAGCACATACGCTGAATGTGGTCAAGCTCACTTCAGGTCCCCAGGAGAGCCAGCAGCCTGCTCAGGGTCCAGGCAGGCTCCTGGTTCAAGCCCAGCCAAGTTCATGGCCAATGTGTGCAACCCAATGAAAGGGCCAGTGAGCAGTGGTTTCAGCCCGGGGCATCCCGGGGCACCCATTCCTCACCCACCAGAGAGAAGACATTCCACCTAAACCCTCCTGATAGGTGGAGCAGAGATGTTGCTTCAAGGGCCCAGTTGTTTATATTATTTTTATTTGGATGACTTAAAGCATTAAGTGCATTATAATCTAGTTGTTCCTGTGTCCCATGAGAGCTCAGGGTCCAAGGTTAGGCTAGGAAACTAGATGATCGCAGGTGACATTCATCTCATGAATCACAAGTTAAAGCCTCCTTCTGGTCAACCTCTTGAATTTCACCCAAAACTTGAATCATAGGAGTGGGCATGGCCCATCTGAGCAACCCTCTGTCTCGCTTCAGTGATTGGTCCAGAGGTGGGCATGTGATTCGAGACGGACCAACCAGAGCCAGAGGTTTTCTTGAAAATGTTAAAAGAAAACCTCTTTCTGCTTTTCTTGTGCTGGGGTCAGTTGCAAGCCTGGGCCTGGGGGTCATTAGCGAAAAGTAAAGCCAAGAGGTGAAGAAAAATTAAGGCCCGAGGCCATTGTCACAGCACCTAACTGCAGTTGTGCCTGAAGCCAGCCCAGCCTCTGGGCTAATCAATCTCTCTTTTGCTTCATTCAGTTTAAGTTTCGGTCACTTGTTTCCAAGAGTCCTAATACAAGTAGACAAATAAAAAGTGACTAAATTAAGAGAGAAGAAATAGAAGGGAAACGGCTGGAGAATTGCCAGTTTCAGTTCTTTTAATCTTCGTTCAAATGTAATTCAGCTGTAGGCTGGGTCTGCGTCGCCCAGGGTGGAAGAGAACATTGACCATGATGTGTTTAATTTGATCCCCAGAGATTGTCGGTTAGAGCGTGGTGCTTTAAGCCTCTCAGATCCCTCCTCCAGAAAGCTGGGCCCACCTACGCCTGGCCTTTCTGAGTATATCTATGGCTCTCAGAGTGCTAATAAATGTTTAGCAACTGGCCTTCTGGGTGTGGCGTGGGCTGGGCGGGGCAAGAAGCCAGGATTTGCGGTGTTTGCCATTTCCTATGGTGTAAATACTCCCCCATGGTCGATTGCAAGCTCAAAATGCAAAGCTGCTTGCTGATCATTAGCTGGGAAGAGATGCACACAATTCCCAGGAGCCATTGTGAGTCAGTCTCACACATTACTGTCCTGTTCTCTCTTCCCTCCAGTCCCTGCTGCTTCAGATCATTCACTGTATTGGTTAAGACTTCTTTTGTGTTGCATGTGGCAGAAACTCAACTCAAACTGGCTTAAACAAAGAACAGGGAATGTTACTGGCTCAGATCTGAAAAGTCAAGGGTGCGTCAGGATCTGAATCCTCCCCCTCTTGGCTCTGCCTTCCCCGATGGGTTTGTTCTAGGCAGAGACCCCCAAACAGGACAAAGATAGTGGCCGACAGCCCTGGCTCACCCTCCCAACAAAGTGGCACAAAGATACAGTGCAAAGGCAGCACCAGCCCCAGGGCTGGTTCCCCTGGCCCGGCTTTGGTCCCTTATCTTGGGTGAGCCAATCACAGTGACACTGAGGGTGAACTGCCCTGGAGCAAGGTGAGGCCAGGAGTAGAGGGCCACAGGGTGCTACTTCCAGAAGTGAGGTCAGGCCAGAGAGGCAGGCTCAGGGCTGTCTCCACCGGGCCTGATGTCATTGCTGTCGACCCTGAACTGACCTCGGCCCACCCCTGAATCTCATCGCTCTCATAAAGTCCAAGGCTTTCATGCCCATTGTTGCAGCCAGGCCTCTGCGTTGACCCTGTCCTGACCCCCACTGCTTGGCTTCTCCAGCACCTTCTCAGTCTGGTTCAAAGGGACTCACCCCGCCCTGCCACAAACCAAAAGAATTATCTGGGTGTCTCTCTCCAGCCACATAAATTAGTTGGATAATTCCTCCTGTGGCTCGTGTCCACACAGGCCAATCTGGTTTCACTTTACTTGTCATTTTCCCCAAAACCCAGTTTCCTACTTCTTGCTCTCCTAACTCAGTTTCCCATGCTCCCCGCTCCCCCACCCCATCTCTACAACTCTAGCCCTCCCCTTTCAGATTTTGTCGTCTTCGTCCACCTCTATCGGATGTGGGGAGTCGCCGGGAGCAAAGGAAGTGGAAAAACACAGCTGAAAGATGGGAAGTGCTAAAACAAAGTTTTGCAGCAAGAAGCAGAATAATGAGACGCTCCCTTAATTTTATAAAACCCTGGATGGATGGAAAGGAAATGATCACCTCCTGAGCAAGAAAGGAGCAGATGCACGGGGTGCAAGTAATTCCGTGTGCGAGCGCATAGGTTGGGGAGTGCCAACAGGCAGGAGCCAGAAACTCGAAGCGGGACGCCACCAGGGGGCTGAGGACATTTTCTGTCGGCATGGAAAGCTCGGGCCGGGCCGTTCTTCCAGTGGGTGAGGGACACAGCGCTTGGAGATTAACTTGGGCCAGCGGCCAGCGAGAATGAATAACAGAGGTGGAGGCCGCGGCTCCTTCCAAGGAATGTGAGTGGCTCTGTGGCCAAGATAGAAAGCACTGTCAGAGCAAGGAAGGGCTTCATAGGAAGGGAGAGGGAGGCAACGCGCCCAGCTCTAAATGGCCCCCAGCTGTCAAACGCCCCGTAAAGCGCTTCACAGCCCAGCACAGTGATCCTTTTCAGTAAGGAATGACGGCTCCCGCTGTTTCCACCTGATGGGCTGTCAGTGCAGAAAATGCACCAAAGGTCAAGGTTCAAAGGCAACCGACAGAGCCTACTGCTTCCTTGGGAAGACTCCAGGTGTTCCTAAGTCACTGCTAGTAGTAATGGTTAGCCATCACTGCTGGCTAGTGCTTGGAGGTGACAAATCAGTGTGTTAATGGGAGTGTGGTTTCCAAGGCATTGAATTCTCACAAAACCCAAGGGACAGGTAAACATTCCCATTTATCGCAGGAGGACACCCAGATCCAACATTCCCACCCGGGGCTGTCTCCACATTCTCCGCCCTCCCCGCCAGCCACAGGCAAAAAGCAGGTACACTTGGAGCTTGCTGACAGTGCAGGGCCTGGCCTGGCTCCAGGCCACTGAGACGCCCTGTCGTCCCCCATCCTGCTCTCGCGGCTGAGTGGGGTGATTGGACCAGCAGACGGCAAAACGCCTCTGTCTTGCATGCCAAACCTTCTTTGTGGGGACAGGATGTTGGGCTGCCCCTCCAGCACCCAAGGAGCAACTCTTCTTACTTCTCAAGAGCGCAGGATAGAGAGCATGGCGGGGAGGGCCCCCCTATGGGGCCGAAAGAACAGGGGGTGAGGCCGAGTTTCTCCACTCACTAGCCGGAGGGCCCTCTCTGCCCCTCAGTCTCCTCTATAAGCTTAAGGTCTGACACTGGCTGGCTGGTGGGAGGATTAAGAGGGGTCCCCTGTGACGCACTTAGTACCGACTGAACCAGGAGGATTAAGCATTCGATCAATGATCACTTCACCTACCGCGGTTCCTTCAAAATAAAAAGATTAAAGCAAGGCTCTGGCTGTGCACACTTTTAATGTTTTCCACTCAGAGAGAACACAGAGAAGGCAGAGAAGCATCTGCTGGCCGGGCGGAGTCTGGCTTGCTCTGCCTACGGAGAACTCCATGTGCTTTCGTGACCCGGTCAGTCAGCTAACAGAGGACAAGTGGAAACTACAAGCCCGGAGGCCCCACGGTGACTGGCAAGCGTCCTCTCTGAGGGACCACTCACTCGCGGGGACAGGAATCAGCAATGAGGCCCCAGGCACCGAAGCCGCAGTCTGCTAGTGCTTCTTCCAGCAACAAAGTGGATGTTTTAAGTCTTGTAAAGTGGGGCCCATAACAGCCTTTCATCCTCTCAATGGCAATTGATAACTGTCCCCACTGCCAAGAAATCCCAGCTGGGCAGGGTTCCTGAGAGCCGGTGTGCGAGAGCCATTCGCCAACAGAGAATTGGCCGCGGGCGCACCCAACAGGAGCTCGGTGTGTGTCTTCCTGGAGGAGCGAGGGACCCAGCAGACCAGCGGAATTTTCAAGTTTGCAGACTTTACTTCCATCAGTTGGGGATTGTCAGGTGCAAGGCAAAGAAATGGGCTCAGGCCAAATGGATAAGCCAAAAAGAAACTGCCTGGAAAACTCTGGGGCTCCCCCTGCCGCCTCCCCACCAGAAAGGCAGGCTGGAGCTGGGGTCTGCAGATGGGTCAGGAATGTGGCGGCAAGACCTGCTTTACCATCTCTCCATGCGGGACCCAAGTCCCAGGGGACCCTTCCACTGGCTGGGTTAGGCAGGTGCCCACAGGGACGCACGAACTGGTGGTTCTAGGATTATGCACAGGGGTCTCGGGGTCAGGAAGGGAAATGTGGCTGCACGGTTCAAGGATGACGCCTTGCCTGGGACGAAAGAACGTGATTGTCACACTTACATACTGGAGCAGTTATTTTTCACTAAATTAGTAAACTAAAACCATGCTTCCCATCTTCGTTCAGGAATCAGGATATAGATAGGCTGACCAGACGTATCATTTTAAATGGGACAGAAGACAACAGTCCTGTCCCCTTTCACACAGTACATATCGTCAGCCTATGGACACCTTGAATTTAGCCCAGTGAGACCAGGCTGACGATGGACCATTGGAAATGGGACAGTACCATTGTTTTCTGTCCCGTTTCAAATGGCACTTCTGGTCAGCCTATATATAGATGACTTCCCTACCTTACCTGTCTAAGTTTCTCTCTCAGGTCCCAGGCGTGGTATTTTCTGGGAGGCAGAGGTGTTATTTGGAAGTTGGGTGGAAGGGTGGTTCTCTGAGCCTGTCCCCTCACCCAATCCGTGGGAATAATAATCCCCACCAGGGAAAACGTGCTGCCCACGAGGGCTCATGAGTCCACATCAATTCCAGCCCTCCCCCCAGGCCAAGCCTGACTGATGTCACTGGCCCAGGCCCCAATGGTCTCTCCTCCTCCCACTCTGTTCTCCCACCCTCTCACCTTCCCTCCCCCACTTCCTGCACTCCTCTTTTCCTCTCCCCTTGCATTGCTCCCAGGGTCCCCACCCCACACTCTGATGGCACCCTCCTCTCCAGCCTTCCCAGCATATGGAGTGCTGGTGGGGCTGAAGAGGACTCCCAGTCACATGTGGTGAATCTGAGCCCCAATCTGGTGCCAAAGCACCTGCCCATCCCTGTGATGCATCAGTGAGTGCCTTGTGCCCCGAGTGTCCTGGCCAGTTGTCTGACGAAATGCTCCACTGAGCAGGGATCAGTTTGGAAATGGAAGGACTGTCTGAGATCCCTATCACGTTGCTACACCACGTGGTTCCAAGCCTGTTCTCCCTCTGTCCATCGCTAGGAACGCCACTCAATCATTGCTTCTGCAAAACCCCCAGGAATTACATGTTCTTGTTCTGTACAAGAAGCTACCACTGTCTAATAAATCCACATTAGAGCAGCTCAGGCCATTTTTCCTCTCAGTAGTATTTACTAAGCACTTACTGTGTCTGGAAAGGCTCTAAGTCACAGATCATCCCCAGACGCCGTCCTCGTTCACAAGATCTCAGGTTAGGCAGTAATGTGAAGAGACGGAGTGAAGAAGAAATGAAGTCCCAGATGGAGAATGGAGCATGCCAGGGCTGCCACTCCCTCCCCACTTCTCCAGGCGGACATGACCTCCAGGTAGATCCCGCACACTCCCATGGCCCTGCACGGGGGTCTAGGAACCATGTCTGTGAGACTGGCGTGTAGAGCAGAACAGGCCATTACAGTTTCTGAGGGTTTCACAAGGCCGAGGGGATGGTCGGTTGCACGTGGGGAGGAAGAGAAGGGGGAAAACGATGGCTGTGTGTGGCTGGGGAGACCACCTAGGGAGAGGAGGGCAGGGTGGGGCGAGACTCAATGGAAAGAGGACAAGAAAGAAGAGACAATTTGCAAGAAGCCATCGCGGGGGCTTTGAAGAGTAATTGGAGGACTTTCTCAATGTGCCTCGCAGATGCTTCTAAGGTGCTCGAGAGGGCCTACCGCAGAGATGCTGCATGTTTCAGGACTTTTAATGTTGGGCTTGTGATCAAAAACAATGTCACTGGGCATCGGCACTCAGCCTCCTGGCACCTCCACGTGCAAGGATTCCATACTGCTCCACCGTGGAGACTGCCGGGAAAGGATGCCCGGTCCACACACAGCATGGTTTCTCCCTGCACACCTACCTGTTCGACGCTGAGGTTGGAATCAGGTCAGGGGAACTGAGGAACCCAACAGTTGATGGCTTGGATGATGTGTCTATCTTTAAAGACCAGAACACTTACAGCAGCGGTGTCCAATCCTTTGGCTCCCCTGGGCCACAGTGGAAGAAGAAGTGTCTCAGGCCACACTTAAAATACACTCACACTAACGATAGCTGATCAGGTTTTTAAAAAGGTTGCAAAAAAATCTCATAAGTGTTTTAAGAATTTGCATTGGGCCACATTCAAAGCCGTCCTGGGCCGCAGGTTGGACACGCCTGATTGAAAGTCTGTTGGTGAAGGTTCCTCCATTTGGTTGCTGCCAGCACCTACCCCTTTGCACCTCCAACCCATCCCTCACTACTCCCTGCACGGACCACTCAGAACTTTTGTCCGTGCCATCATGGTGGCCTGCTCTCTCTCCCTCCAGTCCTTTCTACCTCTTGTCCTTGTCTGTCTAGAACCATCTTCATCTTCATCCTTAGGGCCACCACTTCCTCAGGGATGCCATACACCAGTTTAGGCCCCCCAAAGGCACCCCATCTGTGCCTATCATAACACTTATAACCTCTTAAGTTCATTACTGTCTGTCTGCACCTATGGATCCCAAGCTCCAGGAGGGCTGGATGGCATCTGTATCATTCTCTCTCAGTCCTCAGTACTCAGCCTAAGGCGTGGCATGTGGTAGGAATTCAGCGAATATTTGTTGAATGAATGAATGGCTTTTCTACTTTTATGCTTCTAGGTCTGGCTGAGCCCCTTGTAATGGGCACTCTCTTAAGACATGTTTATCCTTCAGTGTCTTTACATGCAGGTCCTATCTTGGGAGAAATAGTGGCTGTTTCAGGTGACTGCGAATCTCTGCTGTGACGATGATGGTGATGATAATTTTAATAAGAACAACAATATCAGTAATAATAACAGAAAGTGTTCCTGCGAGCTGAGATGCTCCTGGTGCCGGGGGCTCTGCTGGGGAGCATTTTGTAAGCATCACTGTACTTGTCCTTGCCATGTTCCCACAGAATAGGTATCATTCGCTTTCTACAAATGTGGAATCTGAGACACACAGAGAGAAAACAACCTGTGCAAAGCAGAACTGCGTGAAACCAGGCTTTGAGCTCAGGTTTGCCCGGCTTTAAAACTGGGGCCAATACGTGATGACCTTAGAGTTTAACTCCCAGAAAGTATTCCAGGGTCCTAGGGGTGGGGTTGTGCCCCACGAGCACTGACAGCATGCTGCTGGCCCTGGCTATGGCGCCCACTCCAGACCAGAAATGAGCTTTTTGGCTTTGGAACATTAGTGAAATCTCAGAGTGGCACCAAGAACAGGCTGACCCTCAGCGATGTCATGTGAGGTGCAGTTTTGACTAAATAGATGGTCTCAAAGGTCTCTTATACATATTTTAAGCCTTGAAACAACCATGCCTGTCCAGAATTTGCTTACACGGCAAAAACCTGGAACTACCAGTATGGTTAATAGCAGCCACCATGATAAGAACAGAGACAATCGTACTTGGGGCCAGCAAATCAGCATGGAGTAAGCCTCCAATGTCATTTGTCCTTGGGGTGTTTGGCAGTCACTGATCCAATTTCCCAATTCCATCTTGATGTACCTGTTCATGAAGAATTCTGGGGTGATGCACGGCCTCTGTCTTGTGGACAGACCCTGCTGGTGGCAGACGGGGCTTGCCTTTTAAACTGTTTTATTAAAGGGAATTATTTTGACACTTTGTCATTATGAAAAGTCACTTTGAGATGTTTTTTTTTTTTTTTTTTTTTTTTTTTTTTTTTTTTTTAATCCAGGGCTACAACCTTAAATTAGGTTCCCAACGTTTCTGGCAAGAAAAAATGCAGAATTCATTGTTTTTGTTGTTCGGTTTTTTTGGGGGGTTTTTTTGGGGCGTAGTTCCCTGGCTGGGAATCAAACCCAGGTCGCAGCGTTGAGAGTGCCAAAGCTTAAGCCACCAGGGAATCCCCAGAATTTGATTTGAACCCTGCTCTGTAAGCAGAGGGGCTGGGAGCTTCAAGCTGAACTGGGTTGGAGTCACCAAGTGACCTGGGGCGGTGACTTAACTCCTCAGTTTCCTTATCTCAAAAATGGGCTAATATTACCAGCTGCAATGTCATTGTTAGGAGGTCCTGTGTTCCCTGGGGGAACATAAAGTACTCTGTACAATGCCCAGCACATAGCAGGTGCTCAATAAATGCTGGCTTGTCAGGTGGTAGCATTTATAGCACATACTGACTACCAGGTGCTGACAGTTACGTGAGCTCATGGATGTGGCTGCATGCACAGCACCCAGGACACATGAGATGCTGATCAATGAGAGCCTTTCCTCCTTAATCAGCTATTTCATCCCATATCAGAGACATGTCAATGGTCACTGGGCCTTATTCTTGGAGTACTTCCAAATTGCTAGGCATTATGCTAAGAACTTTGTATTTCTGGCATGACTTAATCCTTGCAATGCCCCCTCAGAGTAGGCAGTAGGATCATCCCCATTTGACAGATGGAAAAACTGAGTCTGGAAGCAGTTCAATAACTGGACCAAGGCCACTCAGTTTGATAGAGATGGTGCCAGCATCGGACTCCAGAACTCACTCCTGACCACCTACAGAAAGGGGGACAAAACACTGTTTTCCAGTTTTTGAATTAAGCACACCGTTACTTTGGCAGTCATTTGAGAGCTATTGTTATAGTCAGATTCTTCTGTGGGGTCCATACCCGCTGGCGTTCTTGAATTCTGGTTTTGGGTGTGCTCTTTTTCTCTTCTGAAATACACTTAAAGGAGCATTCACCACAATGGTAGATCCTGGTATGTCTCCACTGGCCGGCCACAGCAGGGTGCTCCTACCCAGCCCACGTTCATCTTCTGTCTGCCTGTCCCAGGAAGCCAGCCCAATAGAAGGAAAGTACCTCAACATCATAAAGCCCATATATGACAAACTCTCAGCTAACATCATACTGAATGGGGAAAAGCTGAAGCCTATTCCCCTAAAATCAAGAACAAGACAGGGATGCCCCCTGTCACCAGGAAACCAGCCCACCCCAGACCTCCTTCCTCTTCATTTACCCTCCTAGAGAAGCTCATGTTTTGCCTATCTCCTTATTTGCATTTGCGTCTTACAAAGCTAGTGAGGGGCAGCAGCCTTTGGGGAGTTTTGTTTCGAGTGTGCTTGTCCCTAGTCCAGGTTTCTAGCAAGTTCCTGGTTCACATACAATGTGAAGGAGATGCATATTCTGGAGGCCCCACTGAAAAGGAACATTCTTCCCTGCAGGAGAGCCCCAGGATTGCGAAGGACGGACTTCCATTTCTATTCTCTTACGGAAGCAGGCCTCTGGGTCTTTTGGAAGCAGACAGGTGGGAGTCCAACAGGCAGGAGGCTGCTTCAGTAAGGAATTCTGGGAGCAGTTTGATGCCGGTGAGAGCACGGCGCTGTGGTCCGTGGACTCCAGTCCTGCTCGGCTGGTGACCTTGGGAAAGTCTCCGACCTCTGCAGCTCTTTATGTGCCAGAGGGAGGAGTAATGCTTGGTATGCACAGGTCCCCTCCCATCCCAGCAGTCTCTGATCCTTCACTCTGCTGGTGGCAATGGTGTAAAGTGATTTTTCGAAAGGACATTCTTGGTGGGGATCTGGCAGACTTCCAGCTAGTGATGGATGTATTTCTCATGCAGTTGGTATCAGTCTTGTAGGAGACCTTATCCGTGTGCCTCCGTGGAATTCTAAGATGCTTTAACTGGAAGGGACCACAAGAACCATTTATGTTGCAATTCTTTCTTCTTTTTTTTTTCAATAGAGGAAGGAACTGAGTGCCAGAAACGTTACATAACATATAGTCACCAGCATTATTATCTCATCCTCGTCTGATAGCACTATTCAAAGTGCTTTTCCTGCCATTATCTCCATTTATCCTGCCAACATGCCTCATTTCACAGGTGGGGAGGCTGAGGCTCAGAGAGGTTGAGCGACTTGCTTAAGGTTGCACAGCAAGTTAGAGCTGTGTTGCAAATCTAGGTCTTTAAATAAGTCTAGCATTCTGCAGAATTCCCTAGAAATCCCAGGCAGTTCTCAAGTGGCCACAGGGAAGGCTGAATTCTGCTATAACACACAAGTCCTGCTTACTGACTGAGTGAGTGACTGAATGAACCAATCAATAATCCCATTCATTTATCCACTGGGCGCCTCCAATGGACATATTCTGGATTCAGTGCTGAGAATACAATGATGAATAGGACAGAAATGGTCCCTGTCCTGGGAATTCAACTAGATGGTACTTAACCCACTGCCTTATAAACTGTGTCCACCAGTTTAGGTGCAATTCGGTGTGTCTCTGGCTTAGATGAAACACCCATCATTCCTGCCTTCTCACACTTTCGTTCTAGAAAAGATGATACACACGTGCATGGACATCTGCGTGGTTACCTTCTGTATAAATGAACATAATGCCAGTCTTGGTCTCTCAGTGCCCACGGTATCTCCTGGAGGACAATGGTGGGATGACAGGCAGACTCACCCCTTCAGCTCACCTCTCTGTCACTAAGTGATGCATTTTGGTGGCACAAGGTCTCTGGCTGGCTAGTGCTATAGACTCCCTTTCCACCATGGATACAAGTCATCAGGCAGAAATGGCACTGTGCAACCACTGCCTGTGTTTCATGGTTCTGTCATTTCCTTAGATTACATTTTGCACTTGGAAGGATACAGTGGAAAGGCACAGGTTTTGGAGTCAGACCTGCGTTTGAATCCTAGCTCCCATTGCTACACCTCAGGGATTACTGGGAGCCTATTTAACCTCTCCTCATAAATTAAAACACAGCACAAAACTACAAAGGCCAATCTGCTTAAGTATCCTCACCCATCAAAGGGGAAAAAAATCACCCCCATTGTATTTCTAGCCACGGAAAATCTCTACTAAAGTCTTGCAATGTGAACCCAGTAGGAGACTTTCCTCTTTCATGCTCACAATGCTGTTGGCTGCCAGTGAATTCAGAGTTAATGATTTAAAATGTTTTTATATACTTACTTGGGAGAAAGAGCTATTTCTGGTATTTTTAAAAATTAAGACAGAATTCATATGTGTGTGTGTTAAGTAGAATAGAAGATTAACTCATGAAGCCATAGACTTTCTAGACCAACACCCTCATTTCAAATACAGAAAGAGGGATAAGCTTTATGACCTGACCGAGAACAGAATCATGAGCTGAACCTGTTTTCTTATTTATACTTCAGTGCCTTGTGCTACAAATACTGTTTATGGTAAAACAAACCAAACCAGAAAACACCACTAGCCAGTAGTAATCGACAGGTAGAGGGGTTGGTGCAAGCAAGGCCACCCTGGAATTCACTCCCTCATGTTGCCCTGTCTTCCGGACTTGTCCCAGCCACCCCAGTAGCACATACTCACTTCAATTCAAAGCGAGATGTCCAACAGTCACCATTTTGTTTGTAACGGTTGTTCCTTGCAATCGGTTACCAAAGTGCAGCTGGAGACAGGCTAAACCATGTTATCAAACCCACCGTGAGGTCGTTAAAATGTGAAGTCCCACCCAACCTTAACCCTGGACCTCTGGATGGTGCCCATAATTCCTCAGTTGAGAGCCAGACTGACTCACATCTGAGTTCGTGCGCATCAGGCTGACAGCTCTTGGGGAGGCCACTCGGGTGTGTAGGGTGACTTAGAAAGGAGTGTTTCAGTAAAACCTGGTCGGAGAGTGGGAATGTACTGAGCAGGGGCTGCATAGAGATTAGCATCGGTGGAAAAGGTAGCATGCTGTATCTCAGAATTCATTTTAAAATCTTGCTGTTTACATATTAGTTTATAAAACTATTTGGTGGTAGAATTTAAGCTGATTTATTTAACTCACTTTAAAAGATGTCATTTTTTTTTTTTTTTTTTTTTTTTTTTAAACTGAGGAAGCTTGGAAATCTGAGCCCTGGCATGAATTTCAGAACGTTTCTTTGCCTTATTGCTGCAGGCAGGGTTTGAGGCCCCTACCACCACCTGGTGGCAGCTCTGGGATCTGCATCCACTCAGTCTGAAATACACTGTGAGCGTGATGGCCCGGCCCAGGGCCAGGTGACAGGGACGAAGGTGAACAGACAGACCAGACCCACTTCTCATGGGGCCACCTTCCAGTTTAATCACTTTGACGTGACATCAATCTCTCGAGAGTGACATGAGACCTCGGTGTAGACAGTGCCACAGCAACCCCACAGTCCAACTAATAGAAACGCTAATGCGCATGGTCACTGGTTTTGTTCTCCAGGAGTGAGCGGTGGCCCCTTGCAAAACCACTACCGACTGAAGCAGTTCCACTTCCACTGGGGAGCAGGGAACGAGTGGGGCTCAGAGCACACGGTGGAGGACCACGTGTACCCGGCCGAGGTTCGTAGACGGCATCGCAGCGGAAAACGTGCGGGTGACTTCTCCATGCCAGGCTCCACTGCAAGATGACCAGCCTTCCTGGTGGCTCAGAAAGGGAGGATTTCCCATGATGCAGGACCCTCCATGGCCAAACCAGAACAACCGGCCACCCTACCCACACAACTGTCCTAAGGGGACAGGATGGTTAGCACTTCCATTTGATAGAAGAAGAGACCGAGGTTCTGAGTGGTTACGTACGTACGGAAGGTGCCAAAGCCAGGCCTCTGTGTACTTAACAGCCCCTCACTCAGCCACGTGCTTGCCGGTCATCAAGGGCCAGCGGCTTCCGGTCCTTCGGGACATCCAAGGCCTCCTGTTGAGATTCTGGAAATCTTTACAATGGAGATCATCTTAAAACAAAGTGATGTGCTCGCATCACATCTGAAAAGAAAGTGATATTTGCAACATTCAAAAATGGGACTCAGGACAAAAGTAAGCACGGATAAATGTGAGGAACTGGTTTGCGTAGTTACGGTGGGGTGATAAGATTTTGCAGTTACGGTGAGATGCCTGATAGATGTCCCCCAATATTTTATTTTGAATTTTTTTCCAATACACAAGAAATAGAAAGAACTATACAGTGAGGACCCAGGGGACTGTCACCCAGATCCTATGGTAACCATTTTGCCATATTTACTTTGTCACACCTCTGTCCACTCCCCAGCTACCTGACTTCTGGATGCATTTCAAGTTATGAACTGTTTTGTTTCAACTTTTTGTTGCTGGGTTATGGGAATAATACTATAGTTAAAATCGAATTCGAGTCCAGCCAAACCAGAAAAATGAACATCACCTGTAATCACATACCCAGAGGTGACCTCTGGGGACAGCTTATAAATAGGCAGTTACATCTATTGCTATAACTAGACTCGTGCACATATTTACAAATATGACACAAATGAAGACACAGTGGCTTGCAACATGCTCCCTTTCATCTGACAACACAGTTTTAATCTTCATTCCTGTGTATCTGCACCACTGTTTTCAAGAAACAGATCTTTTAAAGGAGTAGGTTGTTCTAATGTATTATCATAGAGGCAAAATCAGAGATAGGACCCACCAGGGGCTCTCCCTGAGTCAGTCCCCTCTGGCCCTGCCTCTGAAGCACATTGCAGGGTGCCGTGTCCTTTGGGGGGTTTAGAAGGCAAAGCTAGTTCCAAAGGTGGGGAGGTCTGTGAAGGAAGAAGGATACAGTCAAGGCCATGGGCCCAGTAGTCTCTGTTTCTGGGAGATTGCACTAGGACAGCAGGTTGGTGGGGGGTGGTTCCAAGTGAGCTACAGGTAGGCAGCAAGAGGCCTTGCCACCCTCTGTCACCAGTGCATATGGCTGGGAACACTGGGACTTGGGAGTGAGGTACCTGCCACCTGGAGCACATGTGGAACCAGCAGCGTGGCAGAGCCCTCTCCCCCACCGACTCTGGACTCTAGCAGCTGTGTGGGGAGGGTCTTGTTGACCATAAGAGGCTAGAGGCTCAGGGCTTGGGTCACCATTCAGAAAGGCCCCCAGCACAACTCCTGCCCATAGAAGGAAATACGTGTGGACACCCAGGTCCCTTCTAGGTTCTGAGCCAAACTGGGCAATGGCAGCAGCTCGTGGTCTCATCGCAGAAAACCTGGAGCTCCGCCCTGCCCCCCTCCCAGAGGCCTAGGCGTCCTGCTCCGCCCCCACCCCACCCGCCACTCACAAGAGACCCAGGAAAGCCTGTTTCCCTAGCCAGTCCCCTGCCCTCAATTTAAATCCTTGTCATCTGACCAAACCTGATGCCAAGTCTGGACTTAGGAAAACCAAAGAAAGGTTATGAAATAAGGGCCCAGATGAAGTTCAAGGAAGGGTGACAGATATAGAAAAAAAGGCAATATTGGGGGCATATTTGCATCAAAATTTATTCGTTGTTTATCTGAAATTCAGATTTAAACAAACAAACAAAAAAAAATAAAGAAAAAAGGGAGCTCCCTGATGGTGTAGTGGGTTAAGGCTTCAGCGTTGGCGCTGTCAGCGCTGCGGCCTGGGTTCGATTCCCAGTCAGGGAGCTGCCCACATACCAAAAAGCAAAAACAAAAAACAAACCAAAAAAAAAAAGAAATTCAGATTTAATTGAGATCCTCGTATTTGATCCGGCAAACCACGTTCAGGGATATCAGAAAAAACATGAAGAATAGCCAATAATCCAATCACCCGTTTCTATTTTATAAAGTTAAAAGAAGCCCCTTTTCTCTCCCACTAGCAACGCTGAAGCCCTTACCGTCTGTGGTTTTATCAAGCATTTGGGAGCTCCCAGCATGCTGACGGTGCTGACATTCCCCAAGCCCGGCTGCACCGACTGAATTCATTAAAATCACCATAAATGGGCACACAGAGCTGCCACGCAGCAGTGGGAACCACTGTTGGATTTCTTGCTGCATGGTAATAAGTGTAAATTCTCTTTCTCCTATGGTTCAGCTGCATTTAGTTCACTGGAATTCTGTGAAATACCGAAACTACAAAGAAGCTGTGCTGGGAGAGAATGGCTTGGCCGTGATAGGCGTATTTTTAAAGGTAACCTTTGCCAGGGCAAAGCTCTCCTAACCAAGAAAGTTGTGTGCTTTAACTAAGAACTGCTTTTCAAACAGTCTCTATCAGGCATGTCCAACCTTTTGGCTTCCCTGGGCCATACTAGAAGAAGAACTGTCTTGAGCCACACATAAAACACACTAACGATAGCTAATGATGAGCTAAAAAAAAAAAAAGAAAAGAAAAGAAAAGAAAGAAATGTCCCCCCCAAATCTCCAAAATCTCACTATGTTTTAAGGAAGTTTACGAATTTGTGTTGGGCCACATTCGAAGTCGTCCTGGGCCACATGTGGCCCGCGGGCTGCAGGGTGGACAAGCTTGGTCTATATATAGAATAAAGTGTGCTCGTCACCCTGTCCTCTGCTTTTCAAATGAACATTTCATATGTCTGTATTATGCAGCTGGGGGCCCATCATGAGGCACTGCAGAAGCTGGTGGAAGTCTTGCCGGAAATCAAGCATAAGGTAAGCTACCCAGCTCAAAACCAGCATACCTGGAAAAGCAAAACTGTTCAGAGGACTGACGTGTTTGCAAGGGAACTAAAACCCAGCGGATGGAAGGAGTGTTGCAGAGAGTCTGAATCCCGTTCCGGAATTCTGGGGCCAACTCTCTGGTGTCTTTGTGTCACTGCTATTCTTGGGGCCCCTCCCTTCTCAGTATAATTGGGGTGCTGGGCTTGATTTGTGTTTCCCAAAATTCAGTCATTTAGGCTGCATCTTGAAGATTTTTCCCATGTCTATCTCCACTGGTCCTATTAGTTACTTAATATTTTTTCTTACCTTGATCAGCTTTTTAAACTCTTTAGCCTATCCCAAGCAATGCCGTCCATTATTAGTTTGTTTAAAAACAACAACAATGGAAATAAATACCTAATTATTAATATTGAAATTGCCCACCCGAGTGCCATCTGGCACAGTCCTTGCGGGGCGAGGGACTCAGATAATCCCATTCCTGAGAGCACGAGGACCACAGAAGGATGGCAAGTCCTGCAAACCCACCTCCCTTTGGACACCTTGCTGCATTAAGCACGGCTCAAAACATAACAAGGGCGACAAGGCCGATTTTCTCCAACAACCTCCGAGAAGGGACTTTGATGGAGGCGCGGAAATGCCAAAGAAAGGCAGTTTATTTGTCTGGTACCACACAAAAGCATTCTGAGACAAAAGGAGTCACCGTGGTCCTTGGAAGTGGCGACAGATGGGGCTCCCACCTGTCTTAACAATGATGAGCGCGGGTGCAGAGGAAACCTGGGGGCCAGCCCTTCCTTTGCCGGTTCACGGGGGCCCTTTGATCTGGGTGGTGTCTTACCCTTGATGTTGACCTCCTGGCGGGCTTTGTGGGACCCAGACCAGATCACCCCCGCTGTCCTGTCTGCCAGCTCAGGAACTCCAAAAGGTCAAGGTGCTGGGAGCACCCCCTTCCTCACTGGTCTGAAGCCAGAGTAAACGTCCACCAGCATCCACCCCCCACATGGTGTGCTGTCCACCTCCTGATGGGAAACAAAGTCACTGGCTGTGAGGCCCTCTTTACTCAGGGGTGTGTTTTGCTTCCAAGGAAGGCTCTGGAGAATTCCCCAACCCCATCTGCCAACATGGGCTAAGTCAGGGTCTCCTGGGCAAACCACAATGAAGCAATCATGTCCGTGCGGGGACAGAAGATGCTGCTGGTCCTGATGCTCATCCCTGGGTCTCAGTTTCTCACCTGGCAATGAAGAGTTAGAATCTTAAGAGGTAACAGGCCCAGCCTTGGCAAGCAAGAGTCTGTGCTCCATGGGTTTGGGAGTATAATCTGTTAGTCATTTGTCACAGTCTGCACTCCAGCCTGGGCTCCCCCAACATCTGGGCCCATTTTTAAATTTTGCAACATTATGAGTCACCTCCGTGGTGTACAGTTCTATGGGTTTTGGCAAATTCGTAGAGTCATGGGTCCCCCACCCAGGACCGTACAGAACAGTGCCCCCCTGCACATTTTATCCTGTGTCCCTTGGAGGGTCAAGCCCCCCTCCCCAAGCCTTGGCAACCACTGGTTAGTTCCAACCCCTAGAATTTTGCCTTTTCTCCAATTTTTATTCAGACATGCTGTACGACACAGAGCTGTCTTTGTAAGCTACCTTCCCTCTTTCCAAACTGGGATTGCTCATAAATAGAAAAGAGAACAATGAAGATGTACAGAGTGGGCCCCATCCGCCAGGAGCTAGTCCGTCCGTCTGTGCTGGTGACGGACAGTGGTCCAAAGCACTCCGTGTGCTCCCACCTAATGCTCCAGCCACCAGGGCTGACAGACACATAGAGGAGGGGCCTTGACTTGCTTTGGGGGCCTCAAGGGGGAGCACCTTTCTGTATCACAGGCTGCTCTGAACCCTAATGTGCATGAGGGAAAGGACACAGCACTCCTGGTGACATTGTGGAAAATAACATAGATATCTCGTCTCATTTTTAATTGGCAAGAAACGGGGAGGGGGTCGGAGGGGTGGGTCCACCCAGCTGCTCCTCGGCGTGGTGCACTGCCTTTACACCCACGCTGCAGCCCCGGGGGGCCAGGCCTGGCTTTGGAACACGACAGCCCTCACGCAGCATCTGGGTTCTGCCACTGTCTGTCATTCCGTGGCTTTGGGAAAGTCACTGATACCTATCTTACTTTCTTGCCCAATACCATAGAAATACCTCTCACAGGGTAGTTCTGAAAATTCAAGGTAATAGGTGTCCGGCCCTATTCTAAAACGACTGTGGTGATGGTTACACATATCTATCTGTGAACATATAAAAAGCCATGGAATTGCACCCTTGAAAGGGGTGAATTGTATTTCAATAATGCTGCTTTGAAGACATGAACTAGGTCATTAATTACACAGTGAACGCCAGCTCACACGAAGTCCTTCGTAATTGCCGGTCAGTGCAAATCCTTTTACTTCCTTTCGGCAGCTTAGCTAACGCCTAGCCTTTTCTGATTGATGAAAGCCAGCAATTGCCAATTAGAGTACAAGCCAGGCTGCCTGGGCCCCTTGCTTTCGCCTTTGAAGGCTGAGTGGAAGGATTCTGATGCCCGGCGAGGCCACCTTCCTTGGAGACGAGAGAATGTCCGCTTCCAGCTTGAAGATCATCCCGCAGCCCCGGGCCCAGGACGGGCTGGTTAGTGTTATGTTGCTTTCAGGCCTGACCCCTTTCGGCCTTTCAGTCTTCCTCACTTTACAGAGGGGTGGAGGCCACTGTCCTGGACCTGCCAGCCCCAAGGATCCTGAGGGTCCTTTCTTCTCTAAGGCCTTTGGCTTTTAAGGAAGCAGGGACTGATCTGGAGGCCCCCCTTTCTCTTTATACCCCCAGGCACTGCTCTGAGCAGCCCCCTGCTCCTGCCTCTGCTGGCAGATATCCTCAGGGGTCCCAGCCCAGGGCAGAAGCAGGGAGGTCCCCATCTGCAGCTCCCCCTCCCCCATCTCTTTTTATTGCTTTTGTATCACATTTATTCACTCTAACCATGTCCCTTTGCTGTTTCTCTAACCCATCAATCAGCACCCTACCTGCATGGCCTCTCCCTTCGCCTCCTCCAGGTCTTTGCTCAAATGTCCCCTTCCCAGTGAGCTTTCGGGACCAGCGCTCTTAAAACACAACCTCCTCCTCACTGCCCTACTTTATTTTCCTTCGTCATGCTTATCATCAGAACACTGCTAGATACAATAGACTCTCCACTGACTGGCACTCAAGCAACTGGCACTCTTTTTTGCCCGTCGCTTAAGATTTTCCTGGTTGCTCGGGTTCTGGTTAACAGAGAGTCTACTTATATGTAGCTGGCATCTACCAATCCCTGTGGGTGCCGGTTAGCTGAGAGTCTCCTGTGTGTACTTACTACATGGCGTGCTGTCTGCTTTCCTCCAGTAAAAGGTGAGTCCCACGAAGGTGGTGGCTCTGTACCCCAGCTCCTAAGGTAAAGTCAGGTTTGGCATAGGTGCTAAGGACATACCTGTGAGTGAGTGAATGGACAGATGAATGGTAGTATCCTGGCAGTGTCACCTGGAACTCAGAGAGGCAGGTTTCTCACTATCCTTCTCCAAAGCACAGAACGCAAGCAAGCATGAATGCTGACCACAGGGCTCCCACGAGGGTATGCTGCCGGGGGTCCCTCGCGGGAGCAGCGCAGAGAGCTGGCACTCGGCGGTCGAGAACGGCTGTCTGGCTCCATCAATCCAGACTGCTCCGTGTGAGAAGGAAAGTCCTAGCATAAGAGTCAGGGAATCTGCCCAACACAGGGCATCCTGAGTGTGTCATCACCAGGGCTCTTACGTCAGGGACGGCTGCCTTTAACTCCAGCTGTCTTGAAAGTATCATTTTCTGGTGTGGCCAGTGTAGAAAATAGTCTAGCAGTTCCTCAAAAAATTAAACACAGAATCCCCTAGGAGCCAGCGTCCCCACTTCTGGGTGGGTATGCAAAATCACTGAAAGCAGGGCCTTAAAAGACATTGGGAACATTCATGTTCAGAGCAGCATTGCTCACAATAGCCAAGAGGTAGAGGCCACCCGCGTGCCCATCAACGAATGAATGGATAAAAACACACGTATTATACAAGGGCTGTTTGGAAAACATCCAGCCCTAAATGCCTCTATTTTTCATATTACATGGCTGGATACCTTCCAGACAGGCCTCGTATTACTCAGTCTTAAAAAGGGAGGAAATTCTGACACATGCAACGATACAGATGGACTTGGGGGACATCATGCTAAGTGAGATAAGCCAGTCACAACAGGGCAAATGCTGCATTACTCCACTCATACGAGGGCCCTAGAAGAGCCAAATCCATAGAGAGAGAATGTAGGATGGTGGTCCCCAAGGGTTGGGGGGTGGGGAGTGGGGAGTTAGTGTCTAATGGGGACAGAATTGCAGTTTGGGAAGGTAAGAAAGTCCCGGAGATCGATGGTGGTGATGGTTGCACAACAATGTGAACGTACTTAATGCCACAGAACTATACAGTTAAAAATGGTTAAAAAGATAACTTCTATCTTCTGCAAGTTACTTTAGCACAGTTTTTAAGTGCGATGTCTTCACAGCCTCGGTATAGCAAAACCAGTAACTTTACAAGGGAAACGTGAGCATGCTAGGTAGGGAGCCGTGCTCTGCCACGAAGGTCACCTTTTCTCGTTACTGTTTCCAAATGTGACAACTTCAGCCTCACAGCCTTTATCTGGAGGATCATGCTTTCCCCCTAGCCACACGAAGGCCACATGGCTGTAATAAAGATGGAGCGCTGTGCCCTCCCTTCCCGTGCCTCCCGCAGCCCCGTCCCAGCACTGACGCAGCCTGTGGTCTCCGTCTCTCAGGACGCACGGGCAGCCCTGGGCCCCTTCGAGCCCTCGTGTCTGCTGCCTGCCTGCCGGGATTACTGGACCTACCCAGGCTCCCTCACCACTCCTCCACTGACCGAATCGGTCACCTGGATCATCCACAAGAAGCCCATTGAAGTGGCTCCGAACCAGGTGAGCCTGGGGCCAGTGCAGTGGGACTGTATTGAAGAAATTCTTCTTGCTGGGCGGTGTCTCTGAGATGTGGTGAGTGAGCGACCATCACGGAGTTTCCTTGCTCGGGGTACTTTAGATGTTCTTGCACAAGAGGAATTTTCCAATTGAAATAGGAGCTCGTTGAGCTTGAATAGAGGTTTCTGAAATCATAATTCTTCTTCTGACCTTGTGATATTCATGTGTGAGAGAGGCAGAGAGAGATGGGGGTTGGGGAGGAAGAGGGAACTGATATGGGGGGACACAGTTACATTTTAGCACTATCTAATCTTTAGTGGTTTAGAGTTCAGACATGACAAGGATCCCCGATGACTAATGGTTGAACTATGTCAACGTTTACTCTTCAGTCTATGTCAGGGGACAGTTCCTTGAACAGGAAAGAAATGTCATGATAATGGGCACTTGCCCATAATGGGCCCTCAGTGGGTATTTGTTAGTGAATGAATGAACCAAGAAAAGGATGTCATAGAGGGATGCTAGAAAGCAATGAAACAAGTAGGATCCTTGAGGAAGCAGAGAAAATTTTAGTTTGTTCTGCTTCCTTGAATTATAGAACCGTAAGAAATTGGGATTACAGAGGATTTTCTCACATGCTGTATTAAGAAGTTATGGAACTATATAGGCTGAGAGGAAATTCCAGAAGGATCGTATTAGTTGGCTATTGCTACAATAATGCTAGGTAACAACCACCCAAAACTCAATGGCTTATAACAAGCATTTACTTTTTCTGCTCCTGGTTCTGTAGGTTGGCTGGGGAGACTTTATTTTAGGCTGTGGATGGCTGGGCTTCACAGAAAGTGGCTGGGGGCTGGGCCAGGCCCAGTGTCTCTCATTGTCCTTGGACCGGTGGCTACCAAGGGCTGGTTCTCATGATAAATGACAAAAGTGCAATGACAAGCCAAACGGCACATGCACACTTAAGGCTTCTGCTGGCATCACACTCATTCACATCCTGTTGACCAAAGCATGTCACAATGGCAAGGTCAAAGTCAATGGGGTAGGGAGGAGGTGTGTGAACGTTAACTGAACAATACCCTGATCTATCACATAGATACACACCAAAAAGTCATTACTCATTTTCCCAGGGTTATAGGTCTGCCGTGGTTTTTAATTTTTTTCTTTTCCTTGTTGACGTATTCTATTTTTTCCTAAAATAAGTAGATACTACTTACATACTTTTTAAAAAAATTGTAGTATCATTTTATTTGGAAATCTATAGAATTGGGAGAAAGTCTGTCTCTCCGGGGCAGGTTAGATTTAGGGATGACAAATACTCAGCAAACACACTGTCCCGCTCCCATCCCTGCCCAGGGCAGACATTTCTGATCCACTATAGCAGAACTCATCACCTCCGGTTCAGCTATACTCTTTCTGGACGCTCTGGATAAGCTCTTCGAGGCCTGCCAGCCTCACGAGTCTGTGAAAATATTCTCTTATTTGAATGTTGTAGAATGATGGTGCCCTCACAGTCTGAACTTTGAGATGGGTGGGGGTGCAGATTACCACCCTATCCCCAAACCAGAACTATTACAGACATGAGGAAGACCTTGGCTGCAGAAGAGCCCTTGTCACCAAGATGCCTTCTGTCACTCCACAAACTTGTAATAAGCACCCATTACATGTCACATTTGTAGCAGGAATGGGTTGGGGAGTAGGATGGGAAGGGGTGATATAGAAACAATGATGTTAGTCTCTGTACACTGCTGTCTGGTGGGACAATGGAAACATAAGTGGAGAGTTTTAGGATAGTGTGATGAGTGAGTATTATACAAAAATGCTGAGCAGAAGCCCCTTACCCTAACCAGGGGAACTGGGGAGGTGGTGTGTGCACCCCCTGGACAGTGGAGAGGAGATTGGCAGGTGGAAGAGAGGAAAAAGGCTACATTTCAGGGAGTCAGAAACATGTGCAAAGCAAGAGCACTGAGCTGGAGTGCCCCGGAGGCTGTGTGTGTGGTGGGGGGACCTTGCATAGCTCTAGGACGCTTCATCAGCCATGCAGGTCTAACTTACTCAGTAGGTGGTCACTATGTAAGTAAAATCTCAATTTCTTCATTAATTAAATATGGGAGCTATTCTCACAGAGCTCATAAGTATATTCTGAGAACACATGAGATGATACATTAAAAATAATCTTTTAGTTCCTTGAATGAAAAGCAAATTAAATGTTACTTTAGCATTTATATTGTACGTGCTAGTTCTCTATGGATGTGTAACAACTAGCTCTAAAACTTAATGGCTAGAGAAAACAATAATCACTCACCAGGGCAGAATTTGGGTGGTTCTGGGTTGGTACCTCTCAAGGAGTTGCAGTCCGACGTCAGTTTTCTGAAAGCTTAACTCAGGCTGGAGGATTCGTTCCCCAAATGGCTCGCACAAGTGACAAGTTGATGCTGGCTGTTGGTTCAGTTTCTCTCCACATGGGCCTCTCCATGGGGCTGCTTGAAGGTCCTCACAACATGGTGAATGGCCTCCCCACAGCAATTGATCCACGAGACCACGATGAGAGCTGCAATGCCTTCCCTGCCATAGCTCTGCAGTCACCTCTGCCATATTGCATTGGCCACACGGGGCCGTCCCTGTTTCAATGTGGGAGGGGACTACACAGGCATGAGGGACCCCTGGGAGCTGGCTCACTCTGTCCGTGCACCCAGCTTACTCTAGTTGCTCTCCATTCTAGCTGGCTGCGTTTCGTGCACTCCTGTTTTCTGCAGTTGGTGAAGAAGAGAAGATGATGGTGAACAATTACCGCCCAGTTCAACCCCTGATGAACCGGAAGGTCCATGCATCCTTCCAGATCACTGAAGCGGGTGCCAGATCCTAAATTCATTGCATCTGAGTCAATGGATAGAATTGACTTTAAAAAGAGGATGTACCGTTTCCCCCGGTGTGTGGTCTGATCATCCGTAACCTCTGAAATTAAAAGAAGAGACAGAGATCATTGTTTTAGTCAATGTACTTTTCAGTTGCAATATTAAAAAAAAAAAATCACTTCAAAGAAGCTTAAGTATGATGAGGGCATGGACCTCAGGGACACTAAGTGTCTCGTGGGACTCACAACAGTGCATGGCAGCCTCGGGGGCCAAGCGAGCCCCTGCTGACTGAGGTGGTCTGCCCAGCCCTTTCTCAGCCCCACGCTCTCCTCTGTCCAGGCAGGTGCCCTCCGTGTTCTCCACACTCACGTTCACCCTGTAGTTCCCAGGCGACAGAGTTTGGGACTAACGTCCCTTTTCCCACTTCCAAATGCCTGGGTGGATCCATATCCTGGGGCCCCAAACTGGGATGGGGATGGAGCTAAACAACAGAAATGTATTTCCCCACGATTCGGAGATTGGAACCCTGAGATCGAGGTGCTAGCACTATCAGGTTCTGCTGAGACCTCTCCCTGGCTTGCAGGTGGCACCTTCTCCCTCTGCCCACGCATGGCCTCTCCTGGGTACATGCACACCAAGGCAGCACGCTCTCTCTCTTTCTCTGCTTGTAAGACCACCCATCCGAGCAAATTATGATCCCACCCTTATGACCTCATTCAACCTTCATGACCTTCTAAAAGTTCCACCTCCAAATATGGACACATTGGGGGTTAGGGCTTCAACATATGAATTGGGGGGGACACAATTTAGCCCATAGCAATCACAAACTGTGGGCTTCAAACAACAGAAATGGAGGCTAGACGTCCAAATTCAAGGTGTCAGCAGGGCTGTCTCCTTCTAGAAGGTCTAGAGGAGAATCCATTTCCTTGCCTTTTCCAGCTTTTAGAGGTGCCTGCGCCCCTTGGCTCGGGACTTCTTCCTCCATCTTTAAAGCCAAGGAATTCTCCAAAGTGTTTGCTCAGGACACGCCACCATCTCGTTATGGTCATTCTGGAGGGTGTGTTCTGGTTTCTCATGTGCGGGGTTTTTTATTTTTATTTTGGTGAAATATACATAACATAAAATTACCATTTTAACCATTTTTAAGTGTATAGTTCAGGGGTATTAACTATATCCATAATGTTGTATATTTATCACCATCATCCATCACCATAATGCTTCCCACCATGTAAAACCAAAACTGTCCCCATTAACCAGTAACTCTCCCTTCTCCCCTCTCCCTAGGCCCTGGCACCCACTATCCTACATCCTGTCTCTATTATTTTGAATGCTCTAGGAATCACATATAAATGGAATCACACACTACTTGCCCTTTTGTGGCTGGCTTATTTCATTTAGCAGAATGCCCACAAGGTTCATCGATGTCGTAGCAGACTCTGAGGATGTCCTTTCTTTTTAAGGCTGAGTGGCACCCTCATTGATCTAGCATTTTTATTTTCAGCATTAAAAATCTTCCCCTCTGGTAGAGACGCAGCTCCATAAACAACTACTCATGTTTATCTTTCAACATTGCCTTACCATGGAATAAACAGTGAAAAACAGCTCAGAAAAATAAGCACGTGCTAGCCAGTGGGTCTCAGCCTGTGGGTCGCGACCCCTTTGGTGGGTTGCGACCCCTTTGGGGGGTCGAACGACCCTTTCTTTCACAGGGGTTGCCTAAGACCATCGGAAAACACATATTTCACAATATATAAATACATATTATTTTTGTGATTAATCATTATGCTTTAATTATGTTTCTTTTATGGTTAGGGGTCACCACACCACGAGGAACTGTATTAAAGGGTCACAGCATTAGGCAGGTTGAGAACCACTGTCTAGTCTATCTACCAAGGGGCAGTGGTCAACTCCAGCTCATTTTGGGGAGACAAAGAATAAATAGACTCATTATAGTCCACAAATAACATAGAAAATCAAAGAGAACCTATATTATGGATGTGGTTTATTTTAGCAGGGATTTCCAATTTTTCCCGCTCGATCACAGAACTTCTTATGGTACCAACAGTCTACAGTCTGCCTTTGGGCTCTTCAGTGTTTTGGCACCTACTACACAGAAAGCAATCCATACGCACAGTGTTTCCTGGAGAAATGTAACTGCTCACCGGTGCCCATCATGTTACAATGCTTTGTCCAAAGGCAGCACAGCAGGTTTCAGTGTTGGTTTACAAAGGTCCTGGAGTCGTTTTTCTTTTCACCATGAAACAAAGAAGTTTGGATGCATCGGTGAAGTGTGCAAGGTGTGGATGTCACATCTGGGTGCAGGGCTCTGGATGGGTAGATGGCTCCAATCGCCAGAGGTGGATAATGTCAGGAAAGAAGGAAACATTTTTAAGTTTGGTTTGGACCCCAAAATATTTTTTGTCTTTTGGGAAAATGTGCCCATTCTGGAGTCTCTAGTGAAGTGGGCTTTAGCCCGTAGAGAAAGTTCCCTTTGGTGGCTATAACAAATGACCACGGCCTGGTAACCTCTTGCATCCCTCTTATAAGGACCCTGTGGTGATGTTGAGCCCACCGGATAATCCAAGATAGTCTCAAGTCCCTTTGCCATGGAAGGTCACATACTCACAGGTCTCAGGGGTCAGGATGTGGGTATCTCGGGCTGATCATTCAGCTGATCACATTGCATGAGGAAGGACCCTCCAAAACCAGGATTTATTTATTAAAAATTATGTATTTATTCTCATATGTTTAAACTTCCGTCACCTTCAAAGTACTCCTCGTTGGATGCAATACACGTATTGAGTCACTTTTTCCACTGTTCAAACCGTTTTTGAACTCCTCGATGTTGAGCCTTTTACTGCGTCTGCCGTTTTTCTGTCTCACCTCTGCCACATTGCCAAGGTGTTTCCCTTTGAGGATTTTTTTCATCTGAGGAAACAAACAAACAAAAAATATTGCTCAGGGTAAGACTGGGTGAATAGGGAGGATAGGGCACGGCATGAGGATCATGCTGTTTTTTGGTCAAAAATTGCTGAACACGTAGCAGGTGTGTCGTCATGCTGCACGTTGGTCATGTGAATCACCAGACATGGACTGGGCACATGCGTTGAAAGAGTCTCCAAAAAATTTCCTGAAGCTGAATGCAGCCTCTCACAACAACGCCAGCTGGCACACTGAGGCAGATGGGTTCCTTGAACATCGAAGATAATTCCAGTTTTTTTGGTCGCCCCCCCCCATACATGCAGTATTCCCTGGGGTGACTTTAACCAACCAAATAGCCCTGAGGTTGGTCTCTTCTGGGGGTGAGGGGAGGAGATAGATTGGGAAATGTACAATAGAACCTAGGGGCAGGGGTGTGGGTATTGGAAATGTTCTGGACCTGTACTGTCCTCCAGCACTTACTGTGATGATGGGATGGTCCGAAGCTGTGTCGTCCTATATACAGCAGCCCTTGGGTACCTGTGGCCATTGAGCACTTGAAATGTGGTCAGTGTGATTGAGGGGCTGAATTTCAATTGTACATAATTTTAACTCATTTAAATTTAAATGCCACACATGGCTGGTCAGTGGCTACCTTGTTGGACCACACTGTTCCTTATCTTAACCTGGGAGTTGGTTACATGGGTTTTTATGTAAGTAGAAAACCAATGACGTGAACACTCAATATTCATGCACTTTACACACTTCGCATGGTACATATCACATACTTCATTTAAAGAAACACTTTGCTGCCCGCTAGAGAGCTTAGTTTTCTGAGCCTCTGCAGACAGGACATGAGGCCACCCGGGGTGTTGACAAGCATTCCAGGGGTAAGTGAAGGAGGCAGGAGATTGGACGTGCCAAGCTGAACTGATGGGGTTGGTGGTGGTGGGGTGGTTGCAGGAGCCACTGAACAAGGGACAGCACCAGAGTTGCTTTGTGGAAGCCTGGCAGACAGGCCTTCCCTCGCTTCCTTCCTTATCTGCAGGAGTGGGCTAATACATTTTGCCTCCACTGTAATATTTTTTGTCACATTAGACATATCTGGCTGTCACCAGTTCTGTGTAGTCACATGGTATCTCCCGTCCATCGTGCTTGACCTTGCACACACAGATGCCTACATTGTTCACCCAGTTCGTATAGAACTGGAAGAGAGCTCAGACCAAAAAACAGTCAGCATGACCTGCCCAGCCGAGGCTTGTGTTTTGAAGATTTTTGGCGAGGTGACCCCTTATGGTGACATTCCATGGACTGCCTTTTGTGCTCGGGGTCATCATGATGGACCCAGTTTCATCACCTGTGATGATCTGCTTTAAGAAGTCCTCACCTCTTTTTTCAAAATGTTCCAGGAGTTCCCAAGAAATGCGAAGTCTTTCAGCTTCCATTTCATCAGGCGGCATGCACGGTACCCACCTGGCACAAACTTTGTGGAGTCCAAGAACAATAATAATGTATCCCCCTCTCTTTTTGGAAATTCCTAATTTACCAGCCATTTCTTTTTGTTTGAGGTGACGATTTCTGTGGATCAGTTCTTCAACACGATCTCGATCAAGTGGATCACTTGCAGTCACAGGCCTTCCACGTCGTGGTTTGTCACTCAGATCTGCGTGTCCCATTCACCATCTTTGAACCGCTTCGCCCAGCATCTTACTGTTCTCACGTCAGCACACTGATCACCTCAATGAATTGCACTCGTCTGTGAATTTCAATTAGAGGAACTTCTTCCGCTATCAAGAACTCAGTAACAGCAGGCTGTTTGAACCGAACGCCTGAGCACCCTTCCATGTCCATGTGCACTGGGTGAGGCATGTGAGCACCTGTGCGTGCAAGGTCAAGGACGATGGAGGGAAGACAGCACGTGATCTCACAGAACCGGTCACATCCAGATATGTCTAATGTGACAAAAATATTACAGTGGAGGCAAATTTATCAGCCTGCCCTCGAACCTACTGAACACATTATGAAACACCCTGCCACCAGGTAATCAGCACCACCAAGAGATGTCAACTCTGTTTGCTGAGGCAGGACCCAGGCAATCCATTCTCAACAGAAACGATTTAAAATAAACCATGTTTGGCTCTTAAAAGGATCACATTCAGTGGTAATGCTGGGTGAAAGAGGATTGACTGGAGGCAAAATAGATGTTGAAAAACGAATGTGATCCAAACAGACACATTTCTTTCTGTTTAGCTTCTAAGCGGACGTCTGTCTCACTTATAATCGATGGATTAGGGTTTACCCAACACAGGACATGCCACTATCAATAATCGTTCACATAGCCCGGGCTGTGTGCCCAGCTAGGACCCAGGACGAGTGTTCAGCAATGCTCAACCCCACTGCGTGCCGGAACCACAGGGGGCCCAGCCCTCGCCCCCAAAGCTTGTGGTACACTGGGTAGGACAAATGAGGTTTTTACAAAGTTCCCCAAACGACTGGGTTGTGTGGCCAAGGATGAGACCACGGCAGTCCCATCCGAGCTCTATGAAAGTTCCATGAAATCGTTCGCATGAGAACACTGGGGCTCACTTGAGGGGTGAGACTTGCGATCGCTGGATTGTTGGTGGTCCTCTGGGGCCTGGGCAGTGGGTCGCTCTTGCCTTCTCTGATGTGTACAATTAAATAAAAGGAAAAAAAAATTGCAGCCTCACAGCCAAAATGCAAAATCCAGACCTTTGCAGTCCCGTGCGAAATCTCATTCTGTAATAACCGGCGGTGCTTTGGAATGGAAACTCCACTCAAAAGAGGCACCCGATCAGACCTCCTGCAGCCTACGACAGGGGCATTCTCAGATAGGGAAGG
This sequence comes from Lyroderma lyra, assembly GCA_004026885.1. Classification (NCBI taxonomy): domain Eukaryota; kingdom Metazoa; phylum Chordata; class Mammalia; order Chiroptera; family Megadermatidae; genus Lyroderma; species Lyroderma lyra. The sequence goes on along the minus strand of PVJL010000246.1, from coordinate 403,883 downwards.
AGTGACAATAAATGGGGGGGTCTCTGAGCTGGAGTTGGGGGTGGGAGGAGGGAGCAGCCGTGTGTCTGTCAGTTCGCCGTGGGCTGTCCATTTCCACAGGGACTTCCACGAGAAAGGCCCAGAGGGACCTTGCAGGAGGGAGAAAGGACCACAGCGCCCTGAGCTGGGTTCCACTTGTCACACGGTAATATCACGTCCCAACAAGAATTCCAAGAACAGGTGGGGTACATTTTTCTTCATTTTTCATGTTGATACAGGCCTTCCCTTTGAATGCACAGATGCCTTTGTTTCCTGATGGATGTTCCCTTTTGTCAGTTCTGTTTTTAAAAACCGGCCTTCACCCTGACGTGGATTCTCCCCGTAAGCACACGGCCTGACGCATTGCAATGAAACCACAAACACACCAAGAGGAAAGACGTTGATCTCAGCCCTCAAAGCAACAGCACAAAAAAACAAACACAAGCACTGCCACTCCCTGTCCGGAGGGGCGTCCAGGCGCCCGAAGTCCCAAGGTCGGCAGGTTGGATTGATGGCCCTCACGGTGACGCCATTGTGCCTTAGGATTGTGTTGTAGAACTTCTGGCCCAGCTTTTCAAGTTCAAGTCTTCCTCCCTTTGCTTTTATGTTATTTTCTCGTTTTGTAAGAATACAAACGTGTGAGAAGCTCCCAGGCTCCTGTGAAACTGCCGGCCCTCCCTCCCCTTCCCCTACTCGCTCTTGGTTGATTGAGTGGGAGTGGGCTGCAGGCCTGACTAAATCCCTTCCTCGCTGCCCCCCGCCGGGGACAAAACCCGCAGTTTTTATGGGGTGGCCTCTGCCCACTTCCCCCCTCCCCTTCCCGCCCCGTTGCCGTTCTGTGCCAGCCAGGAATCCGGCCCCTCCCCACAGCCAGTCCTGGCCAGCCTGGACCTCCCCTCTCCCATCTGCCAGATGGTTGCTCCTCCTTCTGCTCTCAGCTGAAACACTCACTCCTCCTGGACGCCTCCCTGGAGGTGCATGCTAGCAATAAAGGGATACCTTGTCCCTTAGGACTTGTCCCTCCTGCAAAAGGCATCCACTCACCCCACCTCAGTAAAGGGTACCTCCCTCCACCCAATGCTCAGGCCAGCCTGGGGGACACCCGCTGGAGCTCTCTTATTCCTTTATCCCCTGCATCCCAGGCATCAGTGGGTCCTGTTGGCAGCACCCCTAACCTATTGCACATTCTAGATCCACTCACTCACTCACTGTTCCCCATTTTCTCTGCTGCTGCCACGCAGCGGCCCCATCTCCAGCCCGGATTCTGTCACTTGCCTCCTGACTTTGCTACTTCCTTCCAGCATTGCCCTGTTCCCATCTAATGCATTTTCTTAACAGAACAGAGATTTTTTTTTTGGTGGGGGGGGGGGGGAGATGTCAGCTTGATTATGTGCTTCCCGGTTCAAAACTGAGGATTCCTGTTACACTTGGAATGAAGCTCGTGCTTCTTCTTGTGACAGCAGATCCCATGCTCCTTCCAACGCCAACCTCTGCTCGTGGGGTTCTCAGCTTGCCCTGCTGTCCCCACCACTATTTGCATGAGTCACCACAAGATCAATCTCCTCCTCAGCCCCTGCCCTGACCGCAGGCCTCCCTGTCATCCTCTACCACCCCCCACTGCTTGGATCCAGGCACACACCACTGTGCAGCAGCTTATTAACTGTTCACTGCTAATTTCCCACTCTGGGAGGTAAGCCCTGTGAGGGTGGTGTCCTCATCTACTCACTCACAGCATCAGATAAGTGTTCATTCAGTAGAAAGGGAATGAGGTGCTCCAACTCCTAAAGCTCAGTGCCCCTTGCCGTCCCCAGTCAGCACTGTGCCCTCTTGCCTGACTACCTTAGGCCATGCTGTTCTCTCTCCTGGGAATGCCCTTCCCCTTCAGGCTCTGCTCATAAACTCTATCATTCAGGCTCAGTCCAAGTGCCTCCTCTTTTGTGATATTTTCCTTGGTACCACCCTAGGTGAAGTCACCCTCTCCTCTGCACTACTGCACATCCTACTGATGTTTGTGAAAGTGAGTGAGCCAGGGGAAGCAGGTACAGAGCAATATGGAGCAGCATGTAGTGGCCCTGGCGCATCATGGAGCAGCATGGAGCTGCAGGGGCAGCATGAAGCAGGTATGGGCAGCATGGTGCAGCATGGAGCAGCATGGAGCTGCAGGGGCAGCATGGAGCAGGTATGGGCAGCATGGAGCAGCATTGAGTAGCATGGAGCAGCATGGAGGAGCATGGAGCAGGTATGGGCAGCATGGTGCAGCATGGAACAGCATGGCGCAGCATGGAACAGCATGGAGCAGCATTGAGTAGCATGGAGCAGCATGGAGCAGCATGGAGTAGCCAACGTTAATGGCTACTCCAATAGAAGGCATTGTGTAAGGTGGTGAACATTTTTGAAGTATAGAATTGAACTCTCAGTTCCTAAATCTGCCTTCACAGCTCTGACCTCCTGTCCCTGAACTGGTGTGTGTGTGTGTGTGAAACATCTGCCCTGGAGCCTTGTGTCCAAAAATGAGATGAAGACCAAGTAGCCCAAGTGAGCAGCTCTGAAAATTATATATGCAAAGAGGCAGGTCTCTCCAGACTCTACAGAATTACAAGAGCTTCCTAGCACAGGCACATCAATCCTGGCACTGCTCATTGTGGGATGTAGCATGCAGAATGAGTGCTCCTTGCAGTCCAGAACAAGGTAGGAGCAAGGTCAACGTGAAAGGCACCTTGTCCTCAGATCTACTAATACTTGGGCTCAGTTATACTTTTGAGGCTGAGCAGTAGAAATGTCTGGCTTCCATGTCTATAAAAATATTAAAACGTATGTCAACAGGAAAAAAATATCTCCTGTTTCCACCATACTTAAGATATGTTCATTGACAGTTGTATTGAAGATTAAGACTATTTTTTTAATGTTGAGATTATTATCTTTGTCAGAGTTTTCTGTGTCAGTATGGAAGTGTTTGTTTGTTTGTTTATAGCAATGAAATAGAGGAATTATTTTTAAGCAAAATGAAATCTTTTGATCCTTTTTACTGAATTCTAGAAATTCAGAGGGGTCCACCCTACAGGGGTTGTAAGTCCCTGAACAAATAAACACAAATCCAAGGTGGAAACATCAAACAATAGGCTTTTCACACATGTATCCACCTTACATAGTTCTTGATTTTTTTCAATATTTCATAATGAAACACACAGCTTCATAACAATTTAACATCTAACAACTGGACACCTCCCACCCATACATACCAGTTAATGTGTAAGACAAGCAGGATACATCTGTAGACAAAACAGCAAAGCACCCAGGCGTGGCCTTCATGGAGCTTGCATCCACAGGGCAGACACTACTGCGATGGTGGGCGTAATACTCACTAGCCTCTGTAGAATATGCTTGAGGCAATCAGGGCTCCAGAAGAAGCAGAGTCGAGGCAGGGAGCCAGGTACCAGCTCCGGGTGCACTCACTGAAAAGTGGACATCTGAGCAAAGGCTTGAGAGAGGTGAAGTGGTCAGCTGTGCAGGCACCAGGGATGGTTCTGGAAAGCTCTGGAGCAGCAAAGAGACCAGCATGGCTAGGATGAAGCAGGCAAGAAGCACAGTGTCAAGAGAGAAGGACAGAGAGCTGACCAGAGGGGACAGGTCCAGAGGGGCCTTAGGGACCACATAAAGGTGGGGCTTTGCTCCAAGCGGAGTGAGGACATTGCAGAGCAGGCCCATCTCACTCATGTCCTTACAGAGGGCAGGTACAGATGGACTGCAGACCACCCAGCAAAGCGGTGGTGAGAGAACAGAGAGAACGTGAGGTGGTATGAGAAAAGTGAGGTGTCAAGGATAAACCAAGGTGTTTGGTGCCAGCAGCTCAGAGGAGAGTCAACCTGTTTGAGTGGCACAACTTTATGAACAAAGGAGGCCAGCCTTGTAATTTGGCTGGCATTTAGGATGGAGTGTTTAGTGACAGAAGGAGCCAGGCATCCAAGTCCACATTGTTCAGACCATTTAGGTGGGAATTCTTTCTATACCTTGTCACCATATAAAATGAAAAGTCTAGTGTGGTTTGCAAACAAGGTTAAAGCGGGTTCTGTAATTCCAGGTTCTGGAGTATTCCCTTGCCTTTGCTGTTGGTACTATCAGCATTCACACACCTCTGTTTTCCATGTGTTACTGTCAATCTCTAAGAGCAGAACAGATTATGAAATAGCTGGTATTGGTGGGGGATCCCTGGTGGTGTAGTGGCTAAGGCTTTGGTGCTGTCAATGCTGCAGCTTGGGTTTGATTCCCAGCCAGGGAACTAGCCACATAAATAAATAAATAGCTGGTATTGGAGGTGGCCACTGGACAATAACATTGACTAAGTAGTCCATCACTGAAAGGATTTTATTCAGAAAAAAAAAAAGAGAAAAAGGTGCTGACACACAGCATCAGAACTTGCAGACCTGAAGGGCCATGAGCATATTCTCGCTTTATGTCAAGATGGAGGATATACAGCAGGGAAACAGCAAGTCAGAACCATAGAGTTTTATAAACCATAACTTAGGACCATAGAGTTCCAGGAGCCCCGCTCGGCCCACAGACCTCCCAACCTGATCAGATTTCTTAAAGTCCCAGTTCACCTTTATCAAAGGCCTCTATTCTGATCCTGGCAGCTAGCTATAAAGCTTGGTTCTGTCATCTAACCAAATAAGTCCAGATTTTTGGTCCACCCATATATAGTTTATGCCATTTAGCCAACTTAACCAGAGGGCCAGTTACAATACCCCAAGTTGTACATGGATGTTTATGAGCCATCCAGAACATTTGGTGATTTGGCAGATGTTTGTACTAAAAAAACAATTTGTGCTAGAGTCACTTGCAATTTCCTTGAGAGATTTAAAAATTTCCTTGAGAGAATCAAACCACAGAATTTCATTGTACTATTGTTCTGGTATGTCACCTAGGAAAGACACAAAGTTGTAACTGTTTTCAATGTAAAGGAAAACATTTTTCCTATTGTTTTTACCTGGCAAAGGACAGTCCTTGAGCTTCTAGAGAGGTTTTCTGGGGCCCAAATGACTCCCCAGAAGAGGTAGAGTGACATTTGCCTTGTTGTGGATACCATACTCCATTGTTCATCCATCTTCCACAGTCAGTCTACCAGGTGTTCAAATCAACTGGAACAAGACTATTTTAGGCTCTTTTGCACTATCTAGATGTTGACATAATCAATAGTCAGATTGATTAGTTAACGTAGCCAGGGTTGGGCAAACTGCATAAGTGGTGTTTGGTCTGTGCCTGTCCTGTTGAAAGGAGAGAATTAGTGATGGAACTCACAGTGGAAACTTAGAGAAAGAAGAAAGGGACAATCACCTTTCAGTCAGCTATCTAAAAAAAAGATTAATAAAATTGTGTGTGTGTGTGTGTGTGTGTGTGTGTTCATTAATAAGAGGAGATATGTGTAGATGTGTGTATATAAGGAGCCTTAAAAGCAGGGGCTCTCTGTCATCAGAAGGAGTACTAAAGTAGCTGGATTTAAGGTATGACACCTATGTAAGATGATGGCAGGGTTAGCTGAAACTGCCTGTTCAGAGGTCTGTCGCCACTGTGTAGACAGGTACTGAGTCCTGTGAACATGTAAAACAGCAGATACAGCATGGGAAACATAGAGGTGAATGGGGGAGCCTCATGTTAGAACACTGGCTCTGTCAATCAATGTGGCAGCCGCTGCCACCACAGGAAATGTGGGGGCATGCTTGATGCCACAGGGTCTAACTGGCATGAGAAAGATGCTGTGAGATGCATCTGAGAGGGAAAAGATTGCCACAGGACACCTGCAGCCAGTCCCATTATTTTCATGGTTTGTCAAAGCTAAGAGCTGGGGGTGTGGACAGAGTTAATTTTAAAGCTTCAAAAGAGGTTAATACCCCTGAAGGCCAGGAAATAGGCTCTGGGATATTATCTGGGAGAAGGGCATGCAGATGTTTAGCAAGGACTGCAACATTAGGAATCCATTGGCAGCAGCAGACAGCTGCCCCTAAAATTGTACTAAATTGTTTTCACTTTTGGGGAGAGGAATGGACAAACTGATGCAGGGCATTTTGGGGTTAGCCTTTGAATGCTCTAAATCTTATGCTCCTAAGTAGGTAACAGTTGCTTTTACCCACTGAAATTTAGATCTGGAAGCTTTGCAGCCTGGCTCGGCAGGTGCCTTTAAGACGATGAGGAAGTCTGTAAGAGCTCCCTGCTGAGTTTGATTACAAAGCAAACGTGTGCAACAAGCTTGGAGCCTTGGGAAAAGACTACAGAGTCCAAATCTGCTTTCAAGACTATCGAGAGGGACTCACACTATCCCTGAGCTGCACCATGTCAAGTGTGTCCCTTTACATGTAAACGCAAAAAGAAACTGAGAGTCAGAGTGAACGGGGGTGGAAAAGTGTGCTGAACAGGGGCCAGGTGCTGCCAAGCTGTCTGCACCGGCAGGAAACGAGGAAAGAATAAGTGGACGAAAAAAGGGGCCACATTCTAAGCCCGACGAGCTCCGGGAGGCCAGCAGGGAGGACCCTACAAACTAGGGGACCAGAATGAATGACCTAGGATGGTCTGAACAGAAAGGTTTCTAATGAAAAGCAGGTTGTGGCAGGTGGTCACACTCTTGGCCTGTAGCTTCCTTGACAAAGGTCAATCTTTACCTTTAATGAGCCTGTCTATTGTCTTTTTGCATCTAAGATAAAATACCCTTGGAATGTCAGCATGATCCTCTTTCCGAACCCTCAGGGCACAGCTCTGGACACCGGGGCAGGAGACCACAGAACCCCTCATTGTTACCTTGTTTCCCACACTGCAGAGCTGGTGTACCCACCAAAGTAAAAGTGTCTCTCCATTTTACTTTTTATCCATCCCCAGAGATTTCCCGACTTTGCTTTCTCCCACCCCCTTAATCTACCACCAATGTGACCCTTCTTATCTCCCATGATTCTAATGTATAAAATAAGCTGCAAAACTGCCATTCTCCAGAGCATTTTCTTAATCCATTGAGATTTTACTTCCAGGCAAACTGTCGTCAGTTTGGCTCAAATAAACTCATTCAAGTTCTCTACAGGTTTGGCCGTGTCTTACGTGGTAGCTGGATTAGGGATCACTGGGTAGGGAGGAATTACAAAAGACTTTATGGCTCTTAGGCCTTGTACAACTTGATAAATTTGGTTTCCATCTGAATCCATTTTATCCCCTTTCTTTACGGGCAAGATCAGAGTGTGGTCGGATGAGGAAGTAAATATTAACATACCCTGCTTTATAAGGGCATCTAGTATAGGGTAAATGCCCTGCTCTGCATTTCCGAAGAGAGCGTAGAGGGCTAATGAAGAAAATGGATTTTCTTTCTAGTAATGCAAACGAACTCTCACTCCAAAGTGATCCAAACTCATTTACTTGTGTGGCCCAGAGGCTCCTTGGGACATCTTTCGAATACATCTCATCCTCTTCAGAGGAGTTCAATTGAGAATGAGTTTCTAGTAAAGGAAGTAGGAAATTTGGAGCTTGGTCTGAAGGCAGAGGAATGAAAATGCCCTTTTCTTTACAATTTACAGTAGCATGAAATTTATATAACAAATCTCTACCAAGAAGGTTTGCTGCTGATCAGTTGGAAACTAGGAAGGGGTATTGAGAGGGCCTCAAAACACCGATGTGAGCTGAGGCAGGGGCAATGAAATAGGCTGTCCAGAATTCCTACTGGCCTGATGGACTCTGGCGTGACAGGTAGGGAAAGATCCGCTGAGTGGATGGTAGAAAAAGTGGCACCAGTATCAATTAAGAAATCCAGTTTCTGATCCTCTAGTTTAGGTTTAATGGTAGGATTTGGGGTGCGATAGAGGATCAGCTGACCCCCATCAGTTAAGGGGAAATTGCCCATCAGGAAGAAAAAATGGAAACTTCTCGGGTTCTGGGTCTTTACTAATGTCCTGATTTCTTGCAATATCTGCCAATGTCTGGAGACAAATGCGAGTGGGAGTGGGGGGCTCTGAGTGGGCTTAAATCTACCCTCAGAGTCCTGCTTTTGTCTTGCTAAAGACTCAAGTGACAAAGCCAGAATCAAAGTTCTTAATTCCTCTGTCCCACTACAGTCCTGCAAACTATCTTCAAAGAATTGTGTGGCGGTCTCAGTCACTGCCTACTCCAACCAACAACAGTACTTGAAATTTGCTTTCTCAATACGAGGGAGAAGATGTCACACAGGAGCAGAAATGAAGAGATTTCCTGTGCCCCTGGGCTTCTGGGTTTAACTCAGTGTGTCTCTGAAAGGTTTCTACAAAACATTCAACAAATGCTTTTGGATGTGCTTATTCTTTTTGAGTACATAGCCCAACTTTTGAGTAATTTACTTTAGGAGGAAAGGTTTTTGTTAGCACTTCTATTAACCCTTGAATGTCAGCTTCTAGTTGAACCGTCTACAACTCCTTTATAGGAGGGCCTGGGAAAGGGTCTGACCATCTCTTCTTCCTATGAGAAGGGTGTTCTCCAAGTGGCCTGTCTGATAGCCTATCTACCATCATGGGCCGAAATGACTCCTCTGAGTAGCCAATCCAGATCCTTGCGTGTGGAGTTAGGAATAGCTATTAATCTTTCTAATTCCTCTCTGAACTTGGCTGGCTCATCAGAGAGAGAGAGAGAGGAAATGAGAGGGTTTTATAGTTTAAAAGATCAGCCGCTGTCCAGGGGATGTGTATTCTTATGGGGAGGGAGGTCAGGATGCTTCTGCAAGGGACATTTCATATGAATATTTGAAACTAGTAAGGCCTATTTATGGAGTCTTGGAAAAGAGGAGAAATAGAAGGGGACAGCAAAGTGAGCCTTTCTGCCCTCCCTGGCTGCTTGTATTACATTTACTTCCCAGCTTTCAGCATTCATACAAATTACCTGGATGCCTCTAGCTTGGAGGTCAGGCCTTAATAACTTCTCTAAGTCTTGTAAAGAGAGGCAAGTTAAAATAGGCAGGTGGGAGTTTAAGGAGTCTATCTGGAGATGTGGGAGGATTTATTATGATTTAAGAGATCTGACTCCGGAGCTGAAACTAAGTTTGGGGGCAGGGGAGTGGGTGTCATTTAGACCAGGGGCCCAAAGATCCAAAAGATTTTCTGGAAGACTGGGGACAGGGAGTTGGGGGCAAAGGGGAGTACATGTGGGAGGAGAGGGAGAATTTACACCCTATTGGTTCTTTAATTTTTGCTCTCTCTTTCCATAAATACCAACGAGGCAGCTGCTTATTATGAGAACTTTTTAAAATTTGTTTTAAATATAGAATTTTCTCCAATTCAAAAGATCTGTCTTCTAACCATTGATGAGTAGGATCCTCATCAGTATATTTATTCCAATAGCAACTCATTACAAAAGCCTTTTTTTTTTAAATTTATTTTTATTGTTAGATTTATTGGGGTGACATCTGTTAGCAAGGATTACATAGGTTTCAGGCATACAGTTCTACAGTGCATTGTCAACATGTATAATAAGTTAACCACCTAATGTGACTTCTCTTTCCATCACCATATACAATAAGCCTTTTATGAAAAGACCCAGAGATAACTTCCCAGGTTTAGAATAAATCTTGACCATGGACACTAAAGGCTTATATGGAGTGGACTCAAACAGTGCAGCCCCCATGATCCAAAAATTCACTCCCAAAGAAAGTCAGAGAAAGCACAGACCTTTGTTACACAGGTGGTAAGGAAGGTGTGGAAAGAGGGTCTCTGGTTTCCCATAAAATGTGAGACACTTCCAGCCACAAATCTTCTAATTCATGGCGCCAGGCAGGCGCGACTGAAACCAAGGGTCCTTAAGACTTCCACTAAATTTAGATTTAGAAATTACCTCTCCTGGGTGCTCAGATGGAATACCCCCTGGCTACTTTCCCATGAAACCAACCAGAAGGACACTGGAACTAACCTCAGAACTGTCCTCAAGACCTGAAGAAATGACTTATTACTCTTTTTTTTTTTTTTTGGTGGTTCCCTGGCTGGGAGTGACTTATTACTCTTACCTAACCTCCGACCAAACAGCTCCCAGCATGACCTGAACCCCCTAACCCACAGTCTCTTGTGATTTTGCCCTATATAATCTGTAACCTACGTGCCATTGGGAGTTTGGGCTTTTGCACATGAACTTTCTGTTCTCCTGGATGACGCCATTCATAACAAAATAGCCCACCCTTCTCCACTGCAATTCTCAGTGTTTCATGTTTGCCTCTGCTAACACTGGGTGGAGGAACTCTTTCTGTTTGGTAGCACTACTGCAATGGGACTTTTTCAGCACTAACAAGTAATAAAGCTTTAGCCCCCTTATGGCTTGGGTTTCCTTATGACAAACTCCCCTGAGAGCTGGCACAGACAAATGACTGACCCCCTGGTTCTCATCAAAATTGCATCTTCCAGATGGTGGAGACCAGAGAAAATATTTTCGCTGGTCACAAAGCCAAGCCCTTAGGACATAGAACAAAGATGGGAGGAAAAACTGCATCAGATTTTTATATAGGGACTCACATCAAAGTTTGTCTGAACTGACGCCACAGACGCTGGTCTGGAGAGAAACCACTGAACTCTCCAGCCTGTGAGGCCAGCTCAAACAACAGGCTTACTGGGAGCCTATGCCTGTTCACTATCCTGATCGTACTTCCCTCTTATGACAAAGGACACAAAAGACATAGACATGGGGGTGGGAAGTGGGTGGAGGGAAAGATCACCTTTGGGAGGAAAGGCTCAATAAAGAAAACCCAAGAGTCGCTAGACCCAAGAAGCAGGCCTCACAAATATCACCCCTTAACAATCTAAATTTAGAAACAACATGAAAGACTCTCATGACTTCTAACTTTCAGAGAACCTCACCGAAAGAGACCAGGGAGACTGACAGAGCAAACAAAAATAATGCTCACCATGATCTATCTCTCAGCTACAGCAGTCCCCGAAGCCAGCAGTGTTCCAGCCAGTAATGCTCCTGGCTGGCTCAACAAATTGTTGGGCCACCTGGGGAAACTTTGCTCTGTAGTTCTTCCAGCTAGTCAAATAATTCAAATATATAGCAGATTAACAGGAGAAAATCACAATTTTAATATGTGTGCATGGGGGTTTGTTCACATAAGCATAAAAATTCCAAGGACAGCGAGGCAACCCGGGTATATATGACATTTTGGATAGCGGAGAAAAGGCAGGAATGGGGTCTTAGATTACCAAAGTGAGAATGGGCGATTCATAGCTATAACTGAGGGAGAGCTGATCACACTTGAATTTTGCAGGGTGATTGAAAGCACAACCTTGAGCATCAAGAAAACTCAGACTGGGGTTCCCTGGTGGTGTAGTGGCTAGGCCTGAGCACTCTCAACGCCGCAGCCTGGGTTCGATTCCCAGCCAGGGAACCACCAAAAAATAAATTGACAAAAAGAAAACTCAGACTGCAAAAGCAAACAAAGAATTGTCTGATTTCCACCGTTTGCAACACTGTCACCTTGCTGCTCTATTGCAGTTGGGTCAAAGGAGACAGAACAGTATAATACAAGTTCACCTAGCTGGAGAGGGCAAGCCATGAAGTTCTCTGATCTGGCGCTCTGAGAGAAATTCTATCTGCCTTATCTCATTTAAACCTCAAACAAGTACTGTTTCTCCTTGTGTACAGATGTGGAAGCTGAGGCATAGGGTGGCACACAGTCACACTGCTAGAGTTTCTTCTAAAGCCATTCTGCATGCATTTAAGATCAATTCTGAGTCGGCTGTGAAAGCAGGGTTGCGAATGTGTGTGTGAGAATAAATAAAGGAAAGCCTCGTTCAACGTGGTGTCCCCTGAAGAAGGAAGAGCTCTCTGCATGTACCTCCCTTTGCAGCTCACTTTGGTATATATTTAATCACTTTATAAACTGGGACAGGAAGAAACTCACTTCACATACCATCGCAGGGGGAAGGGAGATGTTGCTTCTCACCCAGCAACAGCCCAGCCAATGAAAAGCCACCACACTCAGTCAATGGGAAGCCACTGCCACTCTGAACTCTCACTCTCCTTCAACGGACTTTTGCTCTTACCTACCCTTCCCAACTTTCTCCCTTTTCTCTATTAATGCTCCCCTCCTTTGTTCTGTGGACTTGCTTGTGGTTTGCCGTAGTTTGCATGGCCTGAATTGCATTCCTCAGCTATTCCCAAATAAACTCATTTTTGCTGGTAAAATAAGCAACTATTTTATTTTCCAGGTCGACAAGGCCCATAGAGGGTTGGAGGCAGGGTTTAAAACACTGTAAGGCAGGGGTGTCCAATCTTTCAACTTCTCTGGGCCACATTGGAAGAAGAAGAATTGTCTTGGGCCACACATAAAATACACTCACATTAATGATAGCCGATGAGCTAAAGAAAAAATGGATCTCATAATGTCTTAAGAAAGTTGACGAGTTTGTGTTGGGCTGCAGCCGCAGATTGGACAAGCTTGCTGTAAGGTAAAGTGAGCCCACTGTCTGTCACAGCCAAGAGTCTGTCTGCAAGGCAGAAAATCACTCTAAATGTGTATTTTGTAACTTTTATAAGGCCACTCAACTCTCCCTGGGCAAGGGGGCCAAACTTTTTCTTTCCCAAGGCCCAAAACATCAGAGTCTGTCCCTCCCTACAAACGGCAGTCAGAGACCAAGCCAGAGACCAGGAGGGATATTTCACACCGAGTCCTACTTTCCTCAAGGAAGAGATACAAACCAGGGCGAGGAGAGTAACGAGCAGCTCAGATGGAAAGGGAGGCAGGACCAGGAAGGGGCCCGTGTGTTCTGTGGGTAAATTTCCTTTCAGATTAACAATGTAAAGGGGCTATATGTCCATCAAACGTTTAGAAACAACAGGGAAATGTCAAAAGGAAAGCAGTCATATTTTTGCAATGGTAAGCCTTCACCTAACATCGTCAGTAGGGTCTGTGACTTGAAGCAAAACCCCTTTTAGCCCGGGCTAACTGATATAAACAAGAGTTAAGCTCCTACAACGTCTCATCAATGTCGTAACAAAATGACGTTATTGGAGGAACTGCTGTATGTAACCCTCCTCCATCTGCAGATGGCTGCTGTGACCATTTTGGTATATATTTAATCAATTTTGCAGCCATTTGTAGACACTATTACTATCACTAGTGGCTACTATTTGTTGAGTTGTTCTTTTGTGATGGACACTGTTCTGAGTGATTTACATGTATTCGAACATGTGTAGTAGGTGCTATTATTCCCATTTCATAGTAAGTGAAACCAAGACCCAGGGAGAGGTAGGATTTGCTCAGGTTCCTTCAGTTGGTGTACAGTGGAGCCCAGGTTAGAACTCAGAAAGCCTGACTCCAAGCCCATGGTTTATATTACCGCCAGGAAATCCCCCTCCCTATTTCCATTTCCCTCTGTTCTGCTGAGATACAATGACATATAACAGTGTATTAGTTTACTATGTACAACATAATGATCTGTTCTTTGTATGCATTGCAAAATGATCACTACAGTAAGTCTACTTAACACCCAACACTTCACCTAGTTACCATTTTCTTTCACGTGCTGAGAACTTTCAAATGCACACAATATTGTTAGCGGTATGGTTACCCTGCTGTACATTGTATAGCCAGGATTTATTTATCTTGTGAGTGGGGCATTGTACCTTTTGACCATCTTTACCATTTCCCCCTCCCTGTTTTCTATAGCCCACGTTCTGCAATCTGGAATCTGAAACTCATTGAAAGTGAGGAGATAACAGATCAGAGTTCAGAGAGTGGGTAGAAAAAGCCCGAAGAGCAGTTACTCCATTGGGCCAACATCCAATCTGCCTTTTGGCAGCTGGAGGGCCTGTGACAGGTTCTTCTTTCCTCAGATGTCCCCACAGCTTCTGACACTCCAAACAGGAGAAAGACGCTTCCTAAAAGGAGTTATAACCTACAACCCCTCCAACTTGTGGGCTACAAGAGATGCAGCTCTGCCAGACCGAAGCACCACGTATGTTTTTCTCCAGGGCAGTTCAGATTCACAAGGCTGATCCTGCCTCTCTCTAGCCTCGACGTCACGTTATACCCTACGCCTGAGAAAGAGGACTTGCTTGCTCCTCCAAAATGGCTGTTTCCCAGGTCACAAAAAATGGATGAGAGAAAGAATACCCCAAGAGTCCACCAAACAGGGCCTTGAAATGTTATGCCCCATGTTTCACTCATGATATATCACGAACATATTTTTCCAGAAAAGATTCTTCTACATCTTGATTTTTAAAGATTGCAGTTCAGTCCACCAAGCAGGTAATGCAACACTTACCAAAGCAAATTTGCTGAATGTTTGGTTTATTTCTAATATTGACTATTGTATTTTAAAGCTATAATAAGTAACCATGTAGCCCAAACTGCACACTTCTTATTTCCTTAGAGAAATTCCAAGAAATCTAATTACTGGCCAGACAGGGACACATGCTTTTAAGTCTTTTGATAGAGATTCCCAAACTTCCCCCTACAGAAATGTTCAAGATATTCTCCCCACCAGTCCTGGTGAGAATAAATGACATGACTTTTAATGAATACTGGTTAGCGTTGAAAAGACCACTGTTGAGTGAGTGAATTTGTGTAAGAACAAAGAGCTGGGGGGGAAGCTAAATATAAGGTGATGGAAAGAGAAGTCACATTAGGTGGTGAACTTATTATACATCAAGTTGACAATGCACTGTAGAATTGTATGCCTGAAACCTATGTAATCCTTGCTAACAGATGTCACCCCAAGAAGTCAACAATAAAAATGAATTAAAAAAAAAAAAAAAGAACCAAAAAGCTTCTCAGTGATTTTGCCAGTAGATGGCACTCTTTGCTAAGATTTTAGAGTCTGGGCTTTCAGTAACGGGTGTCTCAGGACTATTCAATTTGCATCAGGGAAGTCAGGTACAAACAAAACAAAGCAAATTTGCAGGAGAAAATCTAGGACTTCACATGAAAATCAATCAACAGTGGTGGTGAAACAGTGAGATATTAAGATCCCGTGGGATCTTGGAAACGTTCGTGGGATGTTGTCACCTTCCAGCTATTAAGGTCTCCTGCAGCTTCCCAAGAGCCCTGCATGGGGGCCACCTACATTCCACATGCACAAGTGTTCTCGCCACCTCCCTTGTTTAATTCTCACTCCAGTAAAGCAGAATGGGACCAACCTGTTTTTTTCTGATTGGCTGTCTAGGCCCTTGCAGCACCCTTGGCTTACCACGGCTGTAATTTTACACTTCCATGTGTGATTATTGATAGCCTATCTCTGTTACTGGAGGTGGCATTCACTGTTTTGTGCCTGGAATCTAGTGTAGTGGCCAGTACAGGGGACACGCCCTGTGTGAATCCAGGTGGAGGTGCGTGGGACCTTGCCTTAGAACTTTAGCAAATGATTCCATTCCTTGCAAAACTGAAATCTGTCCTGAAATTGTCAAGTCTTAGCTGCTATGAATGACAGAAACTTAACAGAAGTGTAGAGTTGAATACAGCACAGGAAGAAGGGTGGGAGAATGACTAAAAATATACATACGTGTAGATTCAGGGGTCATCGGAAGGATGTGATTCCAGATCACTTACTTATCAAAGTTATGTCACTCCATGAAGCCTCGGTATCCTCATCTACAAAATGGTTCTAATAACAACACCTACTATTGAATAAGAATCTGCACTCTGAGGGCTCAGCACAGACCCTGGTACCCAAGAAGGGCTCTGTAAGTTTGCTCGGTCACTGCATTCCAGTCTCCTGCCAAGCAGCACCCTCTGAAAGAACAGTGGGAAGACAAGAGTGGAGAGATGATTTTTTATTACCCTAAGCCACCAATTCAGACAGTTGCAAGTTAATATTTGTGTTGTGTGATCTTCTGGCTGCTAGTATTTCAATTGGATGTAACATTGCAGAAGAATGCTGGCATGTGGGGATGGGGATGGGATGGGGATGGGATGAGGATGGGGTGGGGAGTAGTCCCTCAGGGGCGCAGAAGGTGCCTTGGCTAAACTCCCTGAGATGGGACTCTTAAAATTCTTTCCCTGTTCATATGTCAGTTTAATCAGCAAGTATTTTGGATGCTTTCTTGCTTCCAGGCCTGGGGTGACTGGTCATCTTGCACTCCCTGTCTGACTTCTGACCACTAGTTCCAGCTACATCGCCACCCTTCTTCCCAGAGGTGCCTCTCACTTTCTTTAAGAACAACAGGCTACAGCCCCTTCACCTGAAGTCGGCCTTTCGATTCCCAAGCTAGATTTGGGGGTGGGGGTTCTCAGGGGCTCTTTCTGAGAATCCCCCATTCTGTCAATTTAACTGAGTTTATGCAAATTCCTAGTTTCCCAACCCCATGTCACTGCTTCTCAAAGCTGTGAGCTCCTGAACGCTGCTCTTTGGCAAGGAGATTTCCCTTGGGATAAAATGGGAATTTGTGAGCCCTGGAATGAGCTCAGAATGTGGCTAAGGCACTCCCACTTCTCTGAGCTCTGGCTCACTCAGCCCTGGGATTCAGGACGCCGGTCCCCAGCTGGACCACGAGCTTCCCCGAGAGGAAGTTCTTATCCTCTTCATACCTCCCAGGTACCGGGATAAGCAGACTGTGGGGGACTCTGTCACCTCAGCCCATTGGTGACGGAAGACTGCGCCCTTCAGGGGTGCAGGCAGGTCTTCTCTGAGCCCCAAAGTCACCCAAATCCCATCCTTCCAGCGCTATGGCAGCGGGCCCGCTACCCTGTCCGCTCCCAGCCTGAGTCGCATTGGGGCCCACAAGGGCGGGAGGGTCCCCAGGTGTGCGCTCGGGGCCACCGCAGGAGCAGGACTGGGGCCCCACAGGAGCTGGTGAGGAGGGCGCGGGGCCGGGCGCTCAACTTTCCCCGGACCACGCGGGGCCGGGACGCGTCCCCGGACTGGGTAGGAAGCGGTCCGCGGGCTGCACGTGGCTGGGAGGGCGGAGACAGGGGGCGGGCTGGGCGGTGACGACACGCGAGCCGGGCGGGCTTCCGTGGCGGCAGGTAAAAGCCAGCGCCTCGCGCGGGGCGGAGCGAGGCCGAGGCTGGGCCTGGAGGCGGGGCGCGGCGGGGCGGGGCCTGGCGGCGGCGGGGCGGGGCCGAGCCGCGGCTTAGAAAAGCGGTGGTGGCGCGGTGGAAGAGGTCCTGTCGGGTCTGCCCAGCGCACCGCGTGTCGGGTACGGCAGCCTGCGCGGCAGCATGGCGGGCGCGGGCCCGGGCCCCAAGCGGCGCGCGTCGGCGGTGTCCGCCGCTGCCAAGGAGGAGGAGCAGCAGGCGCGGGAGCGGATGCTGGCTGCGCGGCGCGCGGACTGCGCGGAGGGCGCTGGGGGCGAGGGGCGTGAGGGGGACGAGGGTGTGACCCTACAGCGCAATATCACCCTGCTCAACGGCGTGGCCATCATCGTGGGCACCATCATCGGCTCAGGCATCTTCGTGACGCCCACGGGCGTGCTCAAGGAGGCGGGCTCTCCCGGGCTGGCGCTCGTGGTGTGGGCCGTGTGTGGCGTGTTCTCCATCGTGGGCGCGCTCTGCTATGCGGAGCTGGGGACTACCATCTCCAAGTCGGGCGGCGACTATGCCTATATGCTCGAGGTCTACGGCTCGCTGCCCGCCTTCCTTAAGCTCTGGATCGAGCTACTCATCATCCGGCCCTCCTCGCAATACATCGTGGCGCTCGTCTTCGCCACCTACCTGCTCAAGCCGCTCTTCCCCACCTGCCCGGTGCCCGAGGAGGCCGCCAAGCTCGTGGCCTGCCTCTGCGTGCGTGAGTAACCAACCGCGCGGGACCCGGCCCTGGGGGCGGGGAGGGCGAGCAGCGCGTGCCCGTATATGCCCCGGCCATTCCGAATCCCCCGCCATCCCCGCAGCCCTGGGCCGTCTCTGGGCCTCCCGCATCCCCAGGCCATCCTCGCAGTTTTAGGCAAAGGTCAGTAGTCCCGGAACCCACGTGCGTCTCATTCATTTACTCACACATCATCTTGGGAATTCTGCAGTGACGGGGCCCAGCCTCTAACGAACGTTCCACCTAGTCTATTCAGATCCGTTGGAGCTGAGTAATATCCTCTGCCCTTTGCAAAGCACGTGTAGTGTCTGAAAAGTCACATTTCCTGTTTGAGTTCTGCAATGCTGTTAGGGAGACAGAAATTGTAGTTAAAACTTCACTTCATCTCTTCAAACCAACTTATAGCAGAGGCTGACATACAAAAACCATAGTAGTAAAACTGCAGATGAAATTTGTATGTGTTGGGATGGGTTCGGTGGTCCCAAGTTGTCCTGACAAGCAGCCATTGGCCATCGTCCTAATGGGCACGTGTTAGTACATTGGTGGGCACGGATGGTCTGGTATGTTGGTGGATAAAATTTCCCAGGGCCCAGAGACCAAAGAAAAAGGCTGACAACTCCATCATTACATTGAGAGTTTATAAAGGGAACTTACATATGAGGTGCTTCTGGGCAGATGCACTACAACTTGGAAATCTCTGTGCTACGTGGCAGGCGCTAAAGGATTATATAGGAGAGAGCAGGATGGATAGGTGTACTGGGGTGTGACTCACCCCAGATAAGGTGGAAAACCTCTACCTACTTGCCCAGGGAAGGGCAAAGGGCTTTCCAGGGACCAGCATGTCTGGGACATAGGAAGGACAGTCTCTGAGGGGACTTAAGGGACATAGTCTCTGGTTTGGCCCCGATCCAGCAGGAAGGTCCTGCAGCAGTCAGGCCACAGTCCTCATTATGGGACAGGACAGTCTCTTCACCACACTATGGTATTAGTATGTTGGTAGGCATGGTCCTGATATGTTCATGGTCACAGTCTGGCATGTTGGTGGACACAGTCCTTGTATGTTGGTGGATACCATCCTGGTATGTTCGTCACCTGTGAGTGAACCAGGCCAGAGAGAATGGCTGATTTTCTCGTGGGCTTTCAGAAAAAAAAAATCATTTGTACCAAATGCCATGGGATTTTCTTTCTTTATAAGCTGCTGGCAGTTTTTCCACCTCCACCTTGGTCAAACTCTAGGGAGGTTTGCAAGGTGGAAGTATCCTGCTTTCAGAGCTGCCACCTGATTTGAAACTTTGCCTGAATCTTGCTCATAAGAATCTTGCAAATAAGTCCAGACCTAACAGGGCACATCATGGTTTCAGGTATGAGCCATGGAACTGAGGGACTGTGCAGTTACCTGGAGTGGCTTTTGCCTGCCTATGTCTCTACTGGCGCTGTTGGGCTTCTGGACTGAGTTTCTTGCATCAGCCTCATTGTGCCATCGGAGCAGGCATTTCAGAACTCTGGGGCACACTCTGGAATGTGGCATATCCAAATGGCAGAATTCTATTTGGCTGCCTGACATCACACATTTTCCTGAGATCCCAAACCAGGCAGTCACGCCCTGGGAAGGGACATTGTTTTTGCCTCCTTTTGGGAGGTCTGCATGATGTGGATCTCAGCTTTAAAAAAAAAAACTTTGGTCTAAATCTAGGAAAAATCATAGAGCAATCGATGAAGGACCTGAAAACGGAGAACCTGTGACTCCTGGTGAGCTTTGAGGTGAGGGTTTGTTTAATGGGATGATGCATTGGGCTGAGTAAGGGAAAGGCCCTCTAAAGGCAGGATGACTGTTGAGTTGTTTTGTCATTAGGAGAATTTTAATTGTCCAATTTGCATCATTGCTAGATTATAATAGAATGTTTGGGCCCAGTATGCAATGAAATAGATAATAATCTTTTAAAGGGCCCCCTCTCTAGTTTTGAAACTGGATCCCTTATTTTTTTTTTAATTTGGAGTTTAAGTAGGTAAATCCTCAGATAGAGTCTAAAAGGGCTTGCAGCACGACGTCGCCAGCACACCGATGACTTGCAGCTTTGTGGGCCCAACGGGGATGGATGGTCACGTTAGAGGCACCCCTTTCAGTAGGAGGGTGACATATTCCACGTGTTGATCAGCTTTGGTAGCACTTTTTCTCTGACTACCCATGTGAATTTGATACGTGCGTGTGTGTATGTCTGTGGGTCTTTCTGACGGAAAGAGGATTTTTAGTAACAGAGATGGGCCATCTGCAAGCGTGAACGCTAGTCCAGAGCCCGAATCGGTCTGGAGAGGAACGTGGGCTTGTCCAAGGCTGACAGAACTCAGCTGGTGGGACCAGCATGGCAGTTGGGTTGTGGTTGTCCAAGGAGGGGGCCTGTCCTTCCCGGGGAGTCCTGAGAAGGCAGCGAAAAGCCATGGAAGTGTTCTTTAATGATTTCTCCTTGAGATGAAAAAGAGTACTCTGTACCACTTCCTTCCTGGAGACCATCTCTGCTGCAGATGTGTGCCCCAGTCACGGCCTGTGCTGGTGCTTCATGAAAGGGCCCTTGGGCTGCTTTTTGGGTTCTGGAGCACAGTTCTCATTTTGCTGATCTTTTCAGTCCCCTGGGCATGTTACACAAGTTTCTTTCTGCTTGTTAAAACATTGTGTTGTGAAACAGGTTGGCTTAGGTGCCTAGCTTGATCCTGAGGATAATATAAACGGGGTGGGGGGTG
This sequence comes from Lyroderma lyra, assembly GCA_004026885.1. Classification (NCBI taxonomy): domain Eukaryota; kingdom Metazoa; phylum Chordata; class Mammalia; order Chiroptera; family Megadermatidae; genus Lyroderma; species Lyroderma lyra. The sequence goes on along the minus strand of PVJL010000246.1, from coordinate 383,412 downwards.
GGGGGCCCTCGTCATTACATAGCAGTGACGAGGTGAGCCCTTTCATAGTGTGGCTCTTGTGTTTTCACCTTTTTAATGAGTTATAAAGGTGAGAAGCTCCATAACTCTTTCTGGGAGGCCATGTAGAATTTGGTAAAGACTAGGTTTTACATGGATTATTTATTGCTTAACGAAAACTTGTTAGCGTTTGCTTGAAATTTAGGTGCGTCTGGGTTTTGTGTTTGCAGCAGAAATCGCTCAGGCTGGAGTTGAGTTCTCGCTGGCTGGGTTTGCCTTGGGCAGTTTATCCTTCCTCCCTGGGCCACTTTGTGGGACAGTAGTGTCTGGAGTGACCCCAGCTGGAGGTGCAGGCGAGGGCCGGTCCAGGGTGGGGTGTCACGTGGGAGCAGCAGTGGTTCAGAAACACAGCTGTGGCCTAATTGATCCTCTGTCTCAAGGGAGAAGATCTCAGTAGAAAGGGTCGTAGCTGGCCACCTTCTCTCTCTCCTGAGTCATGGAAAAGACTTGGAGCCTATCTGGGACATGGTCACTCCTGTCCAAGATGAGTAGGTTTCAGGGAAGTGGCTGTAGCTCACGGGTCATCTGCCCTCCTCTCTCCCTGTCTTAGTTGGGTGGAGGTTAGGACCACACCTACTGGACAGCCCCTGCATTCAGGTAGTCTGCTGGCAGTTGAGAATGGGACGCTGGGGCACTAGGTCCCCTTCCTGTGTGGTGATCCTTTGTGAGGTCTGGAGAGCACTTTCTCCCTTCATAGGGAGACAGATGAGGTGGCCAAGGCCCCTGTAGATTGAGTTAGCCCCCAACCATGACCCTTACTTGGGCATATCCATGTAGGTTCAGTGTAAGGGGTCCTCAGCTGTTGTTCCTGTTGGGACCCATGACCTGAGAAATGCCACCTTGCTGTCAGCTCCTCCTGAAGTGGGGGTGAAGGACATAGATGAGATGTGGTTTTGTTGTGTGGGGGGTGAGCCATGGCCCACTGACTTGCAGGTAAGTTGGTCAGTTGGGGTGATGACCAGTGGTGGGAGAGGAGGCCGTGGCAGCACCCCATCCCCCATTCCTCTAGCCACCATCAGGGCCAGGTGGTGACCACACTCCTGGAGGTGTGGGATACTACCTGATGTGTCCACCCTGTATTCCCAAGACTCCAGTCAGGCCTGTCACAGTGAGGCCTGGGTAACAGCCCCTACCTGGTTCATGGTGTCTGGCTGCCTGCCAGCCGCCAGGCCTGAGCCCCTTGATGTGTGAGGCAAAGGCTTCTGGGTGTTTCCAAGGAGCTGGTGACCCCAGAATTGTAAGCCATGAGCTCAGTGCAGACGACAGCCTGGTAATTAGCACTGAAATCCGACTTGCCTGCTAGACATGAAAGTGCTCTGGCCGCCAGAGCAAGTCAGGCCCAGTCACAGGATGGGGGCTGAGGCCCGGCTGAAGCCTGTTGGGTCCTTCACAGAAACATGTGACCCTCAGGGAGGTGGGAGATGCTGGCGGGCATTTCTGATCGTTTTCCCCGGGTCATAGCTTCCTCTGATAATTCCATGGGATGTGCGGGCTCTGCCTAGAAGGGTGTATCAAGCCCGTTCACTCCAAGTGGTTTGGTCCTGGGCTATGCAGGCCTCCTAAGGCCCCAGCCCAGGTCGGAACCCACCCGACCCCTGAGAGAAATGCCCTCATCAGGGCAGAAACAGATCCAACATTTTCTAGCCTGGAGCTCTTGGATTCCCCTCCTCCTACGTGCTCTGCATTCCAGCCTGTGAAATCAGTATTTTGTCATCCCGCTCTATGGCTGGGGAAACTGAGGCAGAGGTGGGTTGGGAGTACACACTGTGTACTCTCCTCCACAGCCTTTGTCTTCAGCCGTGTGGGGATACACAGCCTCGTCTGTGATGAGGGCGGCGGGTGCCAAGGGTCTAGGATGGTGTCAGATACGATGTCCAGGCATCTGGTCAGCTCGGGTGAGGGCACATGTGGATCTGAGGTTTATCCAGGTCCCAGGGTCCTGGAAAGTGCTTCTCCCCCTGACTGGGGCACCAGATTCCTTATACACCTTTCATCTTTCTATCAAAATCACATTCCAAACACGCATCCAGGGCAGGGTGAGCTGATAGCCACCCCGAGGGTTCCAGCTGCCCAGCGGCCACAGACCCCATCTTGTGACCACACTGGCCTCCAGTTCCTGTCCCCTCCGTCCATGACTCACAGCATGTGCCGGGGACCAGGGATGCCAGGCGTCTTACACCCCCAGTTGGTGTCACCATCCCGGGCCTTTGTCTGGATTGTGGCCAGGGGAGTTGCCCAGAGGGCGCCTGTTCCTAGCCCTGTCCTCTGCCCATCATCAGTACCGCTGCCCAGTTCAACAGCTTCTTGGCCATGATGGTTGGTGTCCCATTTACACCATGGCAGGAGTTCACCACCCAGCTCTTTCCTGGATCCCAGCAGAAGGCTGAGTTCTTGCTATTGTGCAGGCGAGCGGGCGATCCCTGGTAGGACATTTCTTGGGACAGTGCCTGCCCTTCCCCGCCGTGGGTTTTGCCCACTATGTGAAGAATCAGCACTGACTTATTTGGGCTCTGGGAGCATGATACACGCAACCCGATCCGTATTCTGAGTCACTCTGACCTTGGTTGCTAGCTGACATCTGTTGCTGCTGAGACCTGATCATCTGTGAGTTGCTTAAAGGATAGCCAATATAGAACCGAGGCCACCGCCTGCAGATGTGAGCCTGGTGGCCCACTGTGATCCCATGGCCAGCCCAGTACAGAATTCAGCCCTCAGCATGCACGTGGGCTGCAGGGCCGTGTCTTCGCCTGGTTCCCTTCTGGAGGACCCTGTTAGCCTGATCAGCTGGAAGGCCAGAGCTGCTGCAGGAGCCCTGAGCAGGGCCCTGGCTCTGTCCCTCAAGCTCTTTGAGTCATTGGGCTGTGGGACATGGTCTGAGTTCCTGGACTCTCTGGGCCTGTGTTGCAGAGCCTGCAGCAGGGCGCGCGGGGCGGCGGGGGGGTGGGGTGGGGTGGGGGTGGGGGGGGTCGTGCCTACAGATGGTTGTGTGAGTGGCCCATCCTATTCTGGCAGACGTCAGGTGTTGGAGAGGCTGTCCAGGAATCAAACGGGACAGAGCAGGTGTGCCTGGCGAGGGGAACCGTGGACGCCCTGGGGGATCAGGAGCTCTGTCCCTCCAGGTGCCGAGAGGAAGCTGCAGGTACGCCAAGCACAGTGGCGGGAGAAGGTGGGGCCTGGCTGTAGCCACTTCTGGCCGGTGGGTGCCCTGTGCCGTTGCACCTGTGTGTTATGGGTCTGGGGGAGGGTTCTTCTGTCAGACCCTCTCAGAGATGAGGAAAAGGACTGGAGGTGGGTGTGGGGTGAGGGCACCCAGGAGGGGTGCTGGGTAGAGATGGTTTTTCCCCACAAAGCTGGCCTATCCCAGGAGGGACTGTCTGCTTGGGCCAAGGGGGCCAAGTTCAGGGGTCTGGGGAAGGGGAGAAGCCGAACCAGCATTTAGTTAATGAGCATTTTGTTCTAATGGATTGGTGGGGACTGGTGGTTCAGCCCATCACTGCTGAGGCACAGGGGGAACGTGAGGGTCTGTGTTCAGATAAACAGATGTCGTGAGTGTCCTCTGGTCATGCAGGGAGGGCTTCCCAGCAGTGAGCCTGTGCCAGAACACGAGGGAGGGGGCTCTCAGCCTTCCCTGTTTTCCAGGATGGCGGGGCTCGGTGAAGTCCAGTGCTCTCAGGTATATATGAAGACCCGTAATCGGGCTATGGAGCCAAGTGGGGGCTGGACCCTGTCCTGAGGTGGCCTCACCCAGTAGTGGGGAAGCATGCATGAACACTCGTGCTCTATAGCTCGGGTCAGGCTCTGTGTTTAATGGGACATGCAGGCAAGGGAGCTGAGGGGCCCTGGCCTGCCTGCTCAGGGTGCTTGGGGCAGGCACTCATGGACACTGCTACCTGCAAGTCTCGTATGGGAATCCCTTAGCCCAGAGAGCAACAGATACCTGTCCAAGGCCCCACTCTGAAATGACAGCTTGGTTCAGACATATGGGAGAGTGTCCCCCCCCCACACCCATCCTTTCCCCTTGATGGGTACCCAGTAGAGTTGCATCTCAGGCATGCTCACAGTAGGTGGGGGCCCTACAGGGTTTGCCCTCATTTGTGGGTCTCAGCACTGACAGCACCTTGGAATTACCTGGTTAAGACTGATGCCCAGGTGTTCCCAGACCTAGCAAGGTGGAAGGAAGCACAGTGCATGTCAGGGAGCTGGAGTGGAACTTCTCATGGGCAGCCAGGGTGCGAGACTCTGGTTGAGTGGCCTCACTCTCCTAGCGACTGCTGTGTGACTTTCAGCAAGTTGGACTGCCTCTCTGAGCTCCGTTTATCCCATCTATCAAATGAGAGTATTGTGCTGAATACTACATATGTCCTCTCACCCTTCAGGTACAGCGACTGAAGGTTTTCTTTCCTTTTCCTTTTTTATTAGCATAACTGCTAGAGGACAGAGGGGTTGGGTGGGGGTTTCCAGACCACAGATGCATGCATGTATCTCTGCATTTAGCCAGAGATGTTGACTCCTAACCACTGCGTCCCCTGCACATACAGCCTCATCTGTTCTCAGTAGATCGTCATGCTCTGCAGTGACCAATTAGATTAATACTAATCCTTGAGGGGGTGTCTGACCCATGTTTGCATAAGAGCCACAGAACAGGAGGCAGCATTCTTATTTAGTGGATGAGATAACAGGTCAGACATGCTAAGTAACCTGCCCAAGGTCACACAGCCTGACAGAACTCCTAGGATTTCAGAGCTGGGAAAAGCGGGAGGGCACCTTCCTCCTGTCAGTCTGGGCCGTTCTTGGGTTTAAGGGGCCTGTTGGGAAGTTTCCTGTTCTCAAGGACTCTCGCCCGAAGAGCCCAGAAAAAGAGCAGTCACTGTTGGTGGGGTTTCCTGCTTATCCCAGGACTCAGGGTGTTGGCACATTTTGGCATTGACCAAATCTGCTTCTTTCTGGTGTGTTTTGAAACGAATGTGTCATCCTCATTCCAGACGCTCGCTAACACCTCCAACCTAGGCTGGGGTGAACTCTGTGTGGTCAGGCTTGACCCAGCCCCAGTTAAAAATGGAAAAAATGTGAAAACGTTCTCGGGCTTGGTCATAGGGAATTTGAAAATGTGATGCTGGCTTCTTCATACGGTAGGCTCTCCGTTACCCGGCACCCATGGGGTTTGGTACATGCCGAATACATGTAAGTCGAGAGTGCCCATTGCTTGAGTCCCGGTTAACGGGGAGTCCGCTGTAATTTCTTTTTGCAGAAATCAGTGAGTCAGGCATGACAGCCAGCATCCAGGCTGGGACCACGGGTTTCATGTATTGTCTCTCCCACGGGCGGTAGCCTTCTGTGTTGGACCACTTTCCTTTCCTCCTAGGGAAACTGGGGTCCCCTCTGAACCACTCCCTGCTTCTGGGAGTTGCTTCATTTTCTCACAGTGGCCAGTGGTGGGGACATGGGTGGGTCTGGAGCTGCTGTCGACCCGAGCTGCTCAGTGCTCTGGTGCATCCCAGAAGTCAGGTCAGCCTGCTCATGTGGTTTGGGTTGTCAGGTCACACACATTTGTTGTCTTAGAGCCCAGTAAAAGTGACTTATGTATCGCGAAGTCACCCCCTGGTTCTCCAAGTGGGGTCCCTACACCAGCAGCCTCAGCAGCCTTGGGAACAGGGTGGGAAGGCAGATCCTCAGGCCCCCCAGGGGCATGAGATCCCATCTGTCATTAGGAGGGATGGGAGTTAAGGCAAGAAATGAAGAAATACCGGGGTTCATCATGGGGGACTATGCCTGGGTTGGGGCTGACTGGGGAGGGGGCTCGTACTGAGACCAAGGGGCATCTGGACTTCAAGGAGCCAAGGAGCAGGGCTCTGATTAACAAGCCCCACGACCATTGAGTGCCCACCAAACCTGGGTCCCTGTGTGTGCCGCGTGGCTTTGGATGAATAAGGCAAAGGCAAGACAAGAACCCACAGAGCGACTGGACACCCCTTCCATGGTCAGCCTCATTGGGAGCTGCTCTCCAGCCACCTGGGCCATGCCATCCCGTGCTCTTGGTATTTACGCAAACCCTCAGTCCCTGGCAACTGCCCCAGGAGCCGGCCCACTTGCAAGGGGGGCTTAGGGTCCAAATGTCCAGGGAGCGCCATAATATCTGACAGGTGGGGGCCAGGCTCCAAGTCAGCAGGCTGGCTGGTTCCGGACCTGGGCCTGGGTCTTGGGCCAGCCTCAGTCTCAGTGGTCAGGGGGCGGTGCTGCTCTCGGGCCTGGTGCCAGCTGCTGCTCTGAGTGCACCTGGGAAACCAGGCTGGCTGAGCTTCCTGGAAACCACTTCCTCTCCATCTTGGGGGCCCTGGGCCAAACGACGTTCATTTGCCTGGCAACTCTGCCTCTCCCTGCCAGTTTCTGACAGCCGGAACCCAGCTAGGTGAAGCACAGGCATTGGCCCTTTTTACTGAGGACCCTAAAAGTACATACAGAAAGCAACCTTCTTTTTTCAAAGAGACTTGTTGGAGGAGCCCACCAGCAGCAGGATTCAATAGTGAGGTTCTAGGCTCTGGGGTTCCAACCCTGGGGCCCTGCCTCAAACCCAGGTGTTAACTGCCCCTACCCCCTTACCTTCTGTCCTGAGGATGGGGGTAGGGGATGGTCCCTGCAGGTCTTGGCCCAGGGATGTGTGAGGTTCATTGCTATAGTCCTCTTGGGACTCACTTCATTGGAGGCTTGAGACAGATTTTTTGATGAGTAGAGGCCAGCGGGTCTCCAGACGCTACAGTTCTGGGTGGTTCTGTTGGGCTTGTCACCACCTTCCTCTGATGCATTTGACCTTCAGCTAGCAGTGAGAGTGAGGGGCTTCGAGTCAGCCTGTCATTCCCAGGTGCGCTGAGAGCACACAGTGATGGAAATGAGTCTGAGTACAGCCAGCACCCATGCATTGCTCTTGGTGCCAGGATAATTGCTGGTTTTGTTGTCACATCCCCAAAACGTTGAGGAAGCAAAACCCTGGTCACCCGGCCTGATAAATCCCATTAGAGTTTTACCCTCATTTGGGGAGGCACACGGATTTGGGTGTATTTTTTGGTGAATGTGTGTGTGTGTGTGTGGTGTTTTTAAGTGAAAACAGACTCCCCTTGCATTTCAAGTAAGACAGCCAAATGGGCCAGTGTCGCATTTAACACGAGGCTGTAAAACTAGCAGAAAATAGCTGAGGTCATTGTTTGGAGAAGTCAGGTGTGGGAGCAGAACTCTGACAGTGGACAGCCCTGGCCCTGGGAAGAATTACCAGGAGGTGGACAGTTTGGGGGGGGGACTGATGTGGTCGGATCAGCCTGGGCAGGAGCCTTTAGGTGCTGCTCAGATAACCACCCTCCCTGAGGCAGCTGCCAAGGCCCCGATGTGGCTGGTGACATGGGTGTGTCAGTGGGGAATGCCCCTCCTTGCTCAGAGCACCTTCTTATGTACCCCCATGCCACTGTGAAGTGGACATCATGGGGGCTTCACCCACATGGGAGAGCAGAGAGATCAGGCAATGTCTTGAGTCACACTGGTGGGTGGACACCCCCAAGATACACCATGTCCAGGGTCAGGGAGTGTCCCAGAGGTGCTACCTTATGGGGTCCCGAGAATATAACAGGTCAAATTGGGGAGTCACTGTGCATCATCTGGTGTGTGCCCAGCTAGTGTCCTCTGCCCTTTGGGGATATGGCCCTTTGGGGATATGCTGCCCTGTGGTCTGCAGATGAGGAATCTGAACTGAGCCTTCCAGTTCAGGCCAGTTGGCACTCACAGCTGGGCTCTAACTGTAACCAGGTGTCCCCCTAGGCTAGGCCAGCAAGTGAGAGCAGGAGGCCTGGCCGAGGGGCCTTTCTTCCTTCACTGGGCAGCACACCTAACATGAGGATGGGGGTACAGGTGGAGCCACTGTGGGAGGAGGAGGGTGGGAGCCCCTTGGCAGAGAGATGGTGACTTTGCAGGAGCTAGTGGGGCCGGGCCTCCAGGACAGCCCTGGGACCTCGGCTCCTCTGCTGAGGTTGAGCTGGTTGCTCCTGCTGGTAGCTAGGTGGGTTGTGTTACAGCAGGATGAGGACACAGATAGAGACCTGAAGAAGGCTTCCAGCTCAGGCCTGTGGAATAAGCTGTCCACACACATCCCAGAGCCTCCGCCTCTCCACAGGGCGCTGGGCTTTATCTCCTTGGCCTAGCTGTCACAGAGTTTCAGCACAGCCATGCTTATGTGGAGTTGCTGCCCAGGGAACCCTGGAGAGGGCTGGCTTTTAGCCAGGGTGCCCTCCTGGCAGCTGCCCACCTTTCTCATCCTGCTGGGAGGCCGGTGTCCTGCTGTGCCCCATTCTCCCTGACTGCTGCATAAGGACTTTCTCCTAATCTCTCTTCCTGGAGGGGCTGTGAGTTAGTAGCAATAGTAACAACAGCAGCAGACCCTCCTTACACCCAGAACTTCCCAATGTGCCCATCAACCCCCATCTTGCAGGTGTGGAAACTGAGGTTCAGTGGAGTTGGGCATCTTGTCCAGGTGGTGGAGCTTAAAGCAGGGCAGGTGAGCTGCAAACCCAGCCCATTTGACTACCTCCCAGGACTGCTTTTGTTAGAACTAAAAGACATTATGAATCCTGATGGATTCCTCTGTTTACTTAAGATTGCCTTCTATTTTGAAATTGTTAAAAAGAGGAACTCTGTGAGAACAATAAAGGACTTGTTTACTCATTGGCCAAAGTCCTTGAAAATTAAAATTTCCATCATATGTTTTGGTTCTTTTTATAGAGAAACAAATATCATAAAGTCCCCTTGTTCTGTGCTCCAGTCCCTTCCCCTTCCAGACTGCGGACTGCCAGCCCGCCTTGCCTGTCTGCAATCTGGGTATGTTTAATGTCGTGAGACGGAGCTGCCTTCGTGGAGAGAGCCTCAGTGCAGAGCGGCTCCCTGACGCCTGCTGGGGAGAGCTCAGCACTGTTCTGGCAGGGAACAGCTGGTTGGATCTTGGAATGGGGAGGGTGTGCGTCCTTTGTTCCCGATGGAGGGGTGTTGGGGTGGCAGAGGAGGGGCCCGCCCTGGTGACAACTGAGACCCCTCGGTGTCAGTGACCATCACAGTAGGACAGGCCACAGTCTGTGGGCTCTGGGCAAGCTGCCTTCCCTTCCTGGAGCCTCAAAGTCCTCATCTGTAACATGGAGCGCTGCCCCTGCTCCCCATAGAACAGAGACCCCAAGGGGGTGAGTCGAACAGAGGTGACGGCCAGAGCTAGATGCACTCCGTGCCAGCAGTGTCGCTCTAGTTTCTGCATCCAGTCGCCAAGTGCCCACCAGGAGGAGAGAACCAGCTTGCCAGACGCTAAAGGTGGGCAGAGCTGCCGCTTGGTGCAGCAGCCTGGCCTCGCCCCGCCTCCCGCCCCGCCTCCCGCCCCGCCTCCCTCAGGGCGTGAATGGAAATGTGATGCAATCCGCAGGCCTCTTGCTGCATCCGGAAGGCTGTGTGTGCCTAGGGGAGGAGGGGCCAGAGGCATTTGCTTCACAATTGTCACTTGCCCATAAGGAAATGCAAGTGAGGCCCTTCCTGTAGGTCCTAGCCATGCTGGTCCCAGAAAAGCCCCTGAACCCTCCCTCTCACTGTGTAGAGCAGCGGTTCTCAACCTGTGGGCCTTTCACAGGGGTCGCCTAAGACCATTGGAAAACACCTATCAGATGTTTACATTACAGTAGCAAAATGACAGTTATGAAGTAGCAACGGAAATAATTTTATGGGGGTCACCACAACATGAGGAACTGTGTTAAAGGGTTGTGGCATTAGGAAGGTTGAGAACCACTGGTGTAGAGGCTCCCAGGTACCCAGGGGCAGAAAGGAACAGAATTGAACCTGGGCCTGCCCTCCAGAGCTCTCCATTCTGCCTTCTAGCCGCGCGGCAGGTTGGAGCAAAGCGCACTATACAGGAAGGATTTCCCTGGGAGCCCAGGGCAAGGGAATTCCACTGTTTACCCTCCTCCCCCCAAGCTTCACTGTCAGTCCTGTGGGGGACATCAGAGGACCCCAGAGACCTGGGTCTCAGTCCTGGGTCCGCCCCTACCACCTTGGACATGGAGCTTCTCCGAATTTGTTTGGAGCTTCTCCGAATTTGTTTTGTCTCCTGTGCAGGGAATGGTAGTGGTGACATGCTTAATATAGGAAAGCTGTTTCCCCATTGGTCCTTGTGGGCCTGGACCAGATGTGTGTCCACCCCAGAGCACAATGAAGGACACGTGTGCTCTTTGTCCCGTGCACATGTTGTCCCTCCCCCACCCCCTGCCTTTCGGCTCCTGCTGAGAGATGTGGCTTCAGTACTGTGACATGGACACTGTCATAAGCCCCAAGTTCTCACAGCTTCATTTAAACCCCACCACTCCGAGGCAGCTCATCTTACGAGCCTCTGACAGGTGTGGAACCACAGCCTTGGAGCCAGGGGGCTCTACCAGAGTCCCCACAAGGGCCATGCTGGGCCTGTATGTCACAGCCCTTTGCTGTTGTACCCAGTGCAGGGAAACCCTTGAGTATTTCAGTTTAGGAATAGCAGCCCAAAGCAACAATTTTCAAAATAGTTTTGAGCCTTCACTTTCTCAGTGCATAGCGTACAGTCTCAGTCAGCCATTGCATCAGCCGGCGTGTAGGGCAGTGAAGAAAAAATGAGGTGGAGAGGGTGCTGTTAGGGTGTCAGTTAATTTCCGAGACAGCTAAGCAGGCAGGCAGGGCCGTGAGGCCCTTAATCCTTTCCAAAGCACCCTGGGAAGACTTCCTCTTCTTCTACCTGAACTGGTGGGTCTCATGCAGTTAATTAGCATGGATTTATTTCTTTGGGGCCTTGTCCTCAGATTATAAAATTACGTGTAATTTATCTAGCTGGGGAAAGATGCCACCTGGGATCCCCCAGCCCCAGGGTTAGTTCTGTCTGGAAAAGAGAAAGGATGAGCGAAAAGCCTTTGCAGACTTTCTTACCTTCCCGCAGCCCTCTGAGGAAGTGGTGTGTGCGCACCACGGTGGGGAGGCCCTTCCTGTAGGTCCTAGCCATGCTGGTTAATGTTTAATGACCAGCCCTCCAAGAAAAAAAGGCCCCCCATCCGTGCCCCTGCCGATTCCCTGGTGCAAATACTCCCTAGATGGTTGATTTCAAGTACAGAGGGAGCTAGGATGAGAATGTGGGTGCTGCTGGCCTGACAGCGTATTTCTACCCTAGGAAACAATTCAGCAGCACAGAGACCTGAGTATGTGCATGAGGTAGAGACAGTGAAATGCAAAGGGATCAGCGTTGAGTGCTTGTTACCTTTATTTTCATATAATTTTGTTTCCTTGGAAGTTTACCAAGTGGCTGTGTTAACAGCCAGCTCTCAAGATCCCTGAACATTTAGTGGTGGCTTGCGCACACGTGTAGTGGCCTGGCCCTCCCCCACACCTGGGTGCAGGGCCGTGGTCTTCCAGGCACCCAGGCAGCGCCTGCTTATATCCAGTACGCTTGTTGAGCCTGGCTTAGCCACTGCCCTGGCCCCACCTCTGCTCCCATCCAGGTCCAGGGAAACCTCATGTGACTGGCATGATTTTCAGTTTTCAAAGTAATGCCGTCACAGTAGCTGTGGAACTGGGGGTCGTGTGCGGTTTCCTGTCACAGCTGCGACCACCGGAGCGCAGCTGCTTGTGGGCCCTGTGGCTGTGGTACACAATGTCAACCCCTATTTCAAGCGTCAGAATTGCCCCCGTGGTCCCACCACTTGGTTTTGTCACATGGATTCGTGCTACCAGGATACCTCATTCGCCTATTTTCTTTGTCGGATTCTAGGACGTTCTCGTGAAGAAAGGGTTGCCCACCTTGAAGAAGTTTGGTAGACTGTGTGTGCACCTCATAAGTTATGCTCAGTGTTGAGTGGGTGCACAAAGGTGAACGTAGTCCCCCTCCATGTGGCAGCTCTGCTGCTTCACCTGCGCTCTGAAGACAGCACTAGACTCAGGTGGGGGAGGGGAGGGGAGGAAGGGGGCAGTTTTCTCAGCCCTTCAGGAGGTTGAAATGCATTCATTAAGGGGTTTCTGCACATCTGCTGGGTGTGGGCAGGGCTTCCGCAGGGAGGGGGCGGAGCTGGCCTCAGAGGCCTTCAATTTGAAGCCTGGAGTGGCGGGGGGCACAAGGCTGGGGCTGAGGTGGGACTGCTGCAAGCTCCTGAGCATAACCTGTGACCATGACTCTTGAAGAAGGCCCACGTCTGAAGTGAAGAAGGAATCTGGCCAGTTAGGAGCAGGTGCAACCACAGAGAAACCTAAAGAAATAACAGAAAACGGCAGAATCAGCCATCTGATCCAGAGGAGGAAAAGTTCCCAATCATCTTCTCCAGCTGAAAGCCAAGGTAGTCCACATCCGTAGAAGAGATAGAAGGACTGGTCTGAGATCGGGAGGATTTCTCAGTGTATGGCTTAAGAAACAAAAGTCCTGTAACTTAGTCCCGGCCAGAGATGGAGGAGATAAGAAAGCCTACTCCAGCTGTTGTTGAAAGAGCAGGTTTTAAATAAAGAGGAACCTCTTGGAGAAGGAAGGCAAGCCAAGGATGATGCTGGAGAAACAGCTCAGAGAAAACAACAAATGATCAAAGTTGATGTCAAGGAAAAGGAACCTTCAGTGAGCCGTCCTGAGACACAGACTGCGGCGGAAGTAAGGAAGGAGGGAGAGGGGGAGAAGACAAAGGAAATACAGGAAGACAAGTCAGAAGAAGCAGCCAAAAGAGGCACAAAGGAAGTACAGACCAGCATGCTAAAAGCAGAGAAGGACTCTCAAAAAACCACCCAGACCAACACTGTCCAGTGTAAAGTGACCTTCCTACATGGCCCTGAGTGCACCTGTGACCTAGAAATGTGCTAAGGGCCAGGTGTTATTGACAGAGTGTGTGAACATCTCAGTCTCCCGGGGAAGGACTAGACATTTGTTTCAGGAAAGCCCTGAGCGGAAAAACTGGCTAGATCCCACAGAAAGAAATAGACAACGGCGAAATCTTCCCTGGCTGTTCACCTTTAATGTGAAGTTTCATCCTTCTGATTCATCTCACCTGACTGAAGATATCACCAGATACTTCTTGTGTCTTCAGCTCTGTCAGGATGTTTCCTCTGGCCACCTGCCCTGCTCCTTTGTGCCTCCTGCCCTCCTGGGATCTCACACATTGCAGGCTGAACTTGGAGAGTCTGACCCAGAAGAGCATGCCAGTCGTGACCTCGGTGACTTCCACTTTGCCCCAACTCAGACGAAGGAGCTGGAGGGGAAGGTGGTGAGAGCTGTATAAAACCCACAGAGGCTCATCTCCAGCACAAGCTGACACTTAGTTCTTAGAAAATGCAAAGAGGTTTCCATGTGTAGTATTGGCCTACATCATGCCAAGGACTCGGAAGGTGTGGCCATCAAACTGGGCATGTGTGCTAATGGACTCATTTGCAAAGACAAACTGAGAATTGATCGTTTTGCTTGACTGAAAAATCTTGAAAATTTCCTATAAGCACAGTAACGTCTACTCCATTAAAGTTAGGCCAGCAGAGCTGGACACAGTTTGAGAGCACTATTGAATTCAAACTGCCAAACCATCGGGCTGTGAAAAGGCTATGGAAAATGTGAGTGGTACAGCCACCAAAGGTCAAGTCTCTGACCTTGGGGTCCAAGTTCTGCTACAGTGGCTGTACCCAAGTGCAGACCTGCCAGGCAAGCCCCCTCACTGACAGGCCAGCAGCACACTTTGAGTGCACTCTAGTAAACAGGTTTCCAGGAGTCTGGATAGAGCTCCATTTGGTTTTGTGGACCAGGGTCTTAGGGAAGATTTTCCTGGACCTGCTGGAGATGTCTCAGCAAGCATATGGCCATGGAGTTGTCAGCGCTGCCATAGTACGAGTCAGAGATGGCAGAAGGGACATCAGAAGCCCAACTAAAGCCCCACACGTGCAACTCATTGGAGCAAAGTGTCCACATGAGAGTCTGAATGTAGTAGAAGAGAAGAAGCAGGCAGAGATTGGGGAAGACAAAAGCGTAATCACCGAAGACATGAATGGTGAAGAGCTATCACCTGGGGGTGGTCCTGGGGAGCCCCATGAGGTGGAGCCCCTGACACAGAAAGACTCTACTTCCCTGTGCTGTGAGAGCAAGGAGGCAGGTGTGGGTGAGCCCCACCACCATGGGAATGAGGACGCCATAAAGGAAGAACAGGAGGAGGATAAAGAAGTACAAGGAGAACCCCAAGGGAGGAACCAGTGCCAGAAGCCAGCCCAGGCAGACAAGCAGGGGCTGCTAGGAGAAACAGAGTCCTAGGAAACTAGATGCCCCAAAGATATCTGCAGAGAAAGTGTACTCCAGCGACAGCCAACCTTTGGGCTCCCCTGGGCCACATTAAAAGAAGCATTGTCTTGGGCCACACATAAAACACACTAACACTAAGGACAGCTGATGAGCCAAAAAAAAAAAAAAAAAAAAAAAAAAAAAAAAAAAAAAAAAAAAAAAAAAAAAAAAAAAAAAAAAAAAAAAAAAAAAAAAAAAAAAAAAAAAAAAAAAAAAAAAAAAAAAAAAAAAAAAAAAAAAAAAAAAAAAAAAAAAACACAACAAAACAAAGAACAAAAAAACAAAAAAAAATCAAGGTTGCAAAATAAATCTCATCGTATTTTAAGAATTTGTGTTGGGCCGCATTCAGACCCATCCTGAGCCACAGGTTGGACACACCTGGTGCACAGCAAGAGATGACTGACAGAACAGAGGACAGGCGACACTGACTTCATGGAGAGGTGTCTCACGGGGACAGTGGTGTTTCGCCACACATGATTTATTGTTCAGAGTCACCAGTGGTAAAAACCAAGATGGTCACCATTTCCACTGCCTCACAAAGGACAGAAATTCCCACCGAGGAAGTCCCATTGTCCCCACTGAGACCAAAACCCTCACATATGAGTCTGTGATGACAACCACTACCATACACATCGCTGGAATGTCTGACACAAGAATTGAAAAGCACATCGTGGTCACAGGAGACACAGAGATATTGACGATGACCAGGCGCTGGCCTGGGCCATCTGGGAAGCCAGGGAGCAGCACCCTGACACGCGGGTCACGAGAGTGGTGCAAAAGTAACTGAGTTGGAGGAAGGGGAAGAGTAAGTTAAGTATTTCATTTTCTAAACAATATTCAACTTTGTGAACCCAAAGAATTTTGACCACCCCCAGTCTTAATGCTACACCATTACAGTGAATTTACACTACAACTGTTAACAGTGACCAGAAGCCTGAAGAATTAGAACGCCAACACCAAACCTTACCTTAACAGCTCTGGTCTGTAGTCTTCCCTCACATATTAATATATTTTGTTTTATAATCACTTCTATATATTCTTGATTATTTTTCTATTTTTTTTTAATTAAAATGTTTTCATTTCCTGTTTACTCTGTGTACAACTACCTGCTTTTTATGACTCATTTTGATCACATGGTAGACTACAAAGCCAGCCCCCACTGATAAGGTGCCGGTCACTTGAACAGGTGTTATTGTTCAGAAAGGAAGCACGGAGACTAATTTAGGTAGTGGCTTTCCTTCTTCCAGATTCTTCCCTTTGAATGTCAGTTCCGTATTTATAGAGTTTTCAGTTTGCAGTAAATAGACTGTATGAGAAAAATATGAATACAGATTAAAAGCATTTCTTACATCTTGAAAATCTTCTGATGGTTGAGAAATTCCTTGGGGAATATTTTTTTCTGTTGAACCCTTTTCTGACTTTTTACTTTTAGTGAAAAGTCAGAGAACTCCCCAGACTGGAGAATTATGAAGAAGTTCACAGACCACACACCGTGTTTCTAGAGACCTGATCTCACCACAGTGCCAGCGCTCCTCACACACATGCTCTTCGGCAGCATCCCAGAAACAGGGAGGAGAAAGAGAAAATGAGTTCTTCCCATCTATGAAATATCCAGGCAGCTTAAAACTTGAGTGCTTGCTTTCTCAACATGTCTAAGTTTCAGTACTTTCCGTTATTTGCACACTTGTGTAGAATGCTTGCTATTACGCCTCCTTGTCTACATCTAAAAATGACCGTATGTTACTGAGCAGGTAGGTCTGTCTCTTTCAGATAGCTTGATGATTCACACAGGTTTGAGGACATGGGGGAACAGAGGAAGGGCTTGGTGGTTTTTTGACAGTTACAAGAAAGCTACGCCATTTAAAGCTGACACCAGAGACCTGATAAGGACTTATTAACTGTACTGAACATTTTTTCCTTTGCTTTGGACCCTATGTATAGTTATGATGTGGATTGATTAGATTTATAGCAACTTCAAGTTGTATGAAATATTTTGCTTTCCATAGTGCTACTATAACATAAAGTTTGTTTATTCTCTAAAAAAAAAAAAAGAAAAACCAAAAAAACAAAAAAAAACCCAAACCATTCATTCAATTAAAAAAAAAATCTTCGTGACAGCTCAAGGGCACCTGGGATCAAAGCTCACGTGAGTGTGGTTTTCAGTCTTTGACCTTGGGCCTGAAGAGCTGTCAAGTTAACCAAAACTCGTCCCAGAGGAGGAAAGCCCAGCACGAGGGCCTGGTTCCTTCTCAGCCTGCCCCCTCTCTGGTGCTGACTGCCTGTCCAGTGGGACTCACTCTCTGCCTTGTCTCCACAGTGCTGCTCACGGCCGTGAACTGTTACAGCGTGAAGGCTGCCACCCGGGTCCAGGATGCCTTTGCCGCCGCCAAACTCCTGGCACTGGCTTTGATCATTCTACTGGGCTTCATCCAGATCGGCAAGGGTAGGTACGGCCTGGAGGTCCTGGTGGCCATGCTATGAGGCCCTGTTGTGCCCTGGATGAGGGGGAGTCCCCAGTTCTAAGTGCCCTCAGCCCTCAGGTCTGCCGTGTTCCTTCAGATCACACGTCACCTGCTCTACATTCTCATCCTAAACAGGGAGGGGGTCCTCCCCTCGGAACCCCCCTAGCCCTCAGGTCTGGCATGCTAGCACGAAAGGGTGTCATTTGATTGGAGCACTGTGAGCTGGGTCACGCCATCCCGGGAGAGGCACTGACATTGAGCTAGAGAGACAGAACATCACCCAGCAAATGAAATCAGTCCCAGAGTGGCATGTGTGTGTGTATGTGTGTAGGATGATGATATGGGGGTTCGGAGAGAGAGCTTAGCACCGTGCCTGATACATCATGTGCATGGCAGAGAGGAGCTGTTGCTAGTTTTGTCTCCTACTGAGGTAGATCTTGTACATGGGAATGGACACAGATCATAGGTTTCTGACTATAGCTGCTCCCCAAGGGAGGATGGAGAGCAGCCAGCCCGGACCTCAGCAGGGCCCTAGTGCCCATGAATGCCCCCACCCACCAGTGTCCACCATGCTGACCTCTCCCCCACAATCAGTACTTTGTCCCATCACACGTGGGTCACCCACGCCGTGGCATTTGGTGGCAGTGCATCCTCTCACTTGGTCCCTGTTCCTGGTGAATGTGCTGTGATTTGTTTATTCTGTGAGCAGGGATGGGGTGGTCCCTGAGTTTCTGGCCACTATGGAAAACGCTGTCAGGAACACTCCAGTAGGAGTCTCTTGGTGAACAGAAGTGCTGGTTTGTCCAGGAGGGGTGGACAGCAGGCCCATGGTGGGTATCGGTTTGGATTCTGCAGATGAGGGATCCTGCAGCAGCTGCTGGTGCAAGGCAGGCTCTGAGAGCCCCTTTAGAGGAGGTCACCCTATGGCAAGCTCCCCACAGCCACTTGGGATGGGGACAGGTGGAACACTGGGGCCTCACTCTGAGTACTGTCAGAAAGCTAGCCACAGAGACCAGCCCCTGTGTCCTCTAGCTCACCAGGGGCACCACTGTCCTGATACAGCCAGTCCTGGAGGCAGAGCCAGGATTTGGGCCACTTTGAAAATCCTGTGTTGGCACGAGCTGCACGCTCCTCTCAGGTCAGCTGTCCTCCAGCGTGAAGCCCCGTGCAGGTAGCGGCTGTCGACTTGTCATAGCCCACCCTGCTCCTGCACTTTGGGTCTGGGTAACTGTACTTGTGTGGATGGAAAACCCCTAGTGGCCCCATACCTGTGTGCTGGCTTCTGCTTGTGACCCCCAGAAATCCATCCTTGCAGTTCTGAACTCTCTTGCTCTGCCCCCTACTGGCCACACAGGACACCACACTTTGCAGGAATCTGGTATCTACAGGCAGTGGGACTGCAGGGAGGATGCTCATGGCTCAGGAGAATTTGGTGCACGTGGGGCTGCAGTGGCTGCCACAGTACCTGCCCTTGGTAGTCCTTTCTCGGAGTAGAGAGAAGCTCACAGTTCTGGTGTACACTGACCTGGTAAAGTGGAAGCAAGAATCCAGAGAAATTGGGCAGACTGTCTTTATTGACTACATTAATATGTGTGAAGCCTTTAACATGGCACCTGGCCCCTAGTAAGAACCCAGCTGCCATAACTATGGTCATCATCACCATTGAAGGGGAAGTTTCACCTGATTTGCCGTAACTCTCTCTAGAAGGTAGCCCAGGTCACTGCTTCAGGAGCTGGACTTCCTCTTGGGAGTGTGTATCTGACCAGTGATGTCAGGTCACCCCAGAAGTCCTTGCAGGAGAAAATATCCATCCTGCACCCCCCAGTCTTTGTCCAGCCGGAGACGGGTCATTTGATAGAAGCCTTGCTTGTGAAGGCATTTGCTTGGCTGGTATGATGAGATACAGAAAGATGAGGAATGCAGGGGGGAACCTGACTTTTATAAAAACAAGTTTCAGTAGGGACAGCAAAGAGCTTTTGTTCAGCTTGAATATATAATGTGTTTAGCATTCTGTTGCTGTCAAAAACATCCTGCCCCCCTAAAATAGCTCCTTTTTGAACTCGGAAATATAGCAGTGTCTGCAAAATTCCTGTCTCCTGTTTTCCTTCAAAAAAAACTTACTTTGTTCCCAGATGAATACCTTCCTTTCTAGAGGACAGACACATTGTTGAAACATTGACCCCCTTCTCCCACAACAGTTGTCTGACTCTGTTTCCCGCTCTGGCTGCCTCCCCGAGCGCCATGGATCCCTGTGCTTATGACTGTCGGGAGGGCTCAGCTCGGTGTGCTGATGGGCTGCTGGCCATCCTGCATCTGGAGAATGAGGCCTGCTGCCTGGCACAGTGGCCCAGGCACGGTCTCTGCTTCACCCAGGGGGCCCATTCCACCCCAGCATCAAAGTAGCCTTCCTCCTCAGCCCTCCGGGCCCATGGCTGTAGAAGGGGCTGCACAGGCCTGAGTTCAAATTCAGCTGGCCATTTGTCAGCCACCAGGCCTCTGCTGAGAGCTCGTTTCCTCATTGCCATGAGATCTCTGAGCTGTCCTACCCTTATTCTTTACCAGAACTTCTGAGGCTCCTAAGTGAGGCTCTGTTCAGAGACCCGACGAGGACATGGCCCTGTGGATCAGAGCTCATCCTATGGTGCAGGGACACCCACATGAACAGCACAATCATAGATGAGCTGATGGGGCCCCCACCCAGACCAGGAAGGCCCAACTGAGGGCAGGAGGGGGTAGCTGGATGAAGGCTCAGCCTTTAGTGTGACAGAGGGACTGCTCTGCAGGGCCCCAGGGCTGAGATCTTGGGTGTGGGAGGAGCTCAGGCTGCCCCCTGTGGCTGGGGGTGGGGGACATCTTGGGAGCAGCGCATGTGGGGCCTGGTGGGCGCCATTGGAGGTGTCTGGATTCACTCCCAGCCTTTTCAGAAGGGAAGAGGGAAGACGGAGCTCAGGTGGGCATTTCAGATCCAGATGGCCAGAGTAGCCATCATAAGAAGTGTAGGTGGGGGCAGCTTGGTGGGGAGAAGCCACAGAAAGAAGCAGGCAGACATGGTAGGCAGAGGGCATTTCGCAACTCAGGACAGCTGCCTCCACTTGCTTTTTCTCTTTTTGTGTGGTGGCCTCTTAACTGTGATACCTACCCTGCAAGGTCCACAGCCCCAAGGTCAGGCCGCTTCCAAAGCTGAGCAGCATTTCCAGGGCCGGAGGGTGGGAATTGGGTGTGGAAGTCTTATTCCTTAGGCCCAGGTCCCTCCTGGAGGACAAACAATGGGACCTTTGTGGTTTTGCTTGGATGGCTGCATCTGGTGGGGGAACAACTTGTGTCTCCTTGAACAGTTGCGGAATGCACTGCATAGTCGTACAGATAAAATTTCCACAGAAACACTTTCTTCGTGTTCGATGTTGCATCTGAGCAGGATGCCCTCTAACTCCAAGGTCGTGGGAGGAGTTGTGGCCTGCACTGAGACCCGGCCCCCAGCCCCTTCGTCCCCCAGCCTCCATGGCAGCTCACATGAGCTTGCTCAGCTGCTAGGATGTTGTCCCCAAGTGCCAGAAGGCCTGGGATGGTTAGTACCGGAGCGGAGGCACTTAGACTCCTCCTCGTTGATTATCTCCTGTGTGCAGCTGCACTGGGCTAAAGTGATGGGGCAGGGGGGCGGGTGGCAGGAATTGAGGAAGCATGGGAGAGGCCCCACCAGGTGGAGCAGCCTTGCGGTGGGGAGGGTCCAGACATGCCAGCCTGTGAATGACAGTGTGCTCCCAGGGCTGGAAACTGGTCTGAGTCATTTTAGAGTTTGCATCAGGGCTCAGGGAAGCAGTGGCCTATCTGGTCCCACCTGTGTCAGTGACCCCACAGGGCCTGTGATGGTGGGTACTATGTACAGGGATGTGAGCTCCCAGCAGGGAATCCCCTGCTCTGCCCCCAGTGGCATCTGGCTTCACAGGGACAGGGAGGGGATGGCAAAGGCACATGCAACCAGGCCAGGCAGCCTGGAACCCCATTGAAGAGGCACCTCAGCGACCTGTAAAATGGGCTCTCCTCTCTCAAAAGGAGGGAATTAGCATATCAAGTGCTCCCAGGCTGGCCTTCCCCTTTGAAAGGATTTTAGGGCACCTGTGACAGAGCCCACCTCAGAGAGGCTTAGCATCAGGCAGGTACTACAGGCTGCTGTAACTTGGGGGTGGGGCACAGGGCTAGGATTCACCTCTGTGCACCAGTCACCCAGGCCCAGGAGACAGGGATGGGGCCTCAGGCCTCTCCCCCATCAAGGGCCAGTCTGATCCTCCGGAATGCCCACATGAATGCCCACGTGGCGGTCACGCAGCACACATGGGAGCCCCTCAGCCACTGTGGAAGAACTTGTGGCATTGAAGCCATGAGCAAGGGAGGGTTGGTTGCTTTTCCTGTAATGGTCCTTTGGAAATTTTTCATTGAGTCCTTCCATCCGGCCCGCACAACTCTGCTAATTCGGCACCCAGGATCATAACAGATTTGCAGTCACATGCTTTGCGTGCCGCCCTCGAGGATGAAATCAAAGGCTCGGAAGTTGGGCTCTTTCCCAGGGCCACCCTCAGCTCACCATGCCCCGGGCCGTCAGCTACAGTCAGAGCGGTCGGGGCCAGAGCTACAGCACAAACACGGGTGCAGCCACAAAGCCCTATGCTGGCGTGGTTACTTCTCAGGGGTCCCTTTCAGCCTGTGCAGTAGGGAGAGGTCCTTTCTAACTGGGATTTCAGGCTTGAAGAGGATTGTGAGGCCAAGGGGCTGGCTCTACCAGGCATTTAAAAGACTGCACCACGGACAAATGGTGGCCGTGGTGAATGAGCACTGTCCTCTCAGCCTCCCCCAAACCTAGATTTTTGCCTCATCACCAATCCCAGACTTGAGGCAGGGCCAGAGTAGAGCAGGCATTGGGCCTGGGCACTGAGCCCAGGGTGGGACACACAGGGAAAATGGGGGTCCTAGGGAGCCGGCCATGGGATGCGGCCCCTCCAAGGGTGCCGGGTCTCTCTGTTCCTTCTCTCTCAGCCCTGTACAGACTAGCCAGATGGGACTCAGGGCCCCCAAGTCCCCTGGCGTGGTCAGCCCACTTTGCAGAATGTGATCCTCAGGCCAAGCCTGTTCCATTGGCCTGTGATTGCGAAGCAGGATCCGAGGCTACGGCTGTTCCATGTCCCAGCCATGTCTGTGAAGTGCAGAATAGAAACCGGGGAGGTCTGACCCAAATGGGACAAGGCCCGGTGGTCTCCTGTCTGCAGAGAGTGCCCAGGGCTGCCAGCATTTATCCTTTCACAGTCCCGCAGGCCAGAAGTGTAAGATCAGGACCCGCTCCCTCTGAAACCTGTGCAGGAGGATGCTTCCTTGCCTCCTTCAGCTTCAGGTGGGTCCCTGGTCTGGGGCGTCGCCACCCACTTCTCCCTCCGTCCTCACGTGGCCCCGCCCTGTGTCTCCGGGTCTCTCCTTGTCTGTGTCTTTGGAATACTTCCATGGCATTTGGGTCCACCCTCGTCCATGATCTCATCTCGCAGTCAGGTCACAGTCTGAGTTTCCAGGTGGACATGAATTTGGGGGACCCTGTTCAGTGTACTCCACCATGTAAATGGCCATCATGTGAAACCCCAGAGGTTGAAAGGGGAACTGAAGGCTGATGGACACTCCCCTAGTTTGGGGACCTGACTCTCCATACTGGGAGGGGTGCCCATGAGCTGGCTGAGCCCTCACCACTCTCAGGCTCTCACAGGAAGGAGAGCACTGGGCAGGGGGCCCGGTCAGCTCTGAGGCTCTGGAATTTTCTCTGGCTGCCTCCCACTCACAGTCATCTCCAGATTGAGGATGCTGATAGGCTGTGTGCAGGTTTCCCAGGCCCAGGACCCAGGCCAAGCCCTGATGCACTTTTGACCAGGCCTTCCCCACACACAGAGGCAGGGCTCAGGGCAAGGTCTCAAGGGACGAACACAGGGACCATGGGGAGCTCTCTGTCCTTTGACTCAGGAGCCAGAGGGCTGGTGCGTCCCCCTGGGTGGGAAGAAAGCCTAATCTTGGTCCTGTCCTTATATGCACATGGCTGATGGGCACCTTCCCAGACTTCCTCTGTTGGTGAGGAGGCTTCTGTGAGGGTGGGAATACCCTGCCCTGAGTCTATGCTTCCCATGGCTGTATCAGCATGACACAGGAAGTTGGGCTGGTTTTCCCTGAAATCAAAAGTCCCCTAGGGCCTTTTGAATCCTCCTACCCCAATTACTCTGTTTCAGGAGGAGATCCTCACAGGCAAGAGGCAGGCATCGCCTGGTTCCCAAGGCAGTCTGTGACATTGCAGCTTGCCGAAGGGTCCAGTATCTGGCTGTGTGTAGTGTTCTCATTCAGGACAGCCCTCCCAGGAGGTACTGCTAGTGGCTGCATTTCAGGGCAAGGAAGGCAGACTGAAAGTGCAGGGGCTTCAGGGAGGGGCTCACCCAAGGCTGCATCCAGGTGGAATGCAAGTTCAGAGCCGGCTTTGAGGTTGCGGGAAAGCCCCAGAGAAGGGCAGCACAAGGAACTCCACAGTGTGATAAGAGCCATCAGCTTCATACTGTGGGGATTTGGGGTTCCCACACTCATCCCTGGCCCCTGTGGGAGGTCCTGCACACTGCTCTCATCCAGTCGTGGTCACTTTCCTGCCTGCTTTCCTGGTAGATGGGGCCCCATGAGGTTAGAGCCTGAGTAGAGGAAGCTAAAAGTCCCTCATCCATGTCTACCTGCTCCTGAAGCTCCATGTGGAAACAAGGATTGTGCCCTGGTTTGGAGTCCGTGGAAGAGGGGGCTGGGAACAGTTAGTGGATCAGTCGTCTGCCCTCTAGAGCAAGGTCTCGACCTGGCTCTGTTGCCTTCTGGGACCGTCTGCTTCGGGGCCACCTGTGCATTGCGGGATGTCAAGCAGCACACCTGGCCTTCCACTAGAGACACTCACTGCAGTGTGACAACCCCTAGGTTCTCCAGACATCACTATGTGCCCTGGTTGCGGAGGTGGTAGGTGGTTGAGAACCCCATGTGGATTCCAGAGTCTGCCCTCCCCCTGGGAAAGTGCCCTGTTTTCCATTTCTCCGTGGCGGCCGCCAGGCATGGAGTGGCAGCTGAGACATTAAGTGGAGGGGTGGTGCCTCACTTGCTTCTTGCTGCCCTGGAGACAGGCAGGTGGTTCTACTACCTCTCCAAGCCTATCGCCCACCTGCTGTTAGGGCTCCAGCCCCAGTGGGAGATAAGGACAGGCAGAACCACTACCCCTGAGCAGTCACCCTGAGGTCCTTCAGGCTGTGCCAGCCCTGTGGGGGCCGGGCCGCGTGCTGCGCAGAGCCAGCAGACCTGGCGCCCACTCTGTGGCACTCACGAGATGGGGCGGCACACCAACCAGCATTTGGTCAGGTGACTGGCAGAGCTGTGGATCTCCAAATTGGGCCAACATCCAACACAGACAGGCCAAGCAAACTCAGGAGCCCGGCCATGGGCACACATGTGTGTTGACCACTCTCAGGCAGTTCCCTCTCAAATGGCATTCTCCATCCCTGGCCCTTGGTGGGCACACTGTGCCTGTGAGAGGTGGGGAACAGTGAGGCAACAGGGCAGGGGGACAGTTCAGGGGAACTTGCAGTGGGTTGACTGGGGCTCAGAGTAGCTGGATCCTTGCTGAGCTTTGCCTGCCATCCCCAACCTCACTCCCCAACCCTACCTCACCCCACCCCACCCCACCCTGTGCCAGAGAGAAGTGGGAGGTCTGCCAGCTGTACTCAAGGCTATGGGGTCTGGGGGTACTGCCCTTCTGTGCTCTGACATCTCCTTTCCTCCAGGGGACTTTGGAGGTAAGGATGAGACGCATTGGAGGTATTCATAGGGACTGTCATCACGGTCCCTGTGCCAGCAGGTCCCCACACTCCTGGGCAGGTGACCCGACTCCCAGTTTTCCTAACTTGTAAGACAGCTCTTCCCCCTCCCCCCACCCCCCCAGTAGAAGTATGTGGGCAAGGCCCTGGGACATGCAGGACTCAGTAGATGCAGAGGAAGGCATGCACATTCTAGAACATTTCACAGGGGAACAGCTGTGACAAGGCTTGCAGAGGGGCCCTGAGTGCTCTCCTAAGGTGCTATTGAAGAGTACACTATTTGACCAGGCTCTCAGTACTGCCACCACCCACCCAACTGACCACCCTATGACCAGGCAGTCCTTGGACTGGGCCTCCGAGACATATCATGTGTAGGGGGCATGCAGGGTGAGGTGCCAACTACCCTGGAGTCTGCTCTTCTGGTCACAAGACTATGGCCTCGTGGTGGAATGCGGGAGCTCGTGGCTTCCATGTTCATCTCCCTCAGGCGGGAGATCAAAGGCCTGAGCATTCCTGCAGGGTTCGGACAGAAAATCCGGTGCTGCCTTTGAAGTACAGGCTTCCATGGGATGACAAGTTTAATAGGAACTTTCCTTTCACACGTCTTTTTGCAAACATCCTCACATACTGTCACCCTGTCCTAGTTCCACGGTGACTGAGGCTGTCACCTCATGGGAGGCATGGACTACCTTGGGGACCCTGGGCTCCTGTAGGGATCTTCGGCCCCCCGTCCCTGCAGGGACCTGCTTACCTACTGACCATAGATGACATTGACCTATGTAGCAGCCCTGGGACCACAGTGGGACCTCAGCAGCAGCTTTTCTGCAGGATGGGGGCACAGACCTTACATCCAGAGCCACAAGATTCACTTACAAATGGTCCCCAAGTGAACAGTCCACACCTGACCAATAGTTCAGCTCTCCCCTCTAGCTCTGGTGGGCAGGAAGTGAACAGGAGCCTCCCTTGCCTCCCATTGGCACTTTTGCTCTTATTTTGAGCCCTTTTTCCTGGAAACATTCACCTGTGAGGTGCATGTCTGTGTCACACCCTGGAACCAAGGGAGCCAGGAACTATAAAGCCAGAGCCAGAGGTGACCCTTGACCCTTAGCCTGTGTGTTGGCACTGGCTGATGGTCTGGCCCCTACTCACAGAGCAAGTCTTTCCAGGCCTTAGTGTCCCTGGACCATTTTACAGATGATGTCACTGAGCCTCAGAAAGGGCCAGAAACTGTCCAGTAGCCAGGAACCCCACTGAGATGCCCATATTTCACAGTGTCTACTGTACAGGGCTGAATGGTGGCCCAAAATACACGTCCACTCAAACCTGTGAATGTGCCCTTATTTGGCAAAAGAATCTCAGGTGTTATCAAAGTAAAGATAAGATGACACCATCCTGGATTAGGGCAGGACCTAAATCTAAGCCTCCTTATAAGAGGCAGAAGAGGAGACACAGGGAGAGGTCATATGAGGAAAGACAGAGACTGGAGTGATGCAGTCACAAGCCAAGGACACCTAGAAGCCCCCAGGAGCTGGAAGAGGCAGGAAGAATTCTAGAGCCTCTGGAGGGAGTGTGACCTCCATGACATCTGGATTTCAGACTTCTGGCCTCTGTTGTCTGAACCCCCAGTCTGTGGTCCAGTTAGGGCAGCCCAGGACACTCACATGTGGACCTCGCTGAGCCATGATACAGATCAGATGGGCTTGTCTGCCCGCAAGGCCCTGAAATGGAGACCACAGTGTCATTGAATGTTGGATCCTGCCCATTACAGGTAGAAATGGTCAGCAGAGAAGTAGATGGAGCCGCCCTGACCCTAACCCTTTATGACCAAGAGCTCAGTGCATTGTCTGTCTGGATTAAGGACCAAGGCTCTGAGGCCATGCCCCCCACCCCACACCTGTCCAGAAGAGACTCGCATTGTATCGTCCCCAGGGAAGAGAGTTTGCTGGAGTCACGGCACCATCAACCCACATCGTCCTCTCATTCAGCGCAGTTTCTTAGGCGCTGTCATGTTCCCGGGATGGGTTGAAATCATATCAGGTCACTCCGAGCTCACAGAGGCCAAAGGAGATGGCATTCAGAGAGCCATTGCACATGCAAGGAGCCTAGTTTAGGTTTAGCAGCTCTCAGTTCTCCAGGCACTAAGCGCTAGAGTAAAGCTCAAACTCAGGTCCCCCTGACACGAGGCTCACACCACAGGGTCTCACGTGCGCTGAGGTGACCAGAGCATGTGAGTCCTGACCTGCACTCCCAGCAGATGCAGACATGCCTCTGACCGGGCGGCTGGCACTCAGTCAGAATGGCCGAGGGCCCGCAGAGCTGCTGTCCCCCTCTTAGGTAGACGAAGGGCTCCTTGGAGGCCACATGCCTCCAGGTCACAGCAGAGTCATGCTCGCCTTGCCTGCGCTCTCCCCCGCCCACCCAGGTTAAATCTGAGGGATGCTCGTGTTGGTGCCTTAGCAGGTGGACAGCCTTCACCCAGCATTTTTGCTTGTTACTGTATTTTGCTCCAGGAGCATTCTAGAACGCATGGTGTGACCTCTGTGCAGTGCTCGCTAACCCAACATTCTTCTCTGCCTCTTTGGCCTTGGCCAGGTGATGTGTCCAATCTGGATCCCAAGTCCTCCTTTGACGGCACCAAATTGGATGTGGGGAACATCGTGTTGGCGTTGTACAGCGGTCTCTTTGCCTATGGGGGTTGGTGAGTTCCAGAACGTGTCTGGGTCCCTGGGACGGGACAGGCCCTGAGGTGGCCAGAAACCCCCTCAGGGCTCCTCAAGCACCACCACGCACTCTGAGAAGGCACAGAAGAGACGCCGCAGCCGCCTCGGTGCTTTTCTGTGCGGCGTCTTGGCCCCAGAGAAAGCGGCCCGGTAGCTAAAGCTTTGCTGACGGCTGTGAAGCATTTGGGCTGGAAAGGCTGGGCTTTTCCCCACCAGGAGCAGAATGCCTGCCTGTAGTTCCCTGCCGTTCTGTCCCCCTGGGTCCCACCTCTGTGAGGACAGGGCTAACTAGGCCAGGAGAATGGCTGATACATGGTGAGTGGATGGGGAAGGTGCTAGAAGGCAGATCAGGGAGAGGATAGGGCTGATTGAGGGGGACAGGCCCATTGACACTGTTTTCCAGAGGAAGCAGGACTGCCCTCACCCCTAACTGCACACCTACAGGGGCCCCAGTGGGGGTGGGGGGTGTCTCCTGTCCAGGGGCCCCAAGCAGCCAGCGGGCCCCCCCCATGGAATCTTTCTCCCCCTAATGACTCTGAGAGGAATGTATAATTAAACTCTGCTTTCCGATTTCTAGGAATTACTTGAATTTTGTCACAGAGGAGATGATCAACCCCTACAGGTACATGTGTGAATGGAGATAACTTCTTTTTCTTATTTTAATATGAAAGAAGGAAAAAGCCTGGTTCTGCCTAGGGCCCCACCCGTGGGCCCAGCCCAGTCTCAGATGCAAGCAGTGCAGGGCCTTTCAGGAGGGGCCGTGGGGTCAGGATCACGCGGGCTGGAGGAGCGCTGGCTTTTGGTCCCAGACCAGCTGCACGGTGGCTGTGTGACCTTGACCAAGATGACCCCTCAGGATGAGCAGGAGCACCCATTTCACAGCTGGAGAGCTGAGGCCGGTGGGGTCCAGTCACTGGCTCAGGTTCACACGGTCGCTCAGCCCCAGGTGCCGGCTTCCAGCTGGTGACCAGTGCTGGTTGGTGCCAGTCTCACCGCTCACCAACTTCCCCACGCAGTGAGGCTCAGGACCAGACATGGTCCCCAAAAGCCACCAGGGCTGCACTTTGATGACATGGCCTCTCATTCCTTCCAGAAACCTGCCCCTGGCCATCATCATCTCCCTCCCCATTGTCACCCTCGTGTACGTGCTGACGAACCTGGCCTACTTCACCACACTGTCCCCCGAGCAGATGCTGACATCGGAGGCCGTGGCCGTGGTAAGACACCCCTCCCAGTGTCCACCCAGGTCACTGAGGCAGAGGCTGGCCCTGCCACTTCTGAGTGTGTGATGTGGAGCAGAGCAGGTCCCTCGCCTGCAAACCATGCTCTGCCATGTCCGCAGGACAGTGTAGGGCACTGGTTCTCAACCCTCGCTGCGCGTGAGAATCACAGTGGGCTTTAAAACTGCGGGTGTCCCAGCTGCACCCTGGGCCAGCTTTAAATCAGCACATCTGTGGCGGTCCCAGCGTCAGTCATTTTTAAAGCCAAGTACAGAGGGAGTGAGTCCATTACCATGACTTGGAAGCCCCAGTCCCGGTGAGTGAGGTCTACAGCCCGGCATGCAGGGATACAGGGCTGGGCAGCCCACCCCTACCTGCTGCCTGCACACACCCTGAGCCACCTCTGCTGGCCATCCTGCACACGGGGTTCAGTGGAGGGAGAGCAATGTGCCCAGGCCCCATGGTGGCAGCCAGCTGAGTGCCTTGTCAGCTCCCAAACCCAGCACAGTGGGGCCCCAAGGGGAACTAGCAGGCTTCTGAACACCTTACGGAGATCCCCTAGGCTCACTTCCCATAGTGTCCTCACCAGCAACTTCAGCAGATGAGGGTTGGCACCCACCCATTCCACCTTCTGAGCAAATACTCACTGAGCCCGCCCTGAGCCAGGCGCTGGGGACCCAGCCAGCGAGAGAGCAGTATTTGTCCCCTCACGGGGCAGACATGCGGATGGGCAGAAAGACCGTGCACCTGGTCATCCTGTTAACGCCAGCGTGTGGGCATGAGGAGTGAGGCACGTGTGCTGTTCTAAAGAAGGCTCTGTCCCTGGGACAGCCCCCTAATGTCCGGACCCCAAGGGGTCACTCGCGTGCAGCTGCCTCGTGAGGAGTGTGCAGAAGAGCATTCAGACAGGTGGGCCAGGGCTGGGCTGTGAGGGCAGCACTCTGTCCAGGTGGGAAGGTTGGGGCTGATACTGGGCGTTGTGGGGCACAGGGACTCACACTCGGCATCTGTCTAGGACTTTGGGAACTATCACCTGGGCGTCATGTCCTGGATCATCCCCGTCTTCGTGGGCCTGTCCTGCTTTGGCTCTGTCAACGGATCCCTCTTCACGTCCTCCAGGTGAGCCCACCCAGAACCACCTCCCTGCACTCGGGCTCTGCAGGACCAGGAGGGAGGCTGGGCTGGGGGTGGGGGTGGGGCGGTGCTTACACGCCGTGTTTTTAACGTGAGCTTTGAAAGTTCTGTTCCACTGAGGAGTATACAGCTGTCAACTCGTTCAGATGACACAGAAATAAAGGAGCCATGACCGTTCCCCTGCCCAGAGTGACACCACTGCTGTGTCCTTCCAGATTCTTTCATTAGTTCATTGTGAACCCTATCTGTGGGGGGTGGGGGAATTGGAGGTGAGCGCACCCCCTGAGTTTTCCCCCTTGCCAGCTGACTCGGTCAGGGTCACCAAGAGGCCCTGGGATGGAGCCCAGGCCTCAGCACAGGCCCTCTCCACTGGCCACCCTGCCTGGGTGGCTCGGGAACAAGCCTGACTGCCTGCTCTTGTGTCCACAGGCTGTTCTTTGTGGGGTCCAGGGAGGGCCACCTGCCCTCCATCCTCTCCATGATCCACCCGCAGCTCCTGACACCCATGCCCTCGCTTGTGTTCACGGTAAGTGGCAGTGCTGCTCAGTGCCGTCCTTGCCCAGGAGCATCGCAGGCAGATCGAAATGGAGGGCTGGGGGTCCCTTGGGGATTGTCTGTGGGGCTCTCAGCAGAAGGTCCAGGGGGTGGGGGTAGAGGCTACAGGGTTCCTCTGCACGACACCCTGTAGGCCTGGCCAGCTGTCACTTGGGCAGCAGACCAAGGCGGAGACTGAGATGCACATAAGTTCACAAAGTGTGTCCTCATGGTGTGCCCTTCACTGAGTGCTCCACTGAACACCAAAGGGCACCGGATGTTTTTGTATTTTTTTTTTAAGATTTTAATTCCAAAAATAGTGTACAGTAGTTATAAAAAAAAAACCAAAAACCTTGCAACAGCCTGCCTGTGTGAAGCAGAAGCTCCGGGAGGAGTCGGGGTTTACAGGCGGCGTGGTGTGCTCATGCCTCCCTGGAGCTCTGTGGTGTGTTTACAGGTGTGTGACGCACGTGCGTGTGCAGCATCTGTGTTTTCAGGGGGATCATGTGGTGTGCGTTTTTCTCCAGCTTATCTTACGTCCTTCCATTATCTTACGCCCGTACCCACGATTTCTTTAGTTCTCTATTGTTACATAACCAATCTGAGGGGCCTAAATGGAAAGTATGTGTTGTCTCAGTTTCTGTGAGTCAGGAACTCGGGGACAGCCTAGCTCAGTGGTCCTGGTTCATGGTCCCTTGTGATAACAAGATGGCAGTCAGGGCTGCCATTCTGTCTGAGGGCTCCGCCAGGGCTGGGAGGAGCCACTTGTAAGACGGTCCTCCCAAGGCTGTGGGCAGGAGGCCTCGGTTCCTCAGGACGTGGGCTTGTCCACAGGGCTGAGTGAGCATCCTCACAGCATGGAGAAAGCCACCAAGTTTTTATGACCTAGCCTCAGGAGTCACGCTTGCCATTTCTGTCTCATTCTGTTTGTTGGGAGTGAGTCAGTAAGTACAGCCCAGCTCACGGAGAGAGGGCGAGGCGCCGCTGCTTGAGAGGGCACATACAGATGATACCAGGACATGTCTACAGCCACACAGAGTTCAATCTCAGTTTCAGAACTGCTAGCGGGGGAGTTCCCTGGTGGTGTAGTGGCGAAGGCTTCGGTGCTCTCAACGCTGCGGCCTGGGTTCGATTCCCAGCCAGGGAACTACCCACATTAAAAAAAAAAAAAAAACAGAACTGCTAGGGGGTATTCAGTGGTCTCGATGTGTGTGGCTTATATGTGGGATGCAGTGGCCTGGGTGTCCGTGGCTGATTTAAATTAGCCCCATCATGGGCACTTAGGTCAGTTCTCAGTCATTGCTCTTAAGAGTAATGCTGCAGTGAGTGTTGGGTTGAGGCATTTGTTGCCTTCCTGCTCTCAGTGGGGCCTTTACTTTCTGAGAACTCGCATGTTGCTCAGACTGTTGCACTGTAGGGCTGTCAGCACCCGCCCAGCAGACATCTCCCAGCACCAGGGTGGCCTCCGTCATCCATGCCATCCTGTTCCCAGCTCTGGCTGGGGTCCTGCGAGGGCTCACCCTGCCCCGCCTCTCTGCTTGCAGTGCGTCATGACCCTGCTGTATGCCTTCTCCAGTGACATCTTCTCCGTCATCAACTTCTTCAGCTTCTTCAACTGGCTTTGCGTGGCCCTGGCAATCATCGGGATGCTGTGGCTTCGCTACAAGAGGCCTGAGCTGGAGCGGCCCATCAAGGTAAGGGCCCAGCTGGTCGTGGGTGGCCCAGACCTGGCACACACCCTGGACTGTTTGGGGCTCAGTGGGTCATGCACTGGAGAAACAGGATCCGAGTGTCCCTGGGGGTCCTCGATTGAGAGTCAAGGCCACGTAGCATCTTGGTTCTGTCCCTTCTGGCTTGTATGTGGGCAAGCCACCATCCTGCTCCGAGTCGCCATCTCCCCTCTGAACCCTTGTCAGGATGCCTCCTGTAGAGGGTCCTGGTGGGAATCCACCAAGGTAAACATGTGAACCGCCTTCCTAACTTGACATGGAGGGTAATTAATTCAGTTGATGACTGTTTTTATTGGGGCCCTCTTGATTCCACATGCTGGGGTTCATCAAAGAACAAAATAGACTTCCCAAAAATCCCTGCCTTCCTAGAGGTTATATTCCAGCAAGAGGGAAAAGCGATCAATAAACACAGTCCCCGGGTGGGCAGTGTGGGGGTGGCAGGCAGGCAGGGTGAGAGGCCTGACAGCCCTGGGGGCAGCTAAACAGAATGGCTGGGTGGTCTTGAGTAGGTGGCCCCATCCTCTCTGGGGGGGGCCAGGTGCTGGTGTGTTCTGGGGGTGTTGGCTGGGGTCAGAGAGGGAGACCGTATGGGTAGGAGGAGGGTCATCAGAACCCATGGGGCATGGGCACTGCCAGGACTGGCTCTGCCTCACTGCATACAGGTGTTTTGGTACCAGTCTGCCTGCTGCACCTGCCCCAGCCCCTAGCCTGCCCAGGAAAGAGCTGAGGTGCCAGCTGAGCCTGGCTGGAGGTGGGTACACCTCTTCTCATTAACCTAGTACTAGGAGACAGCTGCCCGAGGGTGACCTCGTTTATCTGAAAAGGAGGGCCGATGAAGGCCGTGTTCCTGCTAGGGAGGCCCAGTGAGCATATGCAGCTGTGACTCTTGTCAAGGAGGTGAGAGAGCAGAGCTCGTGGTGGCCACTGGCTAGCAGCTTCTGTCCCTTGTCCAGTCCCCAGTGGCATTTGGCTGTCATGGGCACCCATCCACAGGCCTCCTTCCCATCTCCCCCACCGAGCAGTCCCACAGGGGCCAGCAGGGCCCAGTTCCCTGCTTGTGGTGTGGGCTCTGTCCCCATGTCAGCTTGGGTACATAGTGGGCTTTGTCCCCGTGTCATCCTGGGCACTTTGGTGGCCTCTGTTCCCATGTCACTCTGGGCATGCGGTAGGCTCTGTCCCACTGGTAACCTGGGCTGGGGAGGGGCATGCCGTGAGGGCTGACCGAGTGGGACCCTCAACTTCCCTTCACCTCCCGGGCGTCTTGTCAGTGTGTGGACAGACAGCTGAGTCTGTGTGTAGACAAGCCCTCCCAGCACAAGGCCCAGTGGATGCAGAAGCAGGACAAGGACCCTGGAGCCAGACTGGGCTGGACTGGGGGCACCTCTGCGGCTGGGCTGCTTTGAACTCTGTGGGTGGGCCTGTCTGCTTCTGGCTGTGCAGACTGTGGTTAGCCTGCCCTCAAAGCCTCTCCGACAGGGCGGGTCCCCTCACTTATTCGTGGGTGATGGTGGTCTTCCCAGAAGCATTCCCCCCACCCCCGCCGTGTGACCTCAGGTGGGTGCTAGGCCAGGGTTTCTGCCCTGTGATGTGGGAACCAGCAAGGTTGATCTCCCTGACCTTGGGAAGCCTTGAGGGACCAAGCCGGTTGTTTGCATTCACCGCTCAGCACCGTCTGTGCTTTGGGTAATTACTGCCCGGTACTGTGTGCTGTGTGAGGGTAAGCGTAGAACAGAGCAAAGTCTCAGTTCTCCAGAGACCCAGCCCCGCACAAGGCTGACTCAGAGAAAACCAGCACGGGCCAGACCCTGGCAAACGCTGACAGCACTCGATGGGCGTGCGTGACATCCCCGGGAGTCCAGAGCCATGCTTGGAGCAAGCCGGGAGGAATGGGCTCAGAGCCAGGGGTGCAGGGTCTGCTCTGGGGGTCCTATGGGAAAGACTGGGTAGGCCTGAGGGGGAGGACAGTTCCAGTGAGGGCAAGAGGGCAGGGGTGGGGTGGGGACATAGCACTTTTAGTGACGACAGGACGTGGGAGGTGTGGGAAGGGAGTGGTTGGTAGAGGCCAACTGGTTGGCACCTGCTCAGGGTCAATGCCCACAGCTCTGTCCTCCGTCCCCAGGTGAATCTGGCACTGCCTGTGTTCTTCATCCTGGCCTGCCTGTTCCTGATCGCCGTCTCCTTCTGGAAGACCCCTGTGGAGTGTGGCATTGGCTTTGCCATAATTTTCAGTGGCCTGCCGGTCTACTTCCTTGGGGTCTGGTGGAAAAACAAGCCCAAGTGGCTCCTCCAGGGCATCTGTGAGTATCTCCCGGGTGCAGCCTGTCAGTGGGGCTCCTGTCCATTCCTGCCCAGTGTCCACCATCACCACACCCCACCCTGCCCCAGAGCAGGTTGTCTACTGTCTCATCTAATCCCACAACCAGGAGTTCGAGGCGCCGACTAAGACTTCCGGCGCTTGGCCTGTCTGGCAGTGACGTCTGGTCCACCTATTTCAGGGATAAGGCACTAGCTTGGCACCAGCTAATCTCAGAATAAGGAATTCCAGAAAACCAGGCTGCTTTTGCCAAGTAACGAAATCCCACTGCCTGTCGCCAGCTTAAACCCAGCGGCTGACCTAGAAAGGCAGTGAAGGAGAAAACAGGATCTCTGCACTGTGTCTGTTCTGCGGTCACAGGGACAATTGACAAACCAAATTTAGGAGCCTATACTGAGGCTGCTGTGCGTGTGACCAGCTCCTGGAAAAGGCACTGGTGTTTGCAAGCCTGACCCCAATCACCTGTCTTAGATGGCTCGTAAAATCCTCTGGCTGGCCCCCTCCGAATTCTGATCCATACCTGCCCTGTGACTAGGACACCATCAGTCATTTCAGCAGATCTTTGCCTCTAACCCATCTCTTAATCATCTTGAAGAGCACCCCAGGCCCTAAAGCAGGACCAGACCCCCTGTCCTGAAATCATATCCCCCACCCAGGGTGCCTCTTGCACACACCCACCTGCTCTACCCGCTCTGCAGGAACACAGGTGTCATCCAGGTGTCCTGGTTGTTTGCCAGGTGGTGGCTCAGGTGTGGGCCCTCAGGAAAGGGCCATCGCACAGTCCCCCAGCCTCGGGACCCCTTATCCCACTGTTTCTCCTAATGATCCCAGGATTCTGGAAGAGGGTGAGGAGTGGGACCAGCGTGTTCCGCCTGTTGCCGGGTTCGTAGGGCACAGTCCCCAGGTGACTTTATAGAGTCACTGGCAGAGGCACAGTGCTTCTGCTGCAAACCAGAAGTGCAGGCTGGTGCCCCCCAGTAGGGAGGCTCGCAGGCCCAGTGTGCAACTGCCTGTCCGATCGGGAGGTTTCATACAAAGTTCTGAGTTTCTGGCTTCTCTTAGAACCTTGGAAGTCATGGCGACGCGTGGTGCCCAGTCCCCCAGGCGTGTGAACACGTGACCCCGGAATAACTCTGCTCTCCTCTCCCCTGCAGTTTCCACAACAGTCCTTTGCCAGAAGCTCATGCAGGTGGTCCCCCAGGAGACATAAGAGGGAAGGGCCAGGAAGAAAAGTGCACAAGGATCATTTTAAAACAACTCACCCACCTAAAAAGCAACTTCGGTTCATCATCCAGGCAGCTCGCCCAAGCACCCCACACCGTCCCTCCACCAGGCCAGGCGCTGGGGCCACTGTGAAAACTGGTACGAATGTAGTCCCAGAAGATGAACTTTTACCAAAAACCTCCTCAGCGGAGTGAGGCGCGAGTGCCCACTAAGAGGACGCCGGGCTCCTGACCCACAGCGGACTTCCTGCCATCTCAGGCCCTTCTCCCTTCCCACCTTTTTTTATTTGTATTATTTTTTTAACTTAAGTTTTGGGTCAGGTCGACGCCACCAAGATGATTATTTTTTAAAGCAACTGGGGAAGGCAGGTGGGGAGAGTCTTTTGTCCCCTGACACTGCCCGCAGCCTCAGGGGACTCGGGTCCTGTCGTCGGACGTGATTCCCAGCACCAGCTCCAGGCACCGTCTCGCGGGAAAAGGGACTCGGACGAGCTCCTGGGACTCGGCCTCGCTGTGTGGACAGCAGACTTGTGCTGACAGACACGCGTGCGCTTAGCTTCTTTATTATTATTTTTTTTATAGATGTAGTGACATTGGGAAAACTAACCCTGGGCTTACGTCTCTGCCTTAAAGACTTGAGGTAGATCCCCTCCCTGACCCCCAGAAATGAGAGAGAAAAATCTCAGTGAGACCGCCACCTTTGGAGACATTTGTAGAACAAAGGACTTGGGTAGATTCTGATGCCAGCCCCCAGCTCCAGCAAGAGCCAGTTGCTGTGCCTGGTGTCTTCGGCCGGCAGGGCTCCAAGCAGAGGTCAATCCTGGAGCTCCCTCTGGTCTCAGGCTAGACCCCTGTCATTCAGGACACCATGGGGCTCCTGACTTTGTTTTTCCTGCCCTGGCCTGCAGTCTGAGTGAAGGCACAAAGGCAGGAGGGGTTCGGGCATCTCCTGTGAGCGGCATCAGGCAGCACCCCAGGCCTGGCCCTCAGGTGATGCTGCCTCCTGGCCCATTCTGCATCCAGTCAGGAAATGACCCTACTTCTCTCAGACAAAGTCTCAGGCTTGAAATCTTCTAAAAACAGACAGGACAAGAAAGGCAGACAATGTGACCCCCGATGGGCTTCCTATCCGGTTCCCGCAAGGCAGCCCCTCCCAGGATCCACAGAATCAGCCTCGTTGGCCGGGTGGCAACCCCAACAGGCTTTGGGGGCTGGTTTTTGGCTCCTGGCCAAGGCACCACCGTCTCCTCCCACCACCTGTGTGGCCTGTCCTTGGACTTGATTCTAGTCGGAGGAAGACGGAGCCCAGGCTTTTTCACCGCTCCTTCTCTGCACTGCTCTGGAGGCCCCCCTGACTCTTCTGGGATCTCACTCCCAGCTGGGTGCACCCACCCTCCTCTCCAGAGAGGCTGGGCTAACAGGCTTGGGTCCTTGTGGCTCCCATGGGAGCAGCCAAGGCCCAGCTAATGGGTCCAGCTAATGAGTCCAGCCACCGCTGGCTTTCCTGAGCTGTCACTGCATCCAGGGTGCCAGCCTGGGGAACAACACCCCCTAAGGTCAAGTCCTTGTCTAGGCCTCTGTCTTCAGTGCCAGGGACTCTGCCTTGGTCTCTGACCACTGACCTCCCTGCAGGGGGAGAATGAGCTGAGCCCTCCAGCATCAGGCCTCATTGCTCAGCCATGTGAGCTCCAAATGGCCAGTCCAGCTTGCCGCCGCCCACCTGGGCTCCGAGACCTCCACAGTAGACCCAGAGGAACCTGACAAGTAGCTTGGGGAACCTGGGCTGGGCCTTGAGGGTGAAAAGGAACCAGTACAATGTTCATCTCCCCTCCCCCCTCTCCCATGCTGGGAAGAGGCAGGGCTGGTCAAGGGATCCGTGCCATCTGATGGCTCCTGATGCACAAGGACAGACCGCCATAGGAGCCTCCTTATGTACTCCATCCTCCTGGGGCCATATTCTACTCATCTGGGGTAGAGCTTGATGTCTGAAGGCAGAAAGTTCCCAAGGAAGTCAGAGGATCTGATTGTAGACTTTCTGTGTTGGGCAGAAACCCTGCTGTGGGCCTCAGTTTTCTCATCTGTAAATGGGGGCAGTAGCCGATATGTCATCTGCCTCATGGGTTTGTGCACATCCAGGGGACTGGACCTCATGGTGACCACAGCCCTGTGCACAGGTAGTAGGACACTGCCTAGGGTGCACTGTCCACCTGCCTTCCCATGGGGGTCTAGCATCGTCGGAATAGAATGTCACCTTCCTCCCTGGGGGAGCTAGAGGGGCACTTGGGCTGCTGTCCTGGTTCAAACCTCTGGCTCTGGGAGGGTGGATACAGCCTTTCGGAATACAGGGTACCAGGTGGCCCTGTGCAGACCACAGTGGCCTCCGCACCGTGGCCTGCTTCAGCAGCGTGTGACAGGTGTGGGGACCCAGTCTACCCATGCCGACGTGACACTGCCGCAGTTGCTCAAGATGGACACTTGGGCATTGGGGCGGTGTCACATCTGTAGGGACAGACTGGGGTCCCAGGGTTCCCTTTCACACTGAGATGGGCTGGAGCGGGCGCTGAGAGCTCAAAGGCAGTTCTGAAGTGTGGCTCTCTGGCATCTGGGCTGGGACCTCTGCTGGGAAGGCAGGTTAGGGGCCTCAATCTGTGATTCTTGGGCCTGTGTCCTCCCCTCCCAGCCTAGCCCAGGGACCCTCAGGAGACAAGGACTGCGTCCCATGTCCCCAAGTCCAGCCTGCCTGCGGAGTGGATCTGCCTGTGGCTGCAGGGCCCTGCCATGTTGACATCTGGGGAGGCAGAGCCTTCCCTGTTTCTGACCACTACTGACAAGTGTCCTGAGCGTTCACATTTGTGGAGATTAAGGGTTTTCGTTTTTGTTTTTTTAACCAAACCCTGGCATAACCGGCAAGCGTTTGTTCAGTCATTCTGCTGTTCTGTGTTGTCCTAACGTCTCACTAATGTAAAGGATGCTTGCTGGTTGGCACCATGTTTATTTATTTGCAGGGTCGCTTCAGCCGGGCTTCTTGATGTGTTTTTGCTGTCCCCGCATCCCCGTCAGTGTTCCCAGCCACCCCAGTGCTACCCCTGTGACGATGTCGTCAGCCTGGCTGAAACACCTCCGCCATGTCATGATCTGTGTGGCTTCAGTGTTCCTTCTCTTCTCCTGTTGATGGCTAACCTGTTACACTTGCTGGCTTGGGGTGGGGAGTTCTGTTTTTTGTGTGTGGTGGGTGGGGGTGGTGGTGGTGTTTTTTTGTTTGTTTTTAAAGTAAAACAATTGGAATTATAAGTATTGCTGGTGGCCTTCTATATTCTGTTCTTTAGCACCAAATTCTGGGAGTAGGAATGTTCCTGGGGGTTCCTCCCCTGGAGGGGCTTGGTCATGTTTCCAGGCCCATCTCATTCATTCATTCATTCATTCACTCACGGACAGCCTCCTGGAAGTCAGAGACCACAGCCCCTGATAACTGGGTGGTGAAGGCCTGGAGGGATGCAAGGGGACTGAGCGAGAATTCAGTGTACCTCTTGGGAGGGGCATTGAAGTCAAAACCAAGTCAAGAGAGTGGAGAGAATGTTCCAGGCCCTAAGATGGAATGAGCTTGGCCACAGGCCTTCAGGT
Organism: Lyroderma lyra; assembly: GCA_004026885.1. NCBI lineage: Eukaryota > Metazoa > Chordata > Mammalia > Chiroptera > Megadermatidae > Lyroderma > Lyroderma lyra. Next base: position 344,233 of record PVJL010000246.1, on the reverse strand, counting down.
GACTGGTTGCTGCTGTCAGGACCAGGACTAGGACCAGGAGGTCAGGGAGGAGACACGAGCTCGGGGCAGAGAGGGAAGGGGCAAGTATGTTGCCCTGGCATCCTTGAGAGTATCTCATCTCGGGGTGGACTAGACTGGGAGTCTCACCAGCTCTTCCTTGGACACATACTCTATTCCAAGTACTGATGTTTGAACAGGGCCTGGAGGACAGGTCTCTGGTCTGCCACGGTAGGAAGAGCAATGCGGGGTGGCCTCAGCCCCTGAACCACGGCATGGGTGAAAGGAACGTCCCAGGAAGCTATCCAGGGAGCCCAGGTCAGGCACTTGGGCACAAAGGCTGGGTCCTGGGGGTCTTGGGTACCCACTAAAGGGGCTTCTACTCCCTCCTGCAGGCAGTAGGGCTGCCAGTTGGGCTTGGGGCAGGGAGTGTCACCTAGAGCCACCTGCAGTGTGCAGAAAGAAAGGTCCTCTGAGCTCCAGATCCCAGTGCCACTTGTGAGAATACTGGGTCCACAGGTCACCAAATGCACCCTGCATATTGGACCCCAAAGCCAGGCAATCCCCCACATGAGCACATGGAGGAATTCTCTCCCTGCAGGCTGGTTTGGGGTGTGGGTTGGAGATGGGATGGCAGAGCCCCAGTGGGCAGGGGGCTCCCTGTGCAGGGCTGATCGGAGCTTGCCTGCTTCGGCTGCACCCACGCCCCTAGCAGCTCAGGTGCCCACGATGGTTCTCTCCTGCCCAGGCTTCCTAAACTTCCACTTTCTGCTGGAACTATTATTCCAGGGAGCCTGGCTGAACAAAAATTCCAGGGGCCACTCTGTGATGCACAAGTCACAATGCATCAAGAAATGCCTTAAAATCCCACTTCCATTTGTGTGGAAGCAGGTGGAAAACAAAGATTGGAAACCTCACTGTGACTCTTCCATGTCGCTGGCTGGACCTGGCAGCCAGCCCCACCCCCAGCCCAGGAGGAGCTCTCCTTCCACTGTTGATAGAAGAGGGTCTGGACCCTTGAAAGGACAGTTCTCGGACCAACCTGAACAAGCTGTCCCATACATGTGATCAGAGCAGAGCTGTCCTGTCCAGCTCTTCCTTCAAGCCAGGAGTAAAGAAAGAAGGGGGTGAGAGAGATTGAGACAGAAGAGGAAGGAATTGATGGGAAAGAGACCTGTCCATGGGGTGGGAGTCCCAGGGGCACCTTCAAGCAACTCCCTGTAATTGCTCAACCTCTGCATGCATGAAGAGGAACGTATAAGGGCTGTTGGGGGGAAATCCGGCCACAAATGCCTCTATTTTTCATATTACATGGCTGGATACTTTCCAGACAGCCCTCGTGTGTGTTTAGAAGAGAAAGGGAAGGGAGGAAGAAAGACTGGGATGCTGGCTGCTACAAGAGACCTCTCCTCGTGGTCCCCAAATTCTTAGAAGATTCTGCCAGGCTCACCAAATTCTCCATGTATGTGTGTGGGACTGGTGAAAAGGGCCTGGTGGGGTCAGGCAGGGAACTTGGACACCACAAAGCTTCCCTTGCCTGTGGAATTGGCCAGAGCCACCATAAGAGTGAGGGATTTGGGCAGGCTGCGGGAATAGGGGTGACATCTGGGCCAAGTGAGAGAGCTCAGAAGCCTGGGGGTGTCCCAGGACCCTTGGGAGGAAGCAGCACTTTTACCTCGAGAGCACCCCTGGACAGGACCCTTCTCATGCACCCTAAACACATGACACTTCTTGGCCCTCTAAAGAGTTTGTAAGTCCGTGCTGACCTCCCAACAACCCCTGGAGACGGGGAAAGGCCCTAAACCTTTGGAGGGCCTTCCCCCTTGGGAGGGGCCCTACACCCAAGTCATCGGCCCAGTCTCCACTGGTAGCAGCAGATCGTCACCTGCGCATGCAGGCTGTCCAAGGCCAGCTGTCCAAAGGGACCCATGCACCTTCACCTGCCCGAAACGTCTAATTCCCCCGTGTGTACATCCACACCAAACAGGCTGTGCGCTGCCCTTTTCCCTGCTTGGGGTCCAGTTCCAGCAAGACCCAGTTCTTTCTCTTCTAGCCAAAGGGTGACTTAATTCTGCAAGGAGGAATTCAACAGTGTGATTAAAGTCAAACTCTTAAATCATGCAAAACGCCCTGGGTGAACAAGCCGTTCACAAAACTAGCCTGAACCAGTTTCACTGGAGAACAAATCCTCTGACTCCAAGAGGTGCACAGAAGGTTCCAGAAGGTTCCCCTCCCTTGTTGACCTCTGTGCAGGTGACAGGGAAATGGCACAGAGCTTCCCAGAGAGCTCTTACCCCTCCAAAGGGGACTCCAATGCCCAAGTCAAGGCATGGGACTGGCCCACCCACCTCGTGGTCACAACCCTTCTTTGTTTTGACAGGTGGTGACCACCCTGTGCTCAGTGGAGCCCTGAGCATCTCCCGGAGAGGCCTCCTTCATTCCATCAACAGCTCCTGACTTGAGGTTGGGAAAGAGGCTTGTGGGACACTGAGGGCCAGACCTGGTCTCCCTGCCTGAGGTTGCAGGGGGACCACTTCATCTTAAGAGCTGTCGTCTACCACACACAAAGCCGATTTCTCTAGTGAACATTTTCCCCGTGTTTCCAAGGGCCACACTCTGTCCTTCCGGGCGTCCCTGGACATGACAGCTGCCCTGCACCACTTATCTCCAGGCCCCTGATCCCCTCGTAGGACAGACAGCCCTGCCTCATTCTCAGAGAGCCATGGAGAGGAGGCCCCGAGTCCCCACTTACTCCATTAAAGCTGCTGCTGTTTTATTTCTGGACTTGGCTTGGCCCCTCGAGTTGGGCTGCGAACTCCACAGGGAGGGAACTGTCAAATATAAACCAAATCTAGACTACTCAAGAGACTTTATTGGAAAGAATTATTGCAGAGGGGATGGGCCATCACCGCTGCGGGGAACATTGCTCAGACATGAGATGTGCAGTGTCTCAGGGGCTAAGCAAACAGTCTCTCATCTGGGGACGGGGCGGGGCGGGGGGGAGGTGGTGGCGGGGAATGTGGGGAGAGGGCTTCTGGGAGGGACTGTGGGTAGAGAAGTTTCCCCCTCCCAACCCCCAGGCCAGCCTGTTGCAGGAGGGACTGTCTGCTTGGGCCGAGGGGGCCAAGTTCAGGGGTCTGGGGAAGGGGAGAAGCCGAACCAGCGTTTAGTTAATGAGCATTTTGTTCTAATGGATTGGTGGGGACTGGTGGTTCATCCCATCACTGCTGAGGCACAGGGGGAACGTGAGGGTCTGTGTTCAGATAAACAGATGTCGTGCGTGTCCTCTGGTCATGCAGGGAGGGCTTCCCAGCAGTGAGCCTGTGCCAGAACACGAGAGAGGGGGCTCTCAGCCTTCCCTGTGTTCCAGGATGGCGGGGGGCTCGGTGAAGTCCGGCGCTGTCTAATAAACATGAGGGCCGTCCTGAAAGTATCCAGCCATGTAACCGTTCTCATTATATTGACAATGGCTGGATTTTTTCCAGACAGCCCTCGTACAGGTTGTTTGTTCTGCTGTCCCTGGGCACACTGCCCCCACCCCAGCCACCTGTATAGCCTCTCCCATGACCACTTTGCCCTCCTCCCGCCCTCACGCTATGACCAAAAACACCCTTGTAGGGGCTGTTAACAGCCACGGAGAACCTGGCCCTGCTTTGTTTCCCCTGGTCCTCACGCGCCTCTGCCGGCCTCGGGCCCTGCAGTTCCTTAAATGAGCAGGGACCCTGAGTACCTGGGGGATGGGGCAGGAGAGAAGTATTTTCACCTTGTACCCTTTTGAATTTTGGATCAGGTGGATGAGTCACCCCTTCACAAAGCAATACTTTTTCAATTAGCTTTTAGAAATCAGCCGGCTCCCTGGGACACCGGCACTGGTCTGTAATTCGATCTAGGCAGCTGGAACTCCATTGTGCTGTGCATGTAAACTGGACGCACTGAAAGTGTGCACGAGATGCTTTGCTGCCTGGCCTTTGCCCTGATCTTGCTGTGCATTTCCAAGGTGCCCTGCAGACCCCAGAATCCTACCCAAATGAAGATGAGGGTATTGCTGTCCCTTCTTCTTCAGCCCCGGGTGTCTGACTTTGGCTAGGGACCCTCGACGCCTCTGAAACCACACTGAGGCCCAAAGGTCCTGGATGTGGGGTGGGGGAGAGACAAGGGACTCTGGCAGACTCCCAGGCTGGTGGGAAATTCGGGGCAGAATAGGGGCATCACAGACCCAGAGAGTTACCTGCCTCCCTTGCTGTTTTCCTACCTTCTGAGGGCTGGAGCCTTAAGTATAAACTACAAGAGCCTTTAGGCCCTGGGTGCCTCTGAGACACCATCAAGTTCTAATTCATTAATTCACTGAAGCCCAGATTCATTGATTCTGTACCTCTGCTCCCATCCTGTTGAGGCCTTCCTGGGAGGGAGAGTCACAGGATGCCTTGGAATATTACTGATGGAACCCTGGAAAGGAGGGTTCTGGAGCTCCTGCTAGAATGGCATTGGGGTCCACACTCAGGGCCCCACTTTGCTGACTGGGCAGTCACCCTGGGCTCCCGCTGAGCGACTCTGGCCCTGGCCGGGCCTGGTCCCGGAGGCTTACCTGGATTCCTCACGCTTGCAGATGACAGAGATGAGTTAGGATCACACACTGGGATCAGATGGCTGCACCGGGATCACCAGGCCCAGGCCTTTGTGTACAGATGGAGAAACTGAGGCCCAAAGAGAGGAAGAGAGAGAGGGACAGAGTGATCCTCACTGGCTGAGCATATTCCAATGACAGATGAGATAAAAAAAAAAAAGTCCAAAGGCTGAACTCCTGTTAGCATTTCGCCTTCTTTATCAGAGAGCGACCTCATTGTTTTCATTCATTACATATTTTTAAACAGATAATATACACAAAAGATACAACATTGAAAATGCTCACAGAATACCTATTGAAAGCAGGTCTTGCCCCCGCCATTCCCAGCTCCCTTCCCAGGGATCCCGGTCCTTGGGGCCTGTTCAGAAGGGTACAGAGCACCCCGGGGACTGCAATGAGCTTAAGCACTGGGCTTGGAGTAGTTATGTTCTGGGGGACAGACAGAAAGAACTAGAAATGCCATTCCCTCCAGAGGCGGAAGGCGCTGGGCAGGAGCCACTGCAGCTGCTCACTGTGAAGGGGAGGAGGAGGCCTCGCCACCTGCCCGCCGGGGTCTTTCAGGTCAGGGAAGTGTCCAGAGCAGATTTATGGAAGGAGATAATGATCACTGGGGCCAGTGGCTCTCTGGAAATACCTGTCAGGCTGGCCCGGATTTTATTTTGGGGTGGTGGTGGTAGGATTTGCTCCATTGGCACATCCATAGACTTGCAGCAGGTGTGTGGCATATGGGTTGCAGAAAGGTGGCTGGTAAGATTTCAGGGGTCCTTTTTCCCAGGAGACAGAGAGGTCTGAGGGTGGGATAGCATGGGAGCCACTGGGCTCTCATGCCCCAGAGAAGGCAATGAATGAATTATTGTTCGTCTGGGGGGGATGCCTGAGAACAGGCCACCAGCCTCTGTCCTGTGCCCCATCTGCCCACCATTGCTATCCTTGACTTGAGCAATATGAACAAGGCACCAGGAGCAAATATATGAAGGACAAAATGCAATGGCTATTGCTTTTGAGGCAAAGATCTACCTCCTTAAATGTTCTAGGGCCTTGCGTGTCTGCCCTCTGCCTGTTTCTTCAACCTTTGTTGAACGACCCTCCCCTGCCTTTTGCACCCCAGCCACAATGGCCTTCTTTTACATGTTAGAATGTTCCGTGCCTACGACACAGCCCGGGGCCTTTGCACATGCTGCTTCCTCATTGAGCCGCTATTTCCCTGCTCCCTCCCTGCACTATGCCCTGGGCTGCTCCAGTCCCGCCAAGCCCCGTCTCTGGGCTGGGGGCACGGGACTTAGAGAATGTTGTGAATCAGCTCTTGGCTTTTCTTTTCCTTTCTCACCTGTAAGAACGTGTTAGAGCAGCGGTTCTCAACCTTCCTAAGGCTGCGACCCTGTAATACAGCTCCCCGTGCTGTGGTGACCCCCATAACATTATCTTCGTTGCTACTTCGTAACTGCCATGTTGCTACTGTTATGAATCGTCATGTAAATATCTGATAGGTGTTTTCCCATGGTCTTAGGTGACCCCTGTGAGAGGGTCGTTCGGTCCCCAAAGGGGTCATGACCCACAGGTTGAGAACCGCTGTGTTAGACACTGGAGATTCCTGGGTACCTGTAGGTGAAAGCCAGAGAATGGGGAATGTACTCTCCTGTTAGTCCCCCCAGGTTCTGGGAAGGTCATTTCTGTATGGAATCTCAGGCCACCACCCTCCAGCCATGAGAGTCTGAGCAAGTTGCTTCCCCATCTAAGCCTCGGTTTTCCCACCTGTGAAATGGGTGTGGCAAGGGGACCCATCCATCTCCCACGTGGGTGGGGGCTAAGGCAAATGGCCTCCACCTAGGCTGACCAGACGTCCCATTTTAAACGGGACAGAAAACAATGGTCCTATCCCATTTGAGAAAACAGTGGTCCTGTCCCATTTCAAATGGTACATAGGGTCAGACTAGTCTTACTGGGCTAACTTCAAGGTGTCAGTAGGCTGACCACACGTACCGTTGGCACTGATGTTTTCTGTCCCGTTTAAAATGGTACATCCTATATCCACCCTCAAACACACCTCTTTGCACTCCAGGATCAGCCTTCCTTACGGGACCCTGAGCCCACTGCCCATTCAGGGGTGCAGATTGGGTCACAGGCAAAGACACGTCTTCTACTTCATGAGCTGCAGGCGTGCGGGTCAGTGAGACCTGAGGGAAATTTGCTGGGGGGCTCTCGGGAAACTCCCTGAAAGACATACTTTCTTCCTCTGGACACGGTTCCTCTGAAACCAGTACTCCTCTGGCTGTAGCCCAAGAAAGAGGCCAATGTGCAGGGCTCAGAGCCCAGGGCAGCCCAGGGCAGAGGTCCCCAGAAGCACTCTGTCCCTCTGAATGTCTAGTTGTAGAGACCCGTGAGTTCCTTGCAGCCCGCTAGCCCTTCTGGAGACCGTGGGCCAAATGAAAGAGTCGTGAACCCAGGTTCTGAGCATGGCTTTGAGCACGATGCCTAGGATGCTGAGGTAAGAGTCATTATCATGACGGTGAAAGCTCATGTCCCCTCCAGGAGCTGCCCGGGATTGTAGGTGTCGGGCCCTGGAATGGACACTGTTAGGTGCAGCACAGATGCTCCGTCAGGGCTGGGCCTTGCCTGCCTGGGTGGCTACTTGGCTGCCCTCACTGGGCCCTCCGGGACGTGTCCTTGGCCGGATGGGGCTGCTCGCCCAAAGCTAACGCCCTCTCTGTAGGATACTGGCATCCAGTGATGACTGGCCGTGTGGGGGCCCCTTCACCCCAATTTGGGACAATTCTTAGAGCCGTCTGGCCCCAGAGTTCCCATGGGTTAGCTAAAGTCTCCATTGTGACCACGTGCAGCACAAGTTTCCTCTGCCGATTGCCACCTCCCTCACAAGTGTGGCCCCACAGGGACACCCCAGGAAACCTTCACATTGTCTCAGCGTCTGCTCCCTGGAAGCCCACTCAAGAGAAGCCATGCAGCCATCTCTCCAGGCCTCTGGAGAAAGGGGGTTGGCCTGCCTCCTGCCACCCTGCTTCCCACCCCGTCTCCCTCCTCTCTGTCTTCACTAGAACACCTGCAACGTGGTCACATCAAAGCTCAGGGGAAACCTGGGAACAGGGGGGCTGGTGAAACCAGGGGTCTAATCCTAGCCCCCAGGGCCTGGCAGGTCCCAGAGCTGAAGCTGGCATCCGTCGTCCTGGCCTTGTCGCAGACCGGCCATTCCCGCCTCCTTTCTGTGTCTCCTTCTGAAGGAAAATCGGCTTCTCACCAAACATAAAGCACATCGCTAGGTACCTCCCAAAGGACATTTCTGCCCGTGTCCCGACACATTTATTCTGAGAGTAACTGAAGGCCCACGGGCCAGGGCGTGGTGGGCAATCAGTAATGCTTCCAGGAAGAACTCAGCTCTTTGATCCCAACGATCTGGACCAGTTAAGTCCAGCTCTGTACATATTTTTCAGGACCCTGAGGCGGCAAAAATTCCTTTCGGATAAACCTCATCCCCGGCTCACTCGTGTGTCTCAATCTCTTGCCCTTTCTCATCCCATTTTTGCTAATTAAGCTCAGTTTTTTTGAGGCGTCCAGTATTAACCGAGTTCCAAATTTTCATACCCTGCTTGGGAGGGGGCGTAAAGGAGGTCAACCTCGTTGGAAACCATCAGACAATATTCACCAGATCCTATAACTCAGCAATGGCACTCCTGGGGATGCAAGCAACCGAAAGGTAGGTGCACGCACACCCCGGGACACGTGTGAGCACGTTCACACTTGTTCTGCTCCCCACGCCCAAGCCCGGAACTCCCCACGGGTCCATAAAGCGCAGCGGGCTCTGCTCACATGCGGGGATGACAAACAGCGATGGGGATGACAAACAGCGATGGCGATGACAAACAGTGATGGGGATGACAAACAGCGATGGGGATGACAAACAGCGATGGGAACGACGACCGAGCTGCGCATGGCCCACGGGAGAGTGCCGCAAACCTCGTGTTGGGCGAGAGAAGCCTGAGCCAAGGGGCAACCTGCTGTCGGACCCCATTCCCAGGAAGTTAAAAAACTGGGGACACCGGTGGAGTGACACCAGTGGAGTGACACGGCAGGTGGTAGTGGTTCTGGGGCTGCTGTGACAACTTAGCATGGACTGGGGTTTAAACAACAGACATTTATCCCCTCACAGCTCAGCAGCCGGAAGTTTGAGCTCAATGCGTGGGCAGCCCTGGGATCCCTCCGGAGGGGACACTGTCATTGGACTTAGGGCCCACCCTTCTCTAGCATGATCTCATCTTACCTGCAAAGACCCTATTTTCACATAAGCTCGCATTCTGAGATTCCGGGGCATGTGAATTTTGGGGGTAGGGGGCAAGGAGGGGGGAATACCCTTAAATCCAATACATGATTGAAGGGGCATTATAGCTGGGACAAGCTCCCGAGGGACCCTGTGCTGGCTGTGTTCTGGTTCTGGCTCTGTGCATGGCCCCTTGTGGAAAATGCTTCACGCTGTGGACACTGAGGATATGAGCACTTCATTGTTTGTGTGTTATATTCCAGTTACAATTTTACATGAAAGAAGGGGGTCACAGAAAATCACACTCAAAGAATACGCAGATCTGCCACTGCACAAATATTCCCATTACACGTTTCCTGGGTGGCCATAACAAAGTACCACACACCGGAGAGCTTAAGCAGACATTTATTATCCCACAGTTCTAGAGGCCACATCTGCCATGGGTGCGGATGGACTGACATCCAGGGTCCTTCTGGGATCTCCCACTAGGACCCATTTCCTGGCTTGTGGCTCCTCTCTCCATCTTCAAAGCCAACGGCATGGCATCTTCTCTCCTCTCTGACCTCTTGCCTCCCCCCACCCCCCGTGACCACAGTGGGCCTCCTGGGGACTCCAGGATCATCTCCCTATCTCAGGATCCTGAACTCAATCACATCTGCAAAGCCTGTTTTGCCCTGTAACCTAACATATTCACAGGGTCCAGGATCAGGAGGGTCAGGGCGTGGACATCTTGGGGCTGCTACCCCAATCTACCCTGAGGCCTGAGAGACTGACAGGTGAGCTGCACCAGAGCCAAACCGACCCCCCATCTGACCCCTGACGCTTGGACACGTCTCGGGGTGGGGATGTATGATGCCGGGTTGAATTGAAAGGGCGGTGACACAGTGGGTTTTATGAGCTGGGATGCAGTGTGGAGGTTGGTGGGACGATTGCAGACAGATTCAAATGTGCCCTGCAGCCACGAGTGTTGGTTAGACAGCTGCCAAACTCTGCAACCTGGGAGTCTAGGATCTGGTGAAAAAGAGGAGGGAGTCAGGGACTATTTAAGCTCTTAAATTCTGGGAAACTCTCTGGCCTCATGACTTCCACACCAAGATGGCTCAAGTCCGAAATCTCGTCAGTGATTAAATGTTTCCCAACCTGACAGATGTCTGACAGTCACCTCCAGGGACAGACGGAGATACCACCAGAGAAGTGCAATCAGGATTCTGACAAAGAGACACCCATTCTAGCACTGGAGGCCCAACAGGGTGAACTTCCTGTGCGAAACAATTTCCTCTTGGATTCACCTGTCCTTCCCCCCATGTTTCCCCAACTCATTCATCACCTGGGCTCTGCGGCCTCTGCCCCTGAAGTCTCGATTTAGCAGTTAATCCATCACGGCCTCATCGGCAAAGCCTTCTCACAGGCTGATGAGTCAGCACTCAGCCTCGCTGCCCAGTGCGCGCGTGTGCAGGGCCCAGAGAGCAGACTCTGTAGGAACTTGTTGGGCGTTTGCGTGATCCCCGGGTGAGGCTGCAGGACACTTGCAGGTGAAGCTAGAGGATACTTGGGGGTGAAGCTAGGGCATGGGGATTGGGGCTGATGAAAGCTCTGAGTTTGGATTCAAGCGATTGCAAAATGTTCAAATGTTTCCTATGAGAAGATGTGACGATAACGCGATCTGTAATGTGATGACAAGAACATTTAGTCCTATTGGGCTTATAAATCACTCCCGTGATCGCCATGGGGCCTTGGACACCTCTTGACTGAGGATGTCCGGGGCCGCCTCCTCACAGGGCTGTGGGTAGAGCTGTCCTGGTGGAAGTGTCGGCAAATGAATCCATGATAAGCAGACCCTTTACCTGAAGGGGAAGGCTGGGTAGGGGTGGCATTTTTCCTCGTGTATGGTGGGCCCTCCGGGAAGAAGCAAGAGTTGGTTTCTCTCAGGAACTGCAGTCAAGGTATTCTTAAGCGATTAGGCCCCATCACTGTGACCGTTTTAAGATGCTTCTTGTACTCTCAGTGAAGACAGCATACAGGTTCTAAAGGTCTCCGTATCAGGGTGCTGGCACTGCTGTTACAAAGGACCACGCACGGGAGGGCTTAAACGAGACACTTATCCCCGCCCAGTTCTGGAGGCAGAAGTCTGAAAGCAAAGTGTGGGCAGGGCTGGGCTCCTCCGGAGGCTCTTGGGGAGGGTTCTTCCTGCTGCTTCCACTGTTTCTGAGGTTCTGGGGGGACATGAATTCCTTTGGAGATGGGGGGGCACCATTTAACCCCCTAGACCAGTGGTTCCCAACCATTTTCCACTATGCACCCCTTTTAAACTCATCTGTATAAATTATACCCCTTGTTTTTAAAACAGCTGTTTTTAAATACTGACACTTTTTTTTAAAATTCATTTTTATTGTTAGACTTATTGGGGTGACATCTGTTAGCAAGGATTACATAGGTTTCAGGCATACAATTCTACAGTGCATTGTCCACTTGTTGTAAATACTGACACTTTTGTCCAGTGCCTATCTTCATGTAAAATAGTGGACATAACGTCCTAAGTTAGGAAAGAAAAATTATGACACTAAAAGTACAAACTACAGATTTAATTTTACAATACTCGTAACACTTAAATATTGATCATGATGATCAAATATTTAAACATTAAAAAAACTCCTTGAAAAGCATCATGATTAAAGACAACGCACTTACTTTTACTCAGTAAATAACTAAACTGATCCAACAGTCTGGCTACGGATGTATTTATGTGTGTGGGGAAGTCCTAGAACCATCGCAAGTGGATTGTTCTAAAACTGTGCATAATCACTGGTAGAAAAGCAGTTTGGGGGAGGGGTTCAGAGCCTCGGCCTCCCCAATCATCATTTGCTAATGTGACCTCATTTTGAAGTGTCTCCATTCATGGTGATTCAAACTTAACATTTATTGTTCCACAGCTAACGCTTTGCATTTTTTTACTTGTGTCTTCATCATTACTGATTATTTTTTGTGTACCCCTGAATGGCCTAGCACATACCCCTGGGGGCGTGCGTGCCGTCACTTGGGAACTGATGCCCTAGAGACTCTGTGACACTCGTCAATACCAACCTCTCCCCTCTCCCTATGTGAACATTTCCATTCTTGGTTTGCATAGAACTCCTGGCATTTTGTAAAATGTCCATCAGCTAGAGGATGAGCCCCCACCCAGAAACGCAAACCAGATGGAATGAAGCTGGGATCTCAGGAAACCTGACAGGGGCCTCCATCTAAACCAGAGTCTTTCAACTTTGGAGTTGAACAACTCTCCCTGCAAACAGCAGCTAATGGGAAACAATGAATAAAGCAGACAGATCCGGTGGGGTCCCGATGTCAGGGCCTTCCCTTCTCAGCCCCCACCCCCACACTCCAAAGTAAGTGTCCCAGACCCTGAGGGGTGTGGGGTGAGGAGGGGAACTTGAACTGAGCTAACTGCGGGCTCTCAGCCCCATTGGCAAGCTTCTCTGAGCCTCTGTGTCCTCCCAATATCAGATTGACCTCATGGGGCCACTGTGAGGATGAAGTGACGTAGTCAAGCGTCACTCTGAGAAGTTCTGAGGTGCCCTGCTGACCTTGCACCCAAATGATATTCCAGCAGCTTCCATGTGTAGATTAGCACCAGTTAGGTGACTTGATTATAGAACCACAAACAGAAACTGTGGTCCAGGCCACCCCGAGGTGAGATTCAGCCATCCTGGACCATATCAAATAGTCAGAGGGTGTTGGACCCCACAGCTGGGGGCATTGTGCCACCTCTGCTCTTGGACCAGTTGTATCCAGTCTTGTGCTGCTTCCTATCCTACTTAGAACAAATCCCAAATAAATAGGGCCCTGGTAGTATATGTCTCTCCCCTCAGCCTCCAGGTTGGCAGGTCCCCGTCCTGTGAGCTCCCAGCATTGCGGGCAAAGCAGGCTCAGAAGGGCTCTGCCTTCACCTGCCACCTCTTGGCCACTTGGGGTTGGCCACATATTATGAGCTCAGTGAGGCCTTTCCAGACCTTGCTCTGATCCCCTGAACCATCCTCTCATCTTTTTTTTTTAAATAATGTTTTCTTTTTCAACTACAATTGACATACCATATTACGACATGATGGTTAGACGTTTATATAACATAACAAGTGACCACCCCAATAAGTCCTAGTACCCACCTGACACCATATATAATTATTACAATATCATTGACTGTATTCCCTATGCTGTACTTTACATCCCTGTGATTGGGAGTTCCCTGGTGGTGTAGTGGCTAAGGCTTCAATGCTGTCAGCGCTGCGGCCTGGGTTCGATTCCCAGCCAGGGAGCTACCCACATATAAATAAATAAATAAAATAGATCTCTGTGATTATTTTGAAACTACCAATTTGTACTTTGTAATCCCTCCCCCCTTCCCCCCAGCCCCCCCAGCCCCCCCAACCTCTCTCCCATCCTCATATCTTTTATCACAGTGCCAACCTACACAGTCCAGGTATTTTCCTGTTTCTCCTCTAGAACAAACACTAGAATGGGCCCAATGGTGGAGGAAAGAGTTGCCTGGTTCTGGCTCCAGCAGGAGGTTGGTGGGACGGGTTGTGGCTTTAGCCTTCCCTTCGTGGCCCCCTGGCAATCTGTCCTGTGGCTTTCAGGAAGGGTGATGGATAGGATGCTGAAAGAGGGGTGCATCCATACCCCGCTGCCCTACCCATGGCTTTGGGGATGGCCATGCTCCTCTACTGCTATTGTGGGCTGAATTGTGGCCTCAGGAAATACGGCCACCACCTAACCCCTGTGGTAGTACCTGTGGATGTGACTTTATTGGGAAATAGAGCTTTCGCAGATGTCATCAAGTTAAGATGAGGTGATACTCAAGTAGGTGGGCCCTAAATCCAATGTCAAATGTCCTTGTAAGAAGCGGGAGATTTGAGACACAGACACAGGGAGTCCATGTGATGACAGAGGCAGAGATTGGAGTGATATGACCCTGAGCCAAGGATGCCTGGAGCCCCTGGGAGCTGAAAGTGGCAGGAAAGACCCTCTCCTTGAGCCTCTGGGAGGAGCACAGCTCTGCTGACACCTTGATCTTGGACTTGACTTCCGGCCTCCAGAACTGGGAGAGAGAAAAATGTCTGTTGTTTGAAGCCACCCAGTCTGTGGCATTTTGTTGCAGTAGCCGCAGGACATGCCCGTAGCAGCCCTCATACGTTCTAGAAGACTGGCTCCCCCCTTGCCCTGGCACCCCTGCACGGTGGAGGGTGCTCCCTGCTCCTCCTTGGTCCCCTGAACCCTCTCCATGTTCTCACTGCTCCATGCAGGACGTGTGCCTTGCCTCTGCTGTGAGGGCCTGTGCTCAGAACGCGCCCACCCTCAGCCGTTCCCGAGCGCTGAGCATCCTCATCACAGCTGTGTGGCCTTGGGCAAGCGAGGGTGCCCGGCTGTGGCCACTCCGGGGTGGGGGCAGCACCTGGCATTCCCATGGGGATGTGAGACATGAGCTGAAGGAAGTTGTGGGTGAGCCTGAAGCAGGTGTCATCATCAACCAGGAGGCCTGTGAAGGATGTCACGCCCTGAGACCACCAGACAGGTGGAGTGCGGGGGTGGGGGGTGTGTGTTAGTGTCCTGGGGCTGACACAACAGGTGACCACAGGCTGGGGGCTTACAGCAACAGAAATGTTCTGTCTCCCAGTCCTGAGGACCAGGAGTCTGATATCAGGGTGCCGCAGGGCCACACTCCCTCTGGAAGTTCTAGGGGCAGGTCCTTTGCCTCTTCTGGCTGCTGGGGTCCCCAGGCATCCTTGGCTTGTGACTGCATCACTCCAACCCCTGCCTCTGCCCTCACATGGCCCCCTTCCTATGTCTGTGTCAGGACAGCAGTCACTGAATTTAGAGACACCCTAATCCAGAATGGCCTCATCTAAGCTTAACTACTTACATCTGCAAAGACTCTTTCCAAATAAGGTCACATCTGAGTTTCTGGGTGGAAGTGAATTTTTCTGGGACACTGCTCCTCCCACAACACTCGTAACCAGCTCCCTGCGTGTCTGGTGCACGTCAGCCCGACCGACCGCTCGCTGGGGAGCCCCGGATGGGTCTTGAGCTCTGCACAGGCCGCTAGATCCAGCCCTGGCCCGGGCAGCCCCTGACCCCCTGGTGCCGGGGCCTCCTCATTCCACATGGGTGACTTTTTCCAATGGGAATAATCCTCCCGTCCGGCAGGAGGATTCAGTGAGCTCTGATACTCGGATGCAACCGCACATGGCTGTCCCTTCACGGCTACCAGGTGGGTTGTACAGGCGGCTGAGTCTCCTAGAGTGGGTGACTGCACACATCACTGTCGCGGCTGGAGACTCGCTGGCCCCTGCCCACTGGTTCCTCACTATGTGGCCCCAGGGCCTGGCTGACGTGGCCACACAGTGAGGAAAGGGTGGGAAGTGGCAATGACATCCGGGGCCTGGGGGGAGGGGCCCGAGCAAGCAGCGACCCAGGAGGGTTTTATTCCACCAACATGGTGCCCTGCCCCACACGGCCCCTCTCTTTCCCGGTTGTGTCCACTCCCTGTGTCCCCCCGGGGCCAGTTCTCCTGGAAAGGGGTTTCAGTACCTGCTGCTCGGAGTCCCAGCTCCTCACCGCTCAGTTTTCTGAGCTCAACTGCGGGCATTACACCATCTCAGTTCCTTTTCTCCCAGAGTTCCGTTTTTTTTAAAAAAAAATTTTTTTAAAGGCTTTTTAAAAAATTGAGGTATATAATTCACGTACCGTAACGTTGACCATTTTAAAGTGTCCCATTTGGTGGCATCGAGCACATTCACAATGCTGTACAACCGTTTCATCACCCTGCAAAGGAGATCTCAGAGCCGCTAGCAGCCGCGCCCCAGCCCCTCTCGCCTCCCAGCGCCCGGCCCGTCCTGATCCCCTTTCTGTCTCCGGGGACTTGCCGCTTCTGGATGTGTCATAGGCAGGGCATCAAGCACTGCATGGTCCTTTGTGTCTGGCCTCCTTCGCTCGGCATACTGTTTCAATGAGCATGCGTCAGTGCTTCCTTTCTTTTTATGGCCGAGTAACATTGCATTGTATGGATGTGACGAATTTTGTTTATCCGTCATCAGTGGATGGACATTTGAGTGGTTTCCCCTTTGGGCCATTGTGAACAGTGCTGATTTGAACACCTGTTTTCATTTCTTTGGCACATACTTGGGAGTGGAATCACCGGGTCACCTGGCTTTCCTTTGATCTGACCAGAGGTTCTGACCCCACTCTCGGTGCTACCTTATCCCAGCTGCCTCCTTAAGTCTCCCAGCCTCCCGGCTTGGAGAGGAAGAGAGCCTCAGTCACACACACTACCAGCCAGGTGAGCCAGGGTCCTTCCCGGAGCGGGGATGGGTGCCTTGGAGGTGATTGCAAGAGGTAACTCAGGGGTCTGAGGACCCTGCACGAAAAACCACTGAGTCATGTCGTGAGAGCCTTCCGCCCTCATCAGCTCCTTTCCAGCCCTTTGGGTAGCATCGAGAAAGTTCCAGTTAGCTGCCGGTGGGCCTTGAATTCCTCAGCAAGTCCACCACCTGCAGTGCATCACTTGTTGAGTCTGGACAAACACATACACTTAGTAACTCAACCCCTGCATCAAGGTTTAGAACATTACTGAGAAAAGCTTTTTGAAAAACAGATTCCTAGTCAAACTACACAATTCTAGTTCGGCAGATCTTGGGCTGAGCTCTGGGGTCCAGAGTTTAAAGGGTTCCCAGAAGGGCACCAGGGGGAAGCCAGTTAGTTGGGAGGTGCCAGTCGGGGCTCAGAACCCTCAAACCCAGCCGTAGACTGGATCCGGGGTCTCGCCCCTGCCTCCTCGCACACCGAGCTCCCTCCTGCCCTGAGCCCGTCGAGTGTGCACCCTCCGACAGGCAGGTGGTATAATCCATCCCCGTCTCTCGGGCTGACAGAGCAGGTGAAGGCTGCTAGCATCCGAGCAGGGGCACAGTCACAGTTACTGTGGAGCCAGGCCCTGTCTGACATGCCACAAGGGCCACCTGGGGGTTGATGTAGACCTGCAGACTCTCCCTCCTCCTACACAGTATTTTCAAATAATTTGCATTCGCATTTAAAAATTGGAAATGTTCACTTTTAAAACTAAAGAAATTTCTGACTTTTCCTTTAAAAAACAAAATCAAAGACCTAGAGACGGGACGTGGCTCCACCATCGCCTCCCACTGCCCCCTCCAGTCATTTCTCTTCCGGGCCTGGCCCAGGCAGGCATGTGAGATTTCAACTCCAGGCCCATATAAAAACCATTCCCAAGGAAACATCAGTTCGGATAAGGCCACCCCGTTGCAGAAGATCTGGAGTTGTGCAACGTGTAGCCCACGTGCAAACACCTTCGCCATAACCTGGGGCCTCCTTGGAGGCACAAAGAGATTAGAGGTGCAAAGTTCCCGCAGAGACACCGGGGGAGGTGAGTGGATTCATTGCCTTCAGTTTGCCAGGTGGCACTGGGCTCTAACTAAACAGCATGGGTATCATCACCTCCCACCTCTGTGTGAATGGCAGACAAAAGCCACGACACTTTCTCTAAATCAGGGCATCCGTCTCGGCTTTGGACATTTGGAGCTAGATGATTCTTGGTGTGTATGTGTGGGGGTAGGTGGGGGGCATGCTGTCCTGTACACTGTAGGATATTGAGCAGTGTCCCTGACCTGGACCTACTAGTTGCCTGTAGCAACTCCCTCCCAAGCTGTGACAACCAGAAGTGTTTTCAGACACTGCCGAGCGTCCTTCTACTTGAAAACTAAGCCCAGATGCCATTGGGGGCCTAGAGAGCCAACACATTTGATGCCCTCTGTCATCCCGGGGTCGTAGAGTGTCCTGGTTTTCCTATCTATGCTCTAGTACCGTGACCCCTTTCAGAACCCCTGTTGCATCATATGGACAGGCAGGGAGCCACACTTAGCTCCCAGAGCTCACTGCCCTCCTCCGCCCTGCCTTTAGGAGCAGTGACTCACAGACCCAGAGGAGGCAAGGCACGTGTCGGAGCAGCTCCAAGGAGCATCTGGCCCCATTACCACCCTCTTCTCCAGTCGCACCAGGGATAGATAGCACATGCATAAAAGGTAAGGCATGTTCTGTTGAGAAAGAACCCCCTGGGGACATGTTTGTTGCTGTGTGTCAGTGAACACAGGAGCCAGGTGGAGCCCCTGAAAGCCTCTCTATCCCTGCCCCCGAGCACCCCACGGAGGCTGGTGGCTGATACAAGTCTCCAGAGTTGCGCCCTTACCGGGAGCTGCAATTCAAGCGGGAGGTGTGAGTGCGAGCCCTGCCATTGCAGGCCGCGCCCTGCGGGTGGGGAGCGCGTCCGCTCGGCTGCCCGCGTCTGGCTCCGCAGTTACAGTCGGACGGGACACACCGGAGCGCTGCAGAAGCGGGACTTGGAAGAGAGCCACAGAAACAGGGCCCTCCCTCCTCCTGGAGCCCTTACAATGGCTGCGGGCACAGAAGTGAGAAAGGGAAGAAGAGTGACCATATGTCCATCTCCCCAGATAGACTCAGTCAGAGCTGGGGGTGGGGGTGGAGTGGGGTATGGCCCCAGGGGGGTACAGAAACAGTCTTCAGTCTTCATCAAGCCTGAGCAACGAGGGGTCGACCCAGGGAACCTGGATGAGGCTCTGAGGCCCGGGAATGTAGTGGGGATTTTTGGAAGAGAAATACAGGTAGCACCCTGGCTGCAGGTAGAGGGGCCGGGGTGGCTGGGACACTGGCTTTGGAGCCTTGGTGTCACCATTTCTTGAATGAAGAGGAAAAGCAATAGGCAGGAGTCAGGAAGCCGTGCCCCTTTGTCATAGGGTTTCACACTCGCCACCCAAATGACATTTGGGGCCAGGTAACTCTCTGTGATGGGGCTGTCCTGTGTGTTGTAGGAAGTTGAACAACATCTCTGGTCTACAACCGCTAGATGCTATGGCACCCCCTACCCCCAGTATTGACAAACAAAAAATGTCACTGAACATTGCCAAGTGTCCCTGCCGACCGTCCATCCTGTCCCTGCATGCCCAACTCTGACTGCCGGCCCACCCCAACGGCCAGGCCCAGCACACCCACATCTCTGTCCTTCGAGCCTTGGGAGACTGGCTGCCCTCCACGTGGCTTCCGACGCCTCCTCTGGGCTGGGCTCCTGGGAGTGGGCTCTTGCTAACGTGTCCACAGACTCTCAAAGCCAGGCGGGTTCATCCTGCTCTCCTCAGAGGTCTGCTGAGGGGCCCCGGACCCAGGGAGCAGCACCTTCTCATGTCCAGAACATGGAGGTCTCTCCTTCAAAACTCAATAGATTCAGCCACCAAAGAAGGGAGGGGAGGAAGCCCCGCTGCCCTGGCCCCTCGGCGGGCACCATGCTGGGGCCGCCACTGTCTCACTTTATTCACGCCTAGTGACCTACGGTGGTTAGAGCACAAATTACTCCTCATACGGTTACAGGTGATGAGGCCAACTTCATTCAGGACCGTCGCAGTGGGTGTAGGGACATGGCAGTGGGGTTTTGCAGGAGAGAGAGATGGGGCTCAACTCCGAATCCAACGTGGGCCTGCGGGGATTTATGGTCAAGGGGGAGTGGGGGTTGGTGGATGGAAATTTACTAAGAGCAAACCTCAGGGGTGAGAGGGGACACTGGCTGAACTGACCTGACAGGATTCCTCCTGAAGGCAGGCCAGGTGATTGGACACCGCCTGGGCGAGGGCTGGTGGGAGGAACCCAATCGACACCAAGAGGGAGCAGATATGGAATGTGGGAGCGTCTAACTAAACGGACACTGCAGGGTTCTTGCTGAAGTTGAGTTCTTTAGAGCAAGGCCCATGGGTGAGGCCCCTTGAAAAAGGGCTCAGAGCAGCCTGGCTAGGATTTGGTCAAGGACAGTCTTTGTCATGGTGTAGTGAGCATTATGTTATTAATAGTACTCTGTTTATTATTATTATTATTATTATTATTATTATTATTATTTATTACACAGGAGGAAGTGGGGTCTTGGGCAGGCCTGGTCACTTTTCCAAGATCACCCAATGTCGTGGCTGAGCAGGCATTTGAGGCCAGCAAGCTGGGCCCAAATGTGTGACCACAAAACACTAGCGTCTGGTGCGGGAGGGACGCAAGGGCCAGGTCTCTCCTTTTGGCTGCCCCTTCCCCAGTCAGACCCTGAGATATGGACTACTTGTGCAGTGCCCTCCGGAGGCCCCTTACTCAACACCTTTCAGGGTTTTTGAGAGTCAGAGGGAGAACCAAGGTCTTTCCCTCCAGTTGTTTTCCCTTTCATTCCACACCAGCAGGGTCCTGGCAGAACAGGTGGCTCCCAAGGTGGGTAACCGAGAGACTAGTCACAGAGATGAGGACCCTGGGGGCTGCAAGAGCAGGAGCTAAGGTGGGGGAGGGGGGACAAGGAGTCAGCTATTCCTGCAGCTGTGCAAGGGGCCTCCTCATAGGCCCTCCTTGGAGGAATGTGGCCGTCTTCCCTGCAGGAAGAAATTGGGCGCAGGTCTTTCCTTGGCCTCACTCTCATTCCAACCTAGGTCTCCAGGCTCCTGCAACAGTTTCTCCATTGGCCAAACCCAACTGGAAGCCATGGGCAAGGTGCTGGGAAGCACGCCATTGAGGGCAGCTCCAGGGGCCTGGAGCGGGCGGGTTTGGCCGAGGGAGGGTGTACAGGGGCCGTGGCAGGCAGCACACGGATCCTTTCAGGTCTGGGCAGAGCAGGCTGGATTATAATGCCAGGTGGCTCCGGATTGGCTGGGGTCACCAGGGAAGAGGGTGTGGAGGGCACATCTGCTTCCAGCATAGGCAGCCAAGGATTAGAGAGGTGGGGGCGGGTGCTTAGTTCTGGATCAGCGCTCCTATTAATCGTCCCCAGCAATGAACTTCAAATAAGCCCACGTCAGACGGAACGAGGCTGGACAAGCAGTGACTACAGACCTGTGCCCAGAAAGGGGGGTCAGCCGCACAATCCTGCTGGCACCTTCGGTGGTTCCCTCCTCCGTGCTCTCCTGGCATCCAGACCTGCCTATCACCCAGACCTGTTGGTGCATTCCCCCAAGTCCATGCTTGGCTGAACTCCCCATCAGCCAGAACAGGCTGGCACAAGGAAGAGGTCCCTGTGACTGACTGAGCGATGGAGGGCAGTGGCGCTGTGACAAGGAGCACCCATCCAAAAATGGACCCTTCCTCCTTCCTCCTGTCCATAGTGAGGCCTCAAGTCAGGGCTGCCGCTTACAGTTGCACAGAGGGACCTGGCACTTTGCTGTGCTCCACATGCACCCTGTGTGCCCTGGCCTTGGCCTCTTCCGGCTTGAGGATGGGGCATCTACTTCTTTGCAGAGAGTCACCATCTACCAGCCAAGCCTCTGTGGGATTGTGCCTGCCCAGAGGGAGTGCTTTTTAACAATGTGTCCCCCCCAGAGGAGAAGGCTTCTTCAGTGCTCACTAAATCACCTGTTTCAGCTATGGCATTGTAATCAGCCCCAAAAGTTAACGGCATAGGACAATATAGTATGAGGACTCATTGCTCTAGGCAGTTGGGCTCAGTTGGGTGGTTCTTGCTCAGGGTACGACACCCAGCTACAATCAGGTAGTGGCTGGGCCCAGAGTCATCTCATGGTTTCCTTTTCCACACGTCTGGCCTTGGGCTGGGCTGGCTGGAACTCTGGGGCTGGTTGAGCATCTTTCTATGCAGCCTCTCCTTGGGGCTGGCTTGGAGCTTCCCATAGCTAGGCAGTCTCATGGGGGTTGGACTTGTTACATGGAAATTCTGGGCTCCAAGAGTGACCCTTCCAAGAGACAGAAAGTGGAACCTTCCTGAGGCCTGGCCCGAAGCTGGCACAATGTTACTTCTGCTGGATTGTATTGGTCCAGCAGTCACAGAGCCCACCTGCATTCAAGAAGAGGAGTTGCAGACTCCACCCCTTGATACAAGGAGGACTAAAGAATTTGGATGGTTAGATAAACTAGATGTGCAGGAACCAACACTAGGAACTGAAGGGACCCCAAAATGAATAAAATCCCACCCCGCTTTCTGAGAGCCTCCAGCCGGGTTGAGTAGATGAACATTCATGGAGTAACAACACAGATCATGTTTGAGATTTAGCAATGGCAGGATAGGCACTGCTGGCTCATGGTGATGGGACCCAAGGAATAATCTAAGCAGAGTTCTGTCACATCTTTAGGCTTCCAGCATCTGTGAGATCAGCAGAGATGGACTGAGGCTCACACCTGCCCAGATGCTAAGGGCGTGGCCAAGAAGATGCCTCCCACGTGGGTGGTAGCAAGGAGACCTCATGGCAGAGGAGGGTGGGAGCCTCGGGGAACCTGTGAAACTCAATGCGAGATGGTGAGGGGTGCAGTGAAGAACCGGGGCCGGTAAGAAGGACCACATTTGCTCCTGTCTTGATCATTTTTCACGATTAGGGTGAGGAGACCAAGGCCCAGAGCAGGAAACTGCAGTTTTCACAGATTCCTAACCTGTTAGTTTGAAAGCTGCTGTTCAAACCTTTTGTATCAACTATAGGCTGTTACAAATGCAAACGATGCCAAAACCCAAAGTCAACAGTGACAATTGTCTCTCCTCCTCCTCCTCCTCTTCCTCCCAACCATCCCCTTCAGAAGTAAATCCTACTCCTTTTCTCTTAACACCTCCTCTGGAACTCCGGGGAGATAAGCAGTCCAGTTCTTCTGCCAGGGCAGGTTGTGAAATTAAAGACTCCTCCACTCTTAGAATTAATTACCAGGACTCACAGAGACATTTGCATTTCAAAAGAAGAGTTAAGTGGCTAAAGAAGAGTACACTAAATAGCTGTGTCTTGCCTCTCTTTTAAGTTTGGTTTGGTCTGGTGTTTTTGAGAGTGTGCAAGTTTCCTCAGGCTGCTGTAACTAATTACCACAGACTATACAGCTTAAAAACAGGAATGTTCTCTTCCACAGTTCTGGAGGCCAGAGGTCTGAGGTCCAGCTATCCGCAGGGCCATGCTTCCTCCATAATGCTCCAGGGTAGAATCTTTCTGCATTAGTCAGGGTTCTCCAGAGAAACAGAACGAATGGGGTGTGAACATATACAGAAAGAGATTTATCGTAAGGATTTGGCTCGTGCGATGTGCATGCTGACAAGTCCCAAGATATGCAGGTGAGTTAGGTGGCAGGCTGGACACCCAGAAGCGTCAATGGTTCCAGTCTGAAGACCATTAGGCTCCAGACTCAGGAAGAACCAATGTCTCAGTTTGTGACCAAAGGCAGGAAAAATGTGTTGTCTCGGCTCAAAGGCCATCAGGCAGGAAGCATTCTCTTACTCAGAAGACGGTCAGCCTCTCTGTTCTGTTCGGGCCTTCGGCTGATTGGACGAGGCCCACCCATGTTGTGGAAGGCAATCGGCTTTACTGGGTCTACTGATTTAAATGTTAATCTCATTCAATAGCACCCTCACAGAAACACCCAGAATAATGTTTGAAAAACACCAGGGCACACTGCAGTCCAATCAAGTGAACACATAAAATGAATCCTCACACATTCCTGCCTCTTCAGCTTCCCGTGGCTTCAGACATTCCTCGGCTTGTGGATGCATCGGTCCATTGTCTGCCTCCATCCTCCCGTGGCCTTCTCTCTGTGTGTCTGTGTCTCAAGTCTCCCTGTCCTGTCTTTTATAGGGACACCAGTCATTGGGTTTTATAATTTTATCACATCTGTAAAGATCCTATTTCCAAATAAGGTCCCATTCGCAGGTCCCAGGGGTTAGGACTTGGACATGTTTTGGGTGGGGGACACTATTCAACAACTGATGTTCTTACAGGAAGACCTGTGAAGACACAAGGAGAAGGTTGTATGAAGACAGAGATGAGTAATGCAGCCACAAGCCAAGGATACCAAGGATTGTTGCTGCCACCAGAAGCTGGACGAGGTAGGAAGGAGCTGTCTACCCACCCCGAGTCTTCAGCGGGAGGGTCTTCTAGTCTCTCTCTGAGTCTTGCTCCTACTTTCGGGATTGCATCTCTCCTCAAAGACTGCATCTCCTGTCTCCCCTGCTAAAGACCCTGATGATTACATCGGGACCACTTCGGTAATCCAGGATAATCTCTCATCTCAAGATCTTTCATTCAGTGCCATCTGCGAAGTCCCTTTCGCCACCATGCAATGTCACACATGCACAGATTTCTTCTGGGGACTGGGACATGGTTACCAACCTCCCCATTCTTCTAGCATCCCTTCATGCCACTGCCCATCTTACCTGCCTCCAGAAGTTCCCGATGGTGCTTAGAGTAAAGCCCAAACCCCTTCCTATGCCCACAACCCCACGGAAGGTGGCATTGCCTCTTCACCTGCTCCCTTACTCACGTCACAGCAGCCCCTAACCCAGCTTATGCCCAATTCAGAGCCCTCCTCAAGAGCCCTTCTCCACCTCTAACCCAAAGGAGCCCCCATCCCCTGCACCAGGTCTCCCTGTTTCATTGTCATACATTCATCATTATCCAAAACTATCAGTATGATTGGCCACTTGTTATTGTCTGTCCCCCTCCACCCCCAACACACACACTACCTTTGAGTCCCGTGAGAGCAGCGGCCTGCGTGTGTCTAGAGTGGCCTAGCGCATGGCAGGCACTCCACAGATATTTGTAAAAATGAATGAAGAATTACATCAGGGGCTAATGAGTTAAAGCCAGGCCTGTCGCCTGTTTCTTGGCCTGGGTTTGTTGTCCAGTTCCCGGCCAGTTATTCAGGCTCCCAAACAGCCCTTGGCCTCAGCTGGGGGAGAACAGAGGGAGCAGTGTGCTGTGTAGACAGTCGAGTCTCCAGCCCCTGGACGCTCATTGTACCACTTCAGCAGATGAAGTCCCTGCAGCGGTAAGGGCAGTGCACACGGACTCGAGGAGCTGCGCTCCTCTGCTGGGTCTTCTCCACCCGTGATTTGGGGATCTTGCTTATTTAATCTCCCACTTCCAAGTCCTCGTTTGGCCTTGGCTCTCGACAGCAGAGAACACTCTCCGTTGGCAGGGTACCACCGCTTGGCTGAGCTTTGTAACCACAACAGAGTATATGATACCCTGTGTCCTGGCAGCAGGATATGGCTTGTTCCCTTCTAAGTGAGAGAGCCTTGAGGAGCCAGGAAGGTGGTGATGCTCAGAGACAAACTGCAGCCAAGCCCGAGAGGCAAGGAGCACAGCCGAGTCCCAGCAGATGCACTATTCCTGCCCCATGCCGCAGGGACCCTCACATGGCGCTGGTGGTTGTTAATCATGGGGAGATACACAATTATCTCTGGAGAATGCGAGGGTTGCAGGCTTTTGCCCAGGGCGAAGAGATGTCTCCACCTGCCAAGTAGATGAAAGGCTAGTGAAGCAAGAATCTTCTTCAGGTTAACAAAGACAGAAAACCTGATGTGAGTTTATTTGCATTTGCTCCCCCAGGGAGAGCCCCTCCAGAGACCCTGGAGGCCAAAAGCAATCACCCAGGCAGGAGGTGGTGGGCTTGCCTTCCACAGGAGAGGGTCCGGCAGGGTCCCACGGAGCCTCTGCAAAGCGGCAGGGCTAGGGCTGCTGTGGAGGTGCACCACCACTCACAGCGACATGTTCAGCCACACTCACTTGCACATTGAATTGTTGTAGCCTTGTTAAGCCCACGTTTGTAGCATGCAATGTACAGTCAGACTACGTCCGCGGGTGCCTCCTGTATGCAGAGCAGCACCCCTTTGTTCCATCCCCGGGCCTTTGGCCTCAGATGTCCTGAGGCCTCCCGTTCCCCTCTCCTGGCCTTGTTTGTTAAAACCTGCAGGATCCTGTGTGCTAATTCCCAAGGAATGAAACAGCGGAAGGACCCAGAAATTGCTGGGCTCTCCCTCCAATTGGATTAATGACTTTCTTAATCCAACTGAACAAGTCTGAGAAGCTGTTTCCCTCCAACTTGACTGCCCTCTCAGTGTTTTGTTTCTCACACCAGTTGTCAATGGTTCATCCAAAGATTTTAGCAATGCGTGAGTCTTGGGTCATAAATAAGGGAACCTGTCAGTGCAGACTTGTGGGCCCTTTCAATAGCCTCTCCCGCAAGCAAAGAAAATCAGCGGCTCCTGGCATTGCCCTTTGGCCCAAAGATTAGGTAGTCATTTTTAAATGAAAATGACAAGCTAGTTTGGCTTTGCCTTTTGACAGTGAGGCCTCCTGGGCAAAATCCTGCCAAAGAACTGAGGAGACTCCAAGGGAAGCCAGTGGCTCAGATGGGGAGAGTCGAGGCATGTTAGGACTCAGAGTGTTTGTCTAGTTTCTGTGAGTCCCAGGAAGGCTCAAACCAAATTCCTGCAGACCCTGAGCCATCATGAAACAGCCAGAGAAGGTGCCCGGGGCACATCCTGGTTCCCACCTTACTTGAAATTCCTTCTACGTAAGATGTGGGAATATACTGAGAAGCCATTTCATTTAGGATTATAGAAACGGGTTGGTTTTCTATGAAACCACAGTGTGTCCAGCTTCTCGCCTGTACATGACTTTGCATGTGTGTTTCCTCCTTCATGGACATTGCGAAGCTAAGTTCTTACATCTTTTTTTTTTTAATGTGGGTAGTTGCCTGTCTGGGAATCGAACCCAGGCCGCAGCGTTGATAGCACCGAAACATAGCCACTACACCACCAGGGAACTCCCGATCTTCTTTTTGCCCCCATATTGTCTTCATCATCCTCAGTCTTTTGCTTTCCCATTTAAATTTTAGAAGCAGCCTGTCAGTTTGTACACACACACACGCACACACACACACACACACAGAAAGCCCTCTGGGATTTTGTTGAGGTGGCTGTGACTCTCTATAGATGAGTTGGGAAAAATTGATGTCTTTCTAATTTTGAGTCTTCCCTCAAGTTATTGAGATCTATCCCTCCATTTATTTAGGTCTCCTTAAATTTCTCCTCAACAATACCTTGTAGTCTTCGGTGTAGAGTCTTGCACATCTTTAGTTCAGTTTATTCATAGGTGGTTGATGTTTTTTCATGCTCTTATAAATGGTAACATTTAAAGATTTTTATTTTCTATTTGTTTCTTGCTGGTATATAGCAAAACAACCAATTTTTATAGGTTGGTTTTCTATCCAGAAACCTAGCTAAATTTACTTGTTAATTCTAATAGATTATCAGTAAATTCCTTTGGATGTTCTACATTATGTCGTGTCTGAATAATGACAATTTAGTTTCTCCTTTCCCAAACCTTGTATCTTGTAATTCTTTTTCCAGCCTTTTTGAACTGGCTAAGCTTTCCCAAGCAATGCTAAAGAGACAATGGTGAGAGAGAACATCACAAATTCACCTATTTATTACCCCCTTCTCCCATCAAAAAGCTTGTGAAGGATTCTGGGAAGATGGCAATGGTAGCATCATTTTTGAATATTCCAAAATCCTCACTTAAAAATAAAAATTCCAGGGACCCTTATGAGTATATAATGGAGTTTTCCAGAGCCCAACAGATTAAATGAAAAACCAGATATAAAAATCCACCTGACATCTAGTCATCTATTAAACCAGACATTAAGACATTTGCAAAAACATAAAACACGCCAATCTTCTCACTAACCATTGTTTTCAGAAATATAGTTACTTTTCATTAAAAAAAAATCAGTTGTTTATGTTAACATGTAATAGGATTATTATTGCTATTTTTAAAAATTTAAGAAATAAATCTTTAAAATAAAAAGTATTCATGGACAGCATCTATAACAAGGCTAGGAGCTGAGATATTCCCACACAGCCTGAAGTACCAGTGGGTGGGTATGAGGCCTGCCAGGCACAGACCTTGGGGTGTTGGGTCTGTGTGGAGAGGACAGTGGGTAGTAACATGCCTGCCTGAGTGTAAGCTGGTTTTCTGATGACCAGTTCCCATCCAGAAGCTTTCTAGGGGCTTACAGTGAGTAACCTCATTAGCATAAGAAAGGCAATTATCACTCTAGGAATTTCAGCATTAGAGCCCAGTGCCAGGAATCTGGGACAAAGAACAGATATATTCTTTGTTGTTATATATTTATATAGCCAAATTTAATTTGCTAAAATTTCAGGAATTTTTTTTTTTTGCATCTATGTTCATGTAATTTTCTTTTAATATCATTAATTATTATTTGACTTTGCCATCCGGGTAATATTGATTCCACAAGATTAATTGGGAAGTGTTCCCTACATTATTATTTATTTTTTGGAAGAGTTTGATAGAATGATAATTATTTTCTTCATTAAATATTTGGTAGAATTCATTAGTGAAGCCATCTTGGCCTTGTTTTTAGTAAGAAGGTTTCTTACATTGACACACAGGAGTCTTGGTGACGAAAACAGATGAGGATATAATAAAGAAGAACACAAAGAAAAGGCCTTAGGAGCAATGTGTACCCCTAGAACCCAGACTGTAGTCCTAAAATATCATTTCCGACCCCAAATCCTAGGGCTTGGGGAAATGACAAATCGTAGATCTAGGCAGGAAACATACAAGATGATCTTGTAACACCCTGGTACCTCAGCTGGCCAGAGGAGCAAAGACTACAGGACTTGGGAGCCAACTTGGGGAGACTCTCACTGGCCAAAGATAGGGCAATCTGAACTTCAATAAGGTTAAGAATTGCAATGACTTAGAAACCCATCAAATATGTTTAAATCCACAAGTTTTTAACGGTATTTAAAGGAGAAGAAACAACAACAACAAGCTAACTAGTTACACTTTGAGGGTGACAGAGAACAAATCCACCTTGCTTATGCCTCAAAATCCTGGTTTTATCTTGAAAACCAGGTCGATTACAGGAAAGAACCCAGAATTTATCCTGCCTTTCCTTAAGAACTGTAGCATTGTAACCCTTCATAGTGGATGAGGGGCAGTGCCTCCTTATAAGATTAATCCAACTACTTGATGAAAACAAAATGATAAAATTAGAGCGGGTATAGGAACTGAGCATCAGTAACTCCCCACATCACAGGAAGAAAGACCACTAGAGTCATGTGCCTCCCAAGGCAAGAACTGTGTCTCCCCAAAATTCACTTGTTCAAGCCCTAGCCCTCAGGACCTCAGAATGTGACTGTATTTGGAGATAGGGCCTTTAAAGAGGTAATTGAGTTAAAATAAGGCCATTCATGTGAGGACCTAATCCAATCTGATTCATGTCCTTATAAGAAGAGGAGATTAGAACACAGGCATACACAGAGGAAAGACCATGTGAGGACATGGGGAGAGATGGCTGTCTGCAAGCCAAGGATTGGTTTCAGGAGAAAACAATCTGCTGACACCTTGATCTCAGACTTCTAGTCACCAGAATTGTCAGGAGATAAATCTCTGTGGTTTAAGCCCCAGTCTGTAGGGCTTGGCTGTGACAGCCTGATCAGACTAATATGGGGTAGTTGGGGAGGGGAGCAAAATTTCAAGCCCATAATGGCTGCATAGGTCCTGCACTGCATTTGGGGGCTGCAGGACCTCAGGTCATCCTATAAACCAAGTCACCCACAGAGGAAAGGCTGTGGGTGGGTGCTGATGGATGAGACAACTGGGAAGGACACTGAGGTGAAAGAAGGAAAGGAAAGCAAAAACAGGGGCATTTGTAACAAGAGGACTGGAACCACAGTGAGCTCACAATGGGAATAGGGTAAGCCAGGCCACAGATGCTTGCTTTTTTTTTCTTTTTTACTTTCTTTTTTTGGGAGCAGTGCTAGGTTCACAGCAAAGGTTAGTGGCAGGCATGGAAAGTGCTTCTCCATATGGACACCCTGTACCACAGCAGTACACCTGTTACAATCATGAGCCCACATTGACACCTCACCATTACCCAGCCTATAGACATACAGTGTTTTTGAGAACAAGCGTATTCCCAGAGAAGAAAAAGCTGAAAGAGTTCATCACCACCCAATCATTATTACAAGAAATGTTAAAGGGACTTCTTTAAGAAGAAGGGGAGAAAAGATCATGAATATGAATAATAAAATGACAATAACTACATACCAATAATCACTTTAAATGTAAACAGATTAAATGTTCCAATTGAAAGACATAGTGTGGCTGAATGGATAAGAAAATGACTCATTCATATGTTGTCTACAAGAGACCCACTTCAGATAGATATACACAGACTAAAAGTAAAGGATGGAAAAAGGTATTTAATACAAATGGAAACGAAAAAAAAAAAAAAAACCAAAAAACTGGTATACCAGTACTTATATCAGACAAGATAGATTTTAAAACAAAGGCTATAATAAGAGACAATGAAGAATATTTCATGATGATAGAGATCAGTCCAACAAGAGGATATAACTTCTGTAAACATTTACACACCCAGTGTAGGAGCACCTAAATATATAAAGCATATATTTAACAGGCATAAAGGGAGAGATTGACAGGAAAATAAAAAAGTATTGCAGGGGACTTTAACACCTCATTGACATCAATAGATAGATCATCCAGACAGAAAATCCACAAGGGAACAGTGGCCTTAAATTAGAGACATTAGACTAATTGGATTTAATTGATGTATTTTAGAGCATTTCATCTCAAAGCAGCAGAATATACATTCTTATCAAACACACATAGAACATTTGCCAGGAGAGACAACATGTTAGGCCACAAAAGAAGTCTTTTTTTTTGTTAACGTGGAATAGTTCTCTGGCTGGGAATTGAACCCAGGCCGCAGCGTTGACAGCGCCAAAACCTTAGCCACTACACCACCAGGGAACTCCCCACAAAAGAAGTCTTAATAACATAAAAAGATTTAAATCGTATCAAGTAACTTCTTTAATCACAATGGTCTGAAACTAGAAATCAGCTGCAAGAAGAAAACTGAAAAACACACAAACACATGGAGGCTAAATAACTAAAATACTACTAAACAATGAATGGGTTAAAATAAGATCAAGGAACAAATCAAAAGATACCTGAGAAAAATTAAAATGAAAGCACAATGAGTCAAAAATTTATGAGACACAGCCAAAGCAATTCTAAGAGGGAAATTCATTGCAATATAGGCCTACATCAAGAAACAAGGTAACTCTCAATAACCAATCTAAGCTTACACCTAAAGAAACTAGGAGAAAAAAAGAACAAACAAAGGCCAAAGTGAGTAGAAGGGAAAAAACAAACAAACAATAAAGATTAGAGTAGAAATAAATAAAATAGAGGAAAAAAATACAAAAGATAAATGGAACCAAGAGCTGGTTCTTTGTAAAGATAAACAGAATTGAGGAACCTTTCACTAGACTCATTAAGAAAAATGAGAGGACTCAAATAAATAAAATCAGAAATGAAAGAGGAGAAGTGACAACTGATACCACAAAATACAAAGGATTATAAGATGTTATACTACAAACAATATATGCAAACAAATTGGACAATGTGGAAAAAATTAAAAATTCCTAGAAACAGATAATCTTCCAAGACTGAGTCAAGAAGAAAGAGAAAAGTTAAACAGACCAATAACTACTAACAAAATCAAATAAGTAATAAAAAAAACCTCCCGACAATCAAAAGTCCTGGACCAGATGGCTTCATAGGTGAATTTTACCAAAGATCCAAAGAAGAATTAACATCTATTCTTCTTAAATTGGGAAAACAGGACAGATACATGCCAAAAAAGGAGCTACATTACTTTCTTACTCCATATGCAAGAATATAGGCAGTAAACTCTGACATTGCTCTTACCAATATATTTTTTTGGATATGTTTCCCTGGGCAGAGACACAAAAGAAAAAGCCAACGAATAGGATTATGTCAAACTAAAAAGTTTTTGCACAGCCAAGGAAACCTCAACAAAATGAAAAGACAGTCTACAGAATGGGAGAAGATATTCTCCAATGATACATCCAATAAGGGGTTAATGTCCAAAATATATTAATTATTCATACTTAACACCCAAGGACCAACAATTCAATTAAAAGTGGGCAGAGGACCTGAATAGACATTTCTCCAAAGTGGACAGACAGATAGACACTAGACATATGAAAAGACGCTCAACATTGCTAATCAGAGAAATACAAATTAAAACTACAATGAGATATTATCTTATATCTGTCAGAATGGCTATTATCAATAAATCAATAAATAACAAGTGTTGGGGAGGATGTGGAGAAAACGGAATCCTCATGCACTGTTGGTGGAATTGCAGATTGGTATAGCCACTATGGAAAACAGTATGTAGATTCCTCAAAAAATGAAAAATAGTCTACGGCCATACCACCCTGAACACGCCCGATCTCGTCTGATCTCGGAAAAAATGAAAAATAGAACTACTTTATGACCCAGAAATTTCACTTCTGGGTAGTTACCTGAAGAAATCCAAAACACTAAATCGAAAGGAAATCCACATCCCTACGTTCACTGCAGCGTTATTCACAATAGCAAAGATATACAAGCGCCCTACGTGCCCATCAATAAACTACTGGATAAAGAAGAAGTACACATATACAATGGAATATTACTTGACCATAAAAGGAATGAATTCTTATCATTTGTGACAGCATGGATGGTCCTAGAGGGTATCATGCTAAGTGAAATAAGTCAGACAGAGAAAGGCAAACACCATATCATCTCACCTTGTGTATGTGGAATCTAAAAAACAAAGAAACAAAATGGAAACCAATTCATGGATACAGAGAACAAAATAATGGTTGCCAGATTGGGGGTGGTATGGGGGTCTCGGTGAAAAAGGGGAAGGGATTAAGATGTACAAATTGGCAGTTACAACACTGTCATGGGGATGTAGAGTACAGTGTAGGGAGCACAGTCAATCATAGTGTAATGACTGTGTTGGCAGGTGGGTACTAGACTTAGCAGAGGGATTCTTCATAAGTTATATAAATGTCTAATCACTATGCTGTGCAGCTGAAACTAATATAATACTGAATGTCAACTATAACTGACAAATGAACAAACAAACAAATAAGCGTATTCTCTCTCCGAGTTGGGTGTTGACTTTCCAATGCCTCACTGTGGGGTAGGAAGGGTTTGTTCTGGTCTCATTGTCCAAAGGACAATGAGAATGGATACGGGGGTGGCCATGGGGAACCAGGAGAAAGGGTAGTCACTGAGCCATTCTGGCAGCTGACCAGGAGAGCTGGAGGGGCTGGAGTGGGCTCTGGGTCCGTGGGTGTAGCTGTACTCACTTGCCTCTCCCAGGTACAGAAACTTCCAGAGCTGATAAGATCTGGCAGCCTAAGCAAGTCTGGCTCAGGGGCTGGAGGCGGCAACAGCCTCTGGTTCTGGCTGTCCTACTGCCTCACGAACAGAGGCTTAGTTTCTTTGTGGTCAGCTCCCTGATTTGCAAAATAAAGCAGGAGTATTCTGCAAGCCCAGTGCGTCAAGGGAAAGAATGAAGGAAGGCTGGTGGCAGACCAGTCTGAATTAATGTATCTCCAGAGCAGGGAGAGGGCTTGGCTGTGGGCCCAAGATGGGCTGAAAGCCCAGCATCATCAGAGACACAGGGCTCACACTTCACTTATTGCCCTGCGCCAGGCACTGCTTTAAGCACCTCACCCTTATCCACCTTCCCAGGCTCAGTTCTCACATCTGAAAGCGCAGCAGCTGCATGGGTGTGCAGGAACCATGTGTTTTCCCGTCCCCATATTGTCCGGAGGCCACAGCAGAAAGAACACAGACTGGAGGCAGGCGGCTGTCCTATTTGTCCAATTCTGGCCTGAAGGGTTGGCTGACTCAGAACTCCGGTTAGAATGAGGCCCAATTCCTCCATGGCCAGTAAGGTCATTACAGCTCAACTGTGTTCAGTGATTCAGAGAAACAATGCTGCTCACACCACTGGCACATCTCAGAGCCCCAAATGCTTTGAGTTCATTTTCGAATCACAATGAAACACGGATTGTCCAGTAGACAAAGTCACTGACATTCTGGCTCTCTGTGGCCAGCAGCCCCTGAGCAGGAGAAATAACTCAGTGTCCCCTCTGATGCAATGGTGGGAGATATTTTGATTTTTGGATCCCTTGCCTAAGGGTTTGTTTTGATTTTTTAAATGGAACCTGATGACCTTTGGGCAGCTGGACAAAGGCCTCAGGATTGCTACAGGATAAGACTTGAAGAAGGGCCCGGGATCCGTAAGATTTTCCTACAGGGAGATTCTTTTCTGTTTTTCAGAGTAAAGAAGTCATCTTGCCAGCTTCTTGATGCTGCATGGAAAGGGGTCTTGAATGATGTCCTGTGCCAGCACTGCAGCTGTGAGGTTTGGGAAAGAATGTGGCGGGTAGGCATCAGTGAGACATAGCTAATGCAAAGGTTCTAGTGGTATACGCTTCAAAATGCTATTCTAATCATCCTGGGGGTCCAAAAGGGCCACCGTCACAGGAGTAGGGGCTCTCGAAGAGGCTTTAATCCCTGCTACCCCCAAGATCCTGGATGATAACTATCCCAGAGAACTCTGCGTCTTCACATCTCAGCGATATGCAGAGCTGCACCAAAGCCTGCAGTTTACACTAAGCCGTGAATGACTGATACTTGTATGTACTTAGAATCTTGAGAGTAAGGCACCAGAATGACAAAAGGCCAGTGGGTACCCGAAAGCCATGGGGGAAGGCCAGGTGGGTGGGGAGAATGTCAAATGGATGTCCTCAGCCATCCAAAGGCACCCAAAGGCATTTCGTCAGTTATCCAAAGGCATTTAAAAGACAACCGGGAACTACCATCAAGGGTGTCTTTTCCTCCCAAGAGCCGTGGGTGGAGGAGAGTGCAGGCCCCGGAATTACAGTGGGTGGGATGGTTCAGGGCCCAACCTCTGAGAAGGGAGCCACATCTCCATGCAAACTCGTACCCTGCCTGGGGTCCCAAATGGGACCAGACAAAGGATATTAGTGGAAAGACCAGCCAAGTCCAAATATAATAAATTCTGGAGTTTAGCTTGTCATCCTGGCCCCGTGTTGGTTTCTCTGTCTTGACCAATGTACACGCCTCACTTAACGTCCAAGTTCCCTTCCTACAATATGTTGTTAAGTGAATTGGTTGACAATCTGGGAGCTGAAAGGTGGCTGTCTTGTGGTGTGTTGTGGCGCCATAGGGTATGAGTTTTTCAATAGAGATTATGCAACACCGGACTTGCAAACAAAATATGCAGCCTTGTGTGATTGCGAATACTTTGTGTAGTCAATGCTAACTGGCTACGGAATGAGACAAAGACTGAGAAAGGGGATTCCCCAAATTGGAGAACTGGTCATAAGTCCATGCAGTCGTTAAACAGGTAGGTCATTAAGAGAGGTGTTGCTGTACCATAGTCATGGGAGAGGAAGACACAAGAACCCTTGAAACTATCTTTGCAACTTTTCTGCAAATCCAAAATTATTCCAAAAAAAGAAAATGCATTTAATTAAAAATAAAAAGAGTCACAAGTGAAAGCACTGAGAGGCTGGGGAAAGTGGGGAGAGGGGCAGGTGGGGTGGGCAGAGGGCGGAGGGCTGGGGTGCAGATTACAAACCCAGCAGGGATGACTGCTGTAAGAAGCACAGAGGCGGGCAAGCTCTGGCTCTTCATGTACTTTGATGCTGAAGATGAGAATGTTGAAGGCAGAATTAGGGTTATAAAATCGCCAACAGCTGGCCTCGACCCTGAGCCCTCACAATGACTTTTCTCACCTGGCAGGCAGAAAGGAGGATTCTGCTCTCGTTTGTTTTCTGAACAGGTAAGCAAACAGTATTTTAAGCGTTTTCACAAACACCTGAAGACACCAAGGACTACAAACGTCTGGCCTCTTCTCTCTAACTCCTCGGTCCTCTCTGGATTATGAAAGCCTGGCAGACGCCAGTAGGGGCCCAGGGCGCCAGCTAAGTCCGCTTTCCCAGGACTGTCTGTGTGCATGAGTGTGAAAACTGGCAGGCTCTGTTTCCTCCCTCAGTCCATCATGTAAAATGATAGCTAACTCTGCCCTGAAGCCCCTTTAAAAAACAACAACAACAACAAAAATACCACCCCCCCCAAAACAAAAAACCAAAGAAGATAAAAATGTAGCTTCTAACACATTACTCGTCTGGGAGAGAGGACTGAGTTTGGGAAGGCTGCTTTTCTGAGCCATCCCTGCCAGCCAGTAGATGAGGTCAGGCAGCACTGTGGCAGGTCTGGGGGGACGCACACGCGACCTTTGTCTCTGATGCTGACAGCAGGCCAGTGTCTGTGGCAGGCCAGTATCTGTGGAGACGCTTCTGTCTCTGATTCCCAGATGCTTTCGTGCGGGCTCAGCCCTGGGGACAGTCCCAGAGCCTTCCTCCTGGGCCCCTAGACCGGACGCGCGATGATGCAAGGTTGGCGTCTTGTGATGGCGCGGGAAGCCCTCTGTCCGTGTGCAAGGGCTGACCTCTGCTGGCTGGCTCTGACATCGCCGGGCTCCGCGCTACCCAACTTCTGGGCTGTGTTGCATCAGCCAGCATGAGCCTGGTGAAACGGATAAGGGGTGACACAGGCTCCCTGCACTTTTGCAGGCTGCTAGATTAGGAGGGTGTGGACGTTAGGGTGAAAGTCAGCCCCCAGGCTCTTTTCTCATTGCTGTGGGAACTACATCCACAGCCCATAGTCCTGGGCCTAGGTCCACCAGGGGAGCTAGTGGTCCATTAGGACCATGTCAGTACTCGTCACCTTTAAGGAAAGCTCTGTCTGCATTTGCTGAGCCTGGGCCCTGGTTCTTGTTGGCCTCCTGTCCTCCGGCCTTTTTTGCCCATGTTCTCCTCCCAAGAAAGGGTCAGGTTGTCTCTGTCTCTGCAATGGCTAGAAGGTACCCAGCCTACTCCACCCTGGCCACCTGCACCGTGAACCAAAGTGGCCTGATGCTAAGAGAAAATAAGACATCACCTTTTACTTTTAAGAATATCATCACAAAGAAATGCAGACTCCTTCCTGGAGGACTAGGCAGGCATGGGTTAAGGGTCAGAAATCAGAAGGGGAGGTTGTTCACCCAGTTCACATAGTACCTGGTAATTTTTAAATGTGGTAAAAGTGTTGCCCATTCTCAATTGTTCCTTTATTATTAAATATATATTAATTTGAACATTTCATGCATGCTTGTGGGTGAAGCCAGTTTTCCCTGTGTGATGTGATTGTCTCCCCGTGCTGGTCTACCTCAGCATGGAAGTTGCCTTGTCTTCATCAGGGACACATCCCTGGAAGATGGGGAGGATTTGCAGCCTTTTAATATCGTGTGCACCACGGTGAGTCAGCGAGTGGGTTGTAATGAAGCTACGAGCTATGTGAGCCTCCTATGTGTCCCCTAACCTTACTTTCTGGGAGGTGGGCATTGGCTTCCCAGACCCCACCCACTGTATCATGACTCCTTCACAGCACAGGTCCTACAGACATGCTGCTTTCTGGGGATGAGTTGAGGGTAACATTCAATACATAAATCATATGAAAAGATGCTCCACATCCTCAGCAGCATTTGGTATTGTCAGTGTTCTGGATTTTGGCCATTCTCATAGGTGTGTGGCGGTGTCTTCTTTTATGAAATTGCATTTCCCTGATGACAGGTGATGTGGAGCGATCTCCGTGACTTATAACATCATTAGTTAATGGTTTCTTCATGGAGAGAGGATATTTGAGCGGCTGGGATGTTGGAGACATACCGAGGGGATGCGAAGGGCTGGAGTGGAGGTCCAGGTGGGAGGGTCCAGGTGGCGGGAAAGGAACACGAGGGCTTCACAGAACCTCACGGTAATTTCATAGTGTCACCCTTTTGTGTGGATCAGCCCCCACCCGTTCCTTGGAATCACCTGCTGTGTGTTTTTACTCTCCGCATCGACAGTGTTTTCAGCACCATTGCTACAGAATTCCCCTCTGCCCATTCCAGACCTTTCTTCTCTTGCTGGAACAAAAAAAATAAAGAGGGAGGGAGGGAGAATGGAAGACAGGAAGATAGGAAAGAAGGAAGGAAGGAAGGGAGAGAGGAAAGGGGAGGGAGGCAGGGAGGAAGAAAGGAAATACAAGATATAAATCAGTGAGAGCCAACACTAAATCCGTTCACGAGGATGTTAAGGATCAGAATGAAGGGTTAGCAATGGGAGTATCAAGCCACGTGCGAGATCCATTCCTACACAAAGCAGGACTTGCATCTTATTCAAATTGCACCAGAACTGGCTCATCTCTCATTCTATCAACTGTAAATTTACTCATCAGTCCTATGTCTCTCTGCCAGATCTTTCTAAATATTCATTTTCATCTCACTTGAGTTGTGATTTCAAATGTGTTTTATTAGCCAGTGGGGGATGTATAATACAGTATGTTACTTTACCAACTATTTGACCAATGAACATATTCCCCTCCTCTGACCCTGCTGGACAAACATTCTGCATCTCTTTGTGAGTCACTTGGGAACTAATAACGTCGCTGCTTACTCATAATTTATTAACATTTAACAAAAAGTACAAGGAATACAAAGGAATAATATAAGGCCTGAGGGAAATGAAAATCTAGGAGAAGGCAGATATAGCACATGGATAATTAACATACAATAAGTTTCTAGAGTATTTTCATGACAATTAGAGGAAATGCTATTGATGGAAAAATCTTGACTTAGTCAGAAATAAGCATGTGTCTTATTCCTGGCATGTCTTTGAAATATTGAGCAACACATAACCAGTTCCCCCTTCCAGTTTCTGAATGCCTTTTACAACAAACCAACCCTCAGATTCTGATGCAGAAGTCTTTGTTGATTTTGCATGTTTTGCATTAATTAGCCCATTCATTACTGTGGCCAAGAATAGAATGGTTAGATCTGCACCCAGAACGCAGGTTTCAGAACTGTGCTTCCGTGAAGGATAGACATGAGGCCTCCTCCAGGTGGCCTAAGATCAGAAGCACGTGGAAAAACAGTGAGAGAAAAGTCCTTCTGGAGAATTAGGAGGTTTTAGCAATCTATTTTCATAGCTAGGCAGCTGGCATTTAAGGGGCTAGTCATGCAGTAGTTCCCAACCTTTTCCCACTTGTGTACCCCTTTTAAACCCATTTCTATACATTGAACCCCTTGTCTTTAAAACAGCTGTTTTTAAATATTGACACTTTTGCTCAGTGCCTATCTTAATGTAAAATAGTGAAGATGAGGTCATAAGTTAGGAAAGAAAAATCACGACACTCAAAGTACAAACCACAGATTTAATTTTACTATATTCATAACAGTTAAATATTGATAATGATGATCATGTATTTAAACATTAAATTTAAAAAATACTTGAAAAGAATCACAATTGAAGACAATGCACTTACTTTTACTCAGTCAATGCCTAAACTGATCAAATACTTTGGCTACAGATGTATTTATAAGTTTGAGGAAGTTCCAGAAATGTGGCAAATGGGTTGTTCTGAAACCGCGCGTAATGATTGGTAGAAGAGCGGTTTGGGGGAGGGGTTCGTAGCCACGCCCTCACCAATTATCATTCCCTAATGTGACCTCATTTTGCAGTGTCTCCATTAACAGTGATTCAAACTTAACATGTAGTGTTCCATAAGTAATGTTTTGCATTTTTTACTTGTTTTTTCACCATTTCTGATTATTTGTTGTGTACCCCTGAACGGCCCAGCACTTACCCCTAGGGGTACACATACCACCACTTGGGAAGCAATGGGCTAGTGCATGAACCCTAAGTATAAGTTCTTGACTATGAGAGAATTGGGCTTGGCAATTGAGTTGGTCCCTAAGTCAGGCGATCAAAGAGCCAGATGCTCAAAATAGTGATACTGTAGGGATTTCAAGTATCAACTCACTTTAAGAATCAATATCTTCCACTATTGGGTCAAGGAGTTTTACATTTTTAAAAACAAACTTCGTATTAGAGACAGATTGGCACTGTTTCACCTACTGTGTTTTCCCTAGTTAGCTGCCTCTTACCCCTGCAAGAAAGAGAGCTCACTTTGGACTGTGTTGGGGCAGGCTGAGGGGACACACTCATTGGGACAGACATGAGCCTGAGGGCTCACATGGGTGGCCCACAGAGCCCGTGGTTTCATTTCAACCTGCTCACTGACTCATGGTGAGCCCTATGACGTTAAAGGTGGCTTCCTAGTTTGTAATTAGCACATCCAGCAGGGCTTCTGCCTTTTGTTCCATTTCCTGCACTATAGCCTAGGTTTTGGTGTTTCCCTCCCCCAGTTTTTGCATCCAATGATTACAAAATGTCATTGGTTTTCCGGTAATGTCTATGAGGTCTGGTGATAAAGAAGACATGAAAGAGCAAGAATGAAGGAGGGACCCTGCACATGTGATCTAAGCAGATGAGGAAGCCTCTCCTACAGATCTTTGTTTAATATCAGTCAGCAGGAAATTCCTCCAAATGCTGAGTTGTTGTGTGTGGGAGGGCAGACTGTGGGTGACTTTGAGGTTTCCTTCATTATATGTGTCTATATTGTTCAAATTTTAAAATTTAGTCTGAATTAATTACACATTGAAAAACCCTGTTGTAAAAATGAAGTGATGCTACATTTCAAGTAATACGTTAGATTCAGGTCATCTGGGCCAATGTTCCCATTAAAAACAACTCAAAAATGCTGGACAAATGTTGAAAGGACTATTCTTAGAGGCATCAGAAAACTAACAAAGAGTAAAGAATCACCAAATCAGAGCCTAACAGAAAGCAGATCTAAGAGGAGATGCTCTGTGTCACTGGTGAACATCTGCCTGAGTTCTGTGTCTTGGAGGATGCAGGCAGCAGGCTTGGAATTCAACTTCTTCATTCCTTTTTCTGCAAAAATAGTCCTTGTGCCCCTTTCTTATATTAAAAGCAGTTAGAGAAAGAGAAAAAAAATTACCTCCCAGAAAGATCTTTAGAAAATCTCCAAATATCTGGAAACTAAATAACGCACTGCTAAGTAACCCAGGGGTCTAAGAAGACATCAAAAGGGAAATTAGGAAGTACCTTTCTTTAACTGAATAAAAACCAAAACACAACATATTAAATAGTGTAGGGTGCAGCTGAAGCAGTATTTAAACAGAAATTGAGAGCACAAACCTCTTAGATACCTCAAATCAATGAATACATTAGAAATAAATAAAAAGATCTCCAAATGTTAGTACACTAAATAGCATACTTTAACGCCAGAGAGGAGAGACTTTTTGTTTTAGCAATAAGACTGGGTTTCTCCTTGCCCCTAAGACAACTAGAAAATGGGACAAAAACATATGAAATCATAATTTTGATTTCACCATCTCCCTTCCCTTTCCTTTCTTCCTTCTCTCCCCTCCCTACTTCCTTCCTTCCTTCCTTCTTTTCTTATTCCTTGCTTCATTTCACAAAGCATTTGAGGAATATCTCACCATATTTCTGTGTCTCATTAGAACAAAACTTCCTGGAAGTTGGTTTTTGGGGCTTCTGTTTTGTATCTCAGGTGACCTGATATCATGTCCACATGTTGTAGTATGTAATTAATTAAATGATTGCCAGCTAGTTCAAATTATAACCGCACTTCGCAGCACATAGTATCTCTTCAATTTGTATTTTGCTTTTTACTTTTCTAAACTTTCTTATGTTTTCACTTGATTCTCCGAAGAATTCTGTATAGTAGGTGTGTGGATTTACTATTCTCACTCTCCAGATAGGAAACATGCAAAGGACTGCCTCATCTATACCACATTTGAGAGATCTTTCCAATTACACTGATTATTGGTAGTGAGGTAATTTAAAAGTTAGGTCCATTTTTTTTTTCTCTCCTTTGGATTTCAACTTGAAGACAGCAGAGGGCGCCTGACCACACCAAAGTACACTTGAAAGTTAATGATATATTAGATTTCAAGTTTCAAAAATGTGAATTTTACTAAAATAGGACCCTGCACTTAATCTTTTGGCTATTTTAGGATTCTGATCTCATTTTAAATGTTCTATTCTCTTTCTTTTTCAGAAATGAGAATTTCAACCTTACATAAATCACCATGACACGTATAATCCAAGAGCCTTCCAATTCAGCTTCAAGATTCTTTAGGATAATAAAAGTATTAAGCCCTGCATCTACCAGATCTTTCTAAGTCTTCAATAGGGAATGTGCTCCCCCTTTTGCAGCCCTTAAGAGGGTACTGCTGTTATGTATTGCAGACAGAGGTGCTGTGCCTGAAAGGCCATC
Source organism: Lyroderma lyra (assembly GCA_004026885.1). Lineage (NCBI taxonomy): Eukaryota > Metazoa > Chordata > Mammalia > Chiroptera > Megadermatidae > Lyroderma > Lyroderma lyra. Next base: position 302,349 of record PVJL010000246.1, on the reverse strand, counting down.
GTGTTTCAAGTATGTTGCCTCATGATTACCTAATAGTCTTAGAAAAGTATAAAAGGATCAGGCAGGTTCTTAAAGTCATATTGCATTAGAGCATGGGTTTCCACATGGTGGTACATGTACCCCTGGGGTACGTGCTGGGCCATTCAGGAGTATGCGGAAAATAATCAGTAATGGCAAAAAACAAAACAAAACAAAACAAAACGAAACAAAACAAAAAAACCAAACAAACAAACAAACAAACAAAAAACCAAAAAACAAGTAAAGTAAAAAAATTGCATAACATTACTTTTGGAACAATAAATGTTAAGTTTGAATCACTGTTAATGGAGACACTTCAAAATTAGGTCACATTAGCGAATGATGGTGAAGTCGAGGCTATGAACGCTTACCCCACACCCCTCTTCTACCAATCATTACCCACAGTTTCAGAACAAGCCATCTGCCATATTTCTAGAATTTTCCAAAACATATGAATACATCCATAGGCAGTGTGATCAGTTTAGTTATGGACTGAGTAAAAGTAAGTGCATTGTCATTAATCGTAATTCTTTTCAAATAGTTTATTTTATTTAATGTTTAATTACTTGATCATCATCAATATTTATCTGTTACGAATATTGTAAAATTAAATCTGTGGTTTCTACTTTTAGTGTAGTAATTTTTCTTTCCTAATTTATGATCTCATTTCCACTATTTTGCATTAAGATAGGCACTGAACAAACATGTCAGTATTTAAAAACAGCTGTTTTAAAAACAAGGGGTACGATCTATAGAAATGGGTTTAAAAGGGGTTCACACATGGAGAGAGGTTGGGAACCACTGCACTAGAGAGAAAGTAATGATTTCTGCAGGGCAGTAGTGAGGATTTGGCCCTTTGTAGCTCATTGCCAAAGATGATTATGACTGGAGGCTCAGATGCCAGGTTTCTTGTGAAATTCTGATGCTCCATCTTGATCAGCTTCTAACTGGTTTTTTCTATCATCACACGTGTTCTCTTACACTCTGACAAGCAGTGCTGGATATAGTGGCAGCTTTAATCCTATTCTACTTTTTCTTCCCCTAGTTTCCCCAAATTCAATTTTCTTCTTGAACTATGTTTCTGGACAAGGCTTGGAGTTGTTTGGAAAAGCATTCCTCCCTGGCTGTTCAGTGATTAGTAAATTGATTAGATCTAAGGTAATTTCTTTAAGGCTGAGTCCTGTGGCAGTTCACCTACAAAGTAAGAAACTGTTAGGTCCAGGGCCAAGAGGGAAGCACACGAGACCGTAGTGAAGCAAATCAAAGCAGTTCATTTGGACATCTGGGTGCAGATGGGTTGAGGCCGAGAAAGGCGTCAGTCCAGAGGGGAGAATGGATCATTTAAGGGTCAGAGCAGCTGGGAGAGTAGGTCGTCAATCTTGGAACAGCCAGGTTGCCCTAGAGGGGAGGCATTCTGTTCTGTAAGTCTGCAGTTAGTCCATTCCTGGAACCTGGTGTTATTATTTGGGTCCATTGGCTTTCTCACCCATTGTGTCCATTGACCCATGTCTGCAAAACAATTTAGCAGAAGTTTCAGTAAAAGAAAAATGGAGTCCTCATTGTTCTACCTAACATTTCCTGATTTATGCTTTTCTTTTGCCAAATGTTCACTTGTGCTTGTCCTTAATTTGTCCTATTTCGTTATTAGAAGCCATCTTCTAAGTCAGGGGTCTCCAATCTTTTGACTTCCCTGGGCCACATTGGAAGAATGTCTTGGGCCGCACCTAAAATACACTAAGGATAGATGATGAGTTTTAAAAAAAGGTCCATGCATAATTTTTGTAATGTTTTAAGAAAGTTTATTTATTTGTGTTGGGCCACATTCGTGGGCCACTGGTTGGACAAGCTTGTTCTAACAAGCATTTTCTCTCTGCTTTGTCCAAATCACAGCATGCCATGTCCTACAAATGTTTTTCCCATTTATTACTACATTACTTGAGTTAAATACTAAAGTACAATTTCCTAGCGGGTAGTTTTAGTTTCTCAGGTTTGGTAAACTGACTGCTCTGATGGGGGGTTGTCATTAGCCCCGTTCTACCCATGAAGAAACAAGTCCTCTAACAGAGGATATTTGAGGCAAGTTATGTAGAAAGTGAAATGGCAGGACCGTATTTTTCTTTTTGAGCAGAATATCCTCAGCACCTAACAGTACTGGCAAATTTTATGTGGGAGAAGGTATTGTCTCCGCAAATCCTGTTAAGTGTATGAACATCGTTCTGAGGGATGAAGCCACAGCAATTATTTAACTTCCAAAATGATCCAACGTATTAAAAAATGTGGCTCCCATGCAGTCACCCAGCTGGGTCATTCTGTACAGGGCTAAGCAATTTGCGCAAATACAATGAACACCAAAGCCAGCCCTCAGGCCCAGGCTGAGTAGCTCCGAAAACGACAGGTGCCGTGTCTCCTGCGACATCTGAGAACCAAGAGCGTTGACGAGCGGGGAAGACGCGGGGCGATCGGGACTGGGCGCCACTTGAGAGCAAGAGCACCCCGAAGTCCGCTTCGAAAGACTCGGAATGAAAGAAGCCCAGACGCCCGCCAACCGGAAGTGACGCACTCCCGCGCGTCAGTCCCTGAAAACATACTTCCGACGCGACGCGCACCGCGCGCCGCTCTCCATCTTTCTAGGTGTCCTGGCGTCTACTCCTACCCAGCGCGATGGGCAAGAAGGGCAAGAAGGAGAAGAAAGGCCGCGGGGCGGAGAAGACGGCCGCCAAGATGGAGAAGAAAGTGTCCAAACGCTCGCGGAAGGAGGAGGTGAGCAGAACCCGGCGGGCGTCCTCTTCCGCGCGAGCTGCTCCGCTCCTCTTTGCTGGCTTCCTTCGTCCGGTGTTCTCGGCGTTGCCAGGCTTCGTTCTGCCGGGGGTCGGAGGGGCTGGGAGTTAGTGTAGGAGGACTCAAAGGTGAGCAGGAGCGCCTCTGCAAGGGGCGAGATCTGGAGGGCAAGGGCTTAACTTCTGAGGGTAAATAATTCTCACAGCGCCCCTGAGCAGTGAGTATCCGTGGAGGTAAGTGGAACTCTGAGGCATTCTGTAACAGTTGATGGTAACCACCACTTACTTTCTCTCTCAACCTGTCTTTCCCTCTCTTTTTTTCTCTCTTTCAGCAGGGTTTGCAAATGGAGCAGGACTGAACTTAAGAGTTGAGCACTTTGCTTTCTATTGACTGTTGTTCACTGGCTCCCTAACATGGGGCAATTGATAATGAATGGTTCATGAGTGCTGTGTGACAGGCATTGTGCTGTGTGGGCTTTAAACCTCACAGCCAAGTGAATGAGGTCGTTTTGGCCTCCCCATCTGATAGTTACAAAATCAGCAGCTAACAGGTTACACAGCTCAGGGTCACTCAACTGTAAAGTGGCAAGAAGTGGAAGAGGTGATAGTTGAAGTGGGTTACCTGAAGCAGAGCCTGTGCTCCTAATGAGTGGAGTAGCCAAGCCTGCTCCCAACAAGAGACACCGGTGAAAACGCCTATCCTTGCGTGACTCGTGTTAATGGCATAATAGTGGGCTTTAGTGCCAGCTTGCACCAGGACTGATAAAGCAGCTCTCCCTTCACACCTGATGCTCCTCATTCCAGCCACTCCTTCCTCCCACCTCATCCTCATTTTCCCTCCTGCCTTAAGGAAGGTAATTTCTCAGGTGAATGACACTGGACCAGAAGCTAGGAACTAATGATTGTGACTCCAACAGTCCTTTCCCCCTTCAGGTCTTTGTGTAAAGAGCTGGTCATGCAGTAACTTGTCTTGAGCACCCAATGCAGCATGTTTGGCATTAGGGACGTGGTGGTCACCAGGACAGCTGTGGGTAGTAAATAACTGTCATAAAAGTAGCAGGATAACAGGCACTTCCATTGACTGCTGTGAGGGTGGAAATTGGCAGAGCGATTTTGGACTCCACTTTGTCAATATCTAGAAAAGTGGAAGCTACAGCCTAGCAGTTACACACCTAAAGATTTACCTTGGAAAAATTCTCCCCAGCTACACAAAGATATGTACAGGAATGACCATAGTAATATTGTTTATAACAACAACAAAAAAAACTGGGGTTGACCCAAATGTTCCTTTATTGGCAGGATGGATAGAGAAGCTGTGATGCAGTGATAGCTCTGCCACAGTGAAAGTGAATGGATTTCAGTGTATCAAACTGTTGATTCAACAGGGTTGAGCAAAAAAGCAAGTTGCAAGAAAATATGCACTATGATACCATTTACATGGAATTGAAAAATGTAGAATACAGTAAGTCCTCACTGTCATCAATAGGTTCTGTGACTTTAAATGAAACAGTGTACAGGCATACTTTGTTTTATTGCACTTTATTACGTTTCACAGATGTTGCATTTTTTACAAATTGAAAGTAAGACCTTCCAGCAGTAAAAAGATGACAACTTGCTTTATTGCAATACTTGTTTTTGTGGTGGTCTGGAACCAAACCCCCAGTATCTCTAAGGTATGGCTATATACTGAAACCAGTTTACCCTAGGCTAATTGATGTAAACAAGAGTTCCTATGGCATTTCATCAATGTTATGATGAGATAATGTTATTCAAGGACCTGCTGTATAATATATATTGCTTAAGGATACATAATGTGAAAGCATAAGGAAATGCTGGAGAGTAATGTGCACCCAGTTCTAGACAGTGCCTACTTTGGGAAGGAAAGGTCGTACACATGAGAAAAGTGCAAGGGTGGTGGTGCTGGTGGCTGTTTGGGTCTAGGGAATGTGGTATTGTGATTAAGGAACTGAGTGGAAGCCAGTGCAGCTTGGAGTGAGGAGGTGGGGTTTGAAATGAGGCTGGAGAGGAAGAAAGGTCTAGAATTGTCTGTAGGTACAGGAAGGACATCTACCTTCAGTGCGGAACGTGGAGCCAGGGAAGGAGGGCTGAGTGTGTTGGGGAGTAGGGTGGGGAGTAGAAAGGAAAGCGGATTAGAAAGGAAAAGAGAGGCATGTCCTAGGTCTCAGCATGAGCAAGGTGGTGGGAGTGAGGTTTCAAGAAGAGAATAAGGATAGAAGGGGACTTTTCCCTGTAGCACACAGGTTATGCATCACTTTGTGGGGAGTGTTGGGGGAGGTTAATTCAAGGAAGCAGGCACTGGACTGGGGGTTGGAAGACTGGGTTCCAGTGCCACCCAGCTGGGCAGGTAAACATTAAATCTGTGTCTGTAGTTATAAAAATAGAGAATCTCTTACACAGAGTGGCTGCAGCCCATAATTGCTGAGTCCCCACATGCAGGTGCTGTTCTAAGCAAACTGACAGGTCTTACTTGCTTGGAGCTCTTACTGTTTAAGTGGGAGGGAGGTAGAAACAGAAAATAAATAAATGAGCAAGAATTCTTCTATCAGACACTCTATGCAGACAGCAAAACAGACTGGTGGGGTGGCCAAGGCTTGGATTTCCAAGGTTGAAGGGGCCAGCATGAAGTCAGGGTGGGCTTGTCTAAGTGGAAAGCCGTTCAGGGGGAGTATGAGGGTTTGGGATGAGATGATATGTGTAGAGTGCATGCCTCCACACTTCCAAGAAAACTACCTCTGAGTATTTTTGCATATGTCAAATTCTGTGTCTATAGAAACAGTGGTTCTCAACCTTCCTAATGCCGCGACCCTTTAATACAGTTCCTCATGTTGTGGTGACCCCCAAACATAAAAGAAACATAATTAAAGCATAGTGATTGATCACAAAAACAATATGTAATTATATATTGTGAAATATGTGTTTTCTGATGGTCTTAAGAGACCCCTGTGAAAGGGTCGTTTGACCCCCAAAGGGGTCACGACCCACAGGTTGAGAACCGCTGCTGTAGAAGGTGGGAAAGTTGACCCAGGCTTTACCTCTTTGTAGAGGTTAAGAAAATGTCTCACATGTGACTGCTTGTCTGTCTTTAGGAAGACCTTGAAGCTCTCATAGCCCATTTCCAGACACTAGATGCCCAAAAGACTCAGATTGTGGAAACGCCCTGCTCCCCACCTTCACCACGGTAAGAGCCAGACTCTTCATTATAGCTTCTGACAGTTTTCTTTTCTTGTATTAATTGGAAAACTGCTTTAAATAGGCAGCATGTTTTCATAAATAACCAGGCACTTGGGACCTCTTCCTAATCAGCTCCCACAAAACGTTTTTTCACTTTCTTTGGAAGAAGGGCATGAGGCTAGTCACCTCTTTTGTCATGGAGAAACATGGAAATGAGGTCTCTGCACAGCTGGTCACCTGGGACATAGTGCCAGGTTTTTAAGCTCCCCTACTGATAACAATTTGTGGATTAAAGTGTTGTCCCCCAATGAGCTTTTCTTTGGTTCTTAAGGTATTTTACAAGTGCCTATCACAGGTGGAAAACTTAAAAGCACAGTAGCTTTTAGCTGTGTTTTGTTCATAATGCTTTTAAATTCTCATGAAAAAATGTGATTATTAAATATAAACTGTGTAGAAGCCCTTTTGAATGAATTTGTAAATGATGTGAAAACTTAAATCTTCTGCAGGATTTCAGACACTTGGGGGATAACTGAAATGAGCAGGCTTTGGTTTTCACCTGACTTCTTCCTCTGCATCAAGTCTTTTCCTCTTGTCCTTTCTTCTGAATTCCAGTGGTTTTATAATGCGATTTAGGGCTCTATTTCTTGTAATTGCTATGTAAACAGAGCAGAGGCAAGACACCAAGTTAGGAACCTAGGAAAGGCTGAGTGGCCCTCATAAGCAGATGCATACCTTGTCCTTCAGAGGAGAGGAAATGTGTTAACCTCACAAGCATCTGGGACTGGTTGAGGAATCATGTGCTTTGGTTCCCTCAGAATGAGATTAGTTTCCTTGGAGCTGTCATCAGCCTAAATGGAGGCCTGGGATCCAGCATTTCAGGAAGAGGGGCAGTTATAGTGCTGCTTTTTGCTTCATGAGGTACAGGTGATGGCTCTGGCACCTGAATTCCACTGACCTGGGACCCAGGATTTAATCCTCACCTGTTTAGAGGGCAGGCAACATGATTTCCCTCTAAGCCAGTGAGTTGACAGCAGCTCCCAGAGTTGAAGGTCCTTCCTGTTCTTTGTTTAGTAAATTCTGTTAGGAATCTGGTTTAATTTCCCCCTGTACTTGGCATATTATTGTTGGAGCCAAAACAAATTTTTCATTTGAATTGTTGAAGCAAACAAGTTCTTGAGCACTCCTTGGAGAAGTCACTTGTGAATTACTTTTGGATGACATTTTAGAATTTTTCATGAAGTAATGACCCCAAAGCCAGGCTTAATGTCAGGATGTAATTTGAAATGTTGATTCCCTGGGTCAACTGGAAATGCTTCCTGACAGAAGGGAGCAGTTGATGGCACTGAGAAACAATGAGATTTAGACCTTTTGGTTGACCATCTTAGTAACTTCTCACCTTCCACCTCTCCCTCACATTATTGGGACAAAGCCATGAGAATTATCAACTTTTGTAAGTGTGTATATCTCCCAAGTATTGGGAAAATAGGGGCAAGACTCCCAGTTGGGTTAGTGCCTCAGGGAGCCTGTTTGTCTGTGACCTGGAGAGAGGGTGGCCATGGACAGCATTGACACTTTGGTGCTCTGGGCCTAAATTGAATTATTTTCTAGGCTGTGTTTGTTACTTTCCATGGAAAAAAAGTGTTAAGTGAAAAAAAAGATTTGCAGTCAAAGAACTTTGGGAACACTGGTTTCCTTTTTCTGAATTTTTTTTTATTGTGATAAAAATATATAGCATAGAATTTTCCATTTTAACCATTTTTAACTAGACAGTTCCACAGGATTACTTATATTCACAATGCTGTAACCACCATCACCATCTATTTCTAAAATGTTTTCATCATCCCAAATAGGAGCTTTATACACATTAAACATTCACCCTCCTCCCAGCCCCAAGTGACCTCTACTTTCCCTCTGATTTGCCTATTCTAGGTCTTTCATTAGCTGTTCCATGTAAGTGGAGTCATACAGTATCTGTCCTTTTTCATTTAGCATAATGTTCTCAAGGTTCGTGCACATTGGAGCACGCATCTGAACTTTATGCCTTTTAAGATTGAACAGTAGTCTAAGGATGGATGAAACACATTTTGTTTATTCATCGTTCATGGACACTTGGATTGTTTCCACTTTGTAGCTACTATAAAAAATGCTAATGAACTTTGCCATGCAGGTATCTATTTGCGTCCGTGTTTTCAGTTTTCTTGGCTATATACCAAGAGGTGGGAAATTCTGTATTTAGCTTTTTGAGGAACCACAAGACTGTTGGCTGTAGCAGCTGCATTATTTTAACATCCATTGCTTTTACTGCAGAATTTCTCAGCCTATAAAATGTTTCTGTGTATAGTACATCCCCAAGAGAAAAAGAGTTTCAGATTTCCCAAACTTACTTGGCCTTGAAACCTTTTTTCTATTGAGAAGCATCTTTTGGAGTTAGTGTTATGGAACCTACCTTGGAGAACACCATTCAAGGGGATTTTGAAGGCAGGGCACTTTCCAGTGACTGACCTTTCCAGTCACCACAGCTTTCACTGCTCTCCACTGAAATGGTCAGCATGTATGTCTAGTTTCCTTATAGCTAGCTATTCTTTTGTCCTCCTGCGTGAAATAAGTAGAAAGTGATATGTATTTTTTCTAGATAGAAATTATCTGGGATGCATATTGAAATGTTTAAATATTGGACTGTTTAGAGCAGTTTTGATTGTGATTTAAGAGGTTAGATCCTTAAAATAGGACAGTTCTGGACAATTTGGCACATCAGTAGGAGCATCTAGACTTGTCACTGCCTGATGATTTTTAGCCGGATGCTGTGGGAGTAGCCCAGGTCCTGCCCTCTTGGGACAGGGAGCCTAAGTACTAGTCTCATGGCCCGGGCTGCTTTTAAGGGTGATGCCTTAGCTTCTGTTCTCAACCCCAGGCTCCTCTCTCACAAAAGTTCAGAAAAGGCTAGTCTCTGATGGCAAAAGCACTCTGGCGGAAGAAAGAACAGCTCTCAGACTGAGTTTGATTTTGTATTGATCTGCTTTTGTCTGTTGCAGGTTAAATGCCTCACTCTCCGCTCATCCTGAGAAAGATGAATTAATCCTTTTCGGAGGTGAATATTTCAATGGCCAAAAAGTAAAGTATATATATTTTTTCTTTTCCCCCAAAATTTCCATGGGTCTCATTTGGAGTGAAATTAAAGCAGTAATATCAAATATTCATTGGTCATTTAAATCCCCTCCCATATGTCCCCCATGCTAAGCTGTCAGGACTGGTATGCAGCGTTGTCTTTGACAAGCTGTCAGCATCCTTTAGGGACCTTTAGGGCCACTCCTCTTACCACCTGCTTGAGGCTGACCAGCGCCTGCTTTTTCAGGTTGATTGTTCATGCTGTTCTTCCTCATGATGGATTTCCAAAGTTGGTTTGAATAGATAAAGTACTGATCAGTTGTATATTTATTTTTAAGCAGGCCAGAAATACCTGTGTTTCAGAGTTGTACATGAAGCATTTAACAAAAGCACAAGTTCACCTTCCTTGAATGGTGGAGAGATGGTCTTTTTCTTTGTGTCATTATCCCAAAGGATCCAGGGGAGCAACTACACCTACTCTGCATTAGGATAGGATTTACATTGGTTTAGGAAACTTTTCCAGGGAGGGCTAGCAATTGAGTGCTTTCTTTCTGCTGCCTGTTGCTTGCATGGAAGTATCATTCATGACAGCCACAATCCTCTTCCTTTCTGCAGACATTTTTATATAATGAACTCTATACCTACAATATCAGGAAGGACACCTGGACCAAGGTCGAAATCCCCAATCCACCTCCAAGGCGCTGTGCTCACCAGGTATGTGTCAGTATTAACCCTCAGCCTTCCATCTGTATCTATTGGACCTTTACTCTGAGGATTCTTTTAGGGACTTCTAGAGTTGGTAAATGATAGGTAGCCTGGTACGGAGAGACCGGGCTTTGCGTATGGTCCTCACTTCATTGTTTTCTAACTTGGACTTATTACTGAGCTGCTTTGCACGTCACTGTCTTCACCTGTAAAACAGGGAGATGAACACCTGCTCCTCCAGGTGGTATGAGGATCATGTGAAATAATCCAGGTAAAACTACCTAGTGTGCCTGGCATGTAGCCGTCAGCAAATTGTTCCTTCTCCATCTGAATGAGAGAAGCTCCCATGGACCCAAGTTCTGGTGGATAAACAAATGAAAAAGAGAAAACAGTGTTTAAAGATAGGTGTAAATGGTGCACGGAAAATTTGTAGAGTGAATGAGTTGTAACTGGGGATAGTGAAGGAGTAACACTAAATCAGCATGTTGTTGGCTAGTTTTTCCTTAACCCAGGACAGCTGCTCTGTCAGAGCTATTAACCTATCAGGACTGGGGTCCTAGTTTCAGATTCTGTAAGCTCCATGAGGACAGGCACTTGGTCTTGTTCATTTTTATATCCCAGGACTTGGCACAGTGTCAGATCTCAAAGAAAGGTCGTTGTATGAGCCCACCACAGCATGACTAAGACATCCCCCCTGCCCCCTGCCAGTGTGTGGTGCTCCTCTTCTTTCTGACTCTGTGCTCTGAAGTAGCCAACTGATCTGAAACAGGGTCTGAAAGGAGGACCTCCCTGCCTGAACTGCATGAGCGTCTTGTGCACATGAAGGCTCACAAGCATTTGGACTGGTTTATCTTCTGGAAAGGAGGAATTCACTTGCTTTCAGTTTTAAAAATTAGATCTTAGTAAGCTTCGATTTTAGTAAATAAATGGGTCCTGATAAGTTCAAGTCTACTCAACAGAGCCCACTCCAGTTCTCAAGAGTGAATAATCTGCCCCAGGCTTTTGAACTAAGCACTAAGTCCTGTCCTGTTCTGTCCTGTCCCTGTGATAAGTGCTCTGAGTACCCAGTCTTGCCGGATTCCTCGTCAGGTTCCTGTGCCTCAGTGCTGAGGTCCCAATGGAGCAGTCACACTCACTGCCCACATCACATAATGCAGGCTTGGGGGTTCTTTTGTGTTTGCTTTCTTGCCCATTTTAATCATAGTTAATAGCTGTCCTTGAAGGATTAGAATCATAAACATCTTTGAGATTTTTAAATTCAGTTATTTTGGGAGGGTACTCAGCAGGCTTTGATTCATATGCTTGCCTGATGAGTATTTTATTAGTCTGGGGTGTAATAATATTCTTGTAGTTAAGGTCGGCTTGTTTATGCTGTGAAATTCACAATGAATCAAGAGTGATGGGAGAAAATTGGTTATGAAGTCTTTTGCCCAAAGATCATTACAGTTCAAATTCTCCCACATTAAATTCTGAGGCATAAAAGTTTCTTTGTTATAGACTAGGTTAATGAATATGTTAGAAGCCATGTTCTTTATCTCCTCTAATCAGTCAGTGGGCAGAGAGAGTAGAAAGAGAAAACTCATGCCTCCACCCCTCATTCTTTTCTCCTAGATTCTGGAGTTTTGGAGCTGTGAAGTTTATTTTAGTGTGTAATTTGAGAGTTTACATGGCCTTTTCTGAAGTGAATACAGCACAGTGAGAGAAAGTAAAAGGGTCATAATGTCTGCAGATTGTGTGACTGACGGACTTGGAAGAGAAGAAGCAGTGTTGTAACTCTTGTGCCGGGACTGTTGAGAATTGAGGGCTGAGTGAGGAGGAGGAGGAGGTGAACATCATGACTTCCTGTTGTTTTATTTACCTGATGTTTGTTTCTCCCAAAGTAAAAACTAACTAAAACTCACTTGGAACAACATGCATTCTCTCCTAAAATAGAGAAGAAAAAGTTCCACATGGTTAATAAAAAATGCCATCTGTGTTCTTAACCGCCTTTGTGCATTAATGAGCAGTAAGTTTATGGAGAAGAGTTGTTAATATACAAAATGTTCATTCGTGAAATATGCTGAATACCACTGATAGTGTCCATTTGAGCTCCTGAAAGTGTTTGTGTTCAATAAATACAGTTTCAGGGAGTTCTCTGGGGTGAGTGGCTAAGGCTTCGGCGCTGTCAATGCTGTGACCTGGGTTCGATTCCCAGCCAGGGAACTACCCACATAAAAAAAATAATAACAATTATAAACAAACAAACAAATAAATAAATACAGCTTCATTGCTTGCCATCTGAGCAGGCATTGTAGGACTCTAGATTTGTTCACTCAGGAAGTACTGAGTATCTGGTACATGTGAGGCACCATTCTAGGGCTGGGATATAGTGACCAAAAAAGACAAATTTGCCATTCCCAGTGATGTCCCATATTTCATGTGTGATTTTTTTGTTTATTTGTTTGTTGTTATTTTTTGCATTTGGAGGGAAAACTGTTAACTTAAAGTTTTCCAGACATTTATTCCAATTAAGACAACAAACCAACCCACATGCTTGGGAAGCATGCAGCCTCCTGGGACAAGTAGGACAGCGGATGCTGGCAGGGATGGTAATGGCCTCACCCCTGGAACAGTGCCAGCCTGCTTCATTCACTTGGTCACTGGGTAGTGCTTTGCCTGTGTCAGAGCCAAAGAATGCTGGTTGTCTGTCAGTTTAAACAGCTACTTCAAAACCACGGTGCGTATGTGGCCATGAGTGTGTGTGTGTGTGTGTGTGTGTGTGTGTGTGTGTGTGTGTACATACATACACACACACACACACATTAAAGGTATTTTATTTTAATTGCTTTCTTTCAAAAATACATAAATTAATCACCCATAAGCGGGCCCAGGGGTATAAATTCTTTCTGTGATTTTGACAGTGCAAAGGGGAATGAGCAGTGAGGAGGGGTAAGGCCTGCTTCCATCTCACTCCAGCCAGTGACATCATTTCTCTCCAGAGTCCAGCCGGCTTTCTTTTGAAGAGCTAATAGTAGTCCAGCTCGTACCTTGATTATCTCCTCTGTATGCAGAAGAATCTTTATCTTAGAAGGCTACTATTAGAGGTAATTTTATTAAAGTGCTTTCACTTTTTTTAAAGCACACACTGTTTAAGACTTCCTTGTTGACCCTGAGCCTATTGTTTTTATGTTATGTTTTGAGGTGAATTTGTGTTCTGTGGGTATCTTTTTAGCAAAAAGTTTTCTTATACTGTAGGACATTTTGGGGTACTGCATGTTTACTGTAAGTTCAGTTTTAGCCAACAGTGTCCTTGATAAAAATAAGTACTTGGAGAAATTTGGCACTGATCAATGATCTGAACTGGATTCCCTTACCAGGCTGTATTCCATTCCATTCGCTTAACAGTTATGAAATGGAAATAATATTTGACTTAGATTAGATCGAAACCTTTGAATTTGAATTATAAGATCTTATCACTAATTCCCAAATTAGCCATTCCATTCATTATTCTATTTTTACTCAAGAAGTTTTACTTTTTTTCATTTTTTCTTGCTTTGTTACTTTGATACAGAGTTGTATAATTGTTTTTAACCCATAAATAGTTGGTTAAAAATATTTGAACAAGGCAGGTTATTTGAAATTACTAGAACTATGTTTTTTACAATAGACTGACTTCTTTGCTATCCATTTCAACCCATGCAAACTAGTTTCCCATAGAAAATAGTAGTAAAGATGTTTTATTGAAGCATCATTGTTAACATGCAAACTAGTTTCCCATAGAAAATACTAGTAAAGATGTTTTATTTAAGCATCATTGATAACTTTATTCTAGAAAACAAAGTGCTAACCAAATATGCAATAAACATTTTTTACAGAAAGTAAGAAAAGGTGAATCAATTTTACCCTGAAATTCATTGTTTTTGTCTTTAGGGTTGGCAAATAGAGATTTTTTTAAAATAATACATTCCCTTAAGAACTTAAAAAAATTAATTTAGCAGGAAGTACAGGTGTATTTTATCATGATTGATCTTTAACTGGTACATTTGAAGGGCTTCTCTCTCAGGTATTGTTTCAGATTGATGTGAACTGGAATTGTGGACCCTGAGTGTTAGTCTAATTTTGCTGTGAGACCAGCACAGTAGTGACTAGCCATTTGCTTGATTTGTTTGACTTGAATTTCCTAATTATATTGAATGACTGGAGTTGTATTAGGTATTTAAGATGGCTTCTACATTTTAATCTTTAAATAAAAGATGGTTCTGGTTTGAAGTTGTTCAGGAAATAATTTTCTTACATTACCTCTCATGTAGTGATTTTGAAATTATTGAAAGAAAGTAGAAAAAGTAACAGGTGACTTAGAAATATCAGCACTAGAAGTTATATTTGGTTTGAATATTTCTTCATAATTTTGCCTATTTTCTTGACATTGGGTCCATTGGTTTTCCTTCTCTCTATTGCCCATTCATTTTCCTTTTGCAGTAATTTTTATTCTTTGTTACCTTCCTTCCACTTTGGGTTTAACTTGCCTTTTCTGGCAACTTACTGTGGAAGCATACATCATTATTTAAAATTTTCTTTTTTAATATAAGCATTTAAAGCTATATATTTTCCTCTAGGCAGTGCTTTAGCTGTATCCCACAAATTTTGATGTGTTTTATTATCATTCAGATTTAAATGACCTAATTTGCTTATAGATGTCTTCTTTGACTCATGGGTGAGGGTGTTTAGAAGTGTGTTGTTTAATTTACAGTTATTTGGGGATTTCCCAGATACCGTTTTGTCATTCATTTCTAATTCTATTGCAGTCAAAGATCACTTTGTGTGACTTTAATCCTTTTAAATTTTTGAGACTTAATACTATGGCTTAACATATGATCTCTTTTGGTACACGTTCTGTGTATATTTGAAAAGAATGTACAATCTCTAGTTGGTGGGTATAGTGTCCTAAGGTTATGTTCATTTCTTCCATATCCTTACTGACTTATCCCTGGTAATCTTCTTAAGTTTACCTTTGTCTGCTATTAGCACAGCCACCCAGATTTCTTAGGATTAGTGTTTGCATGATATGTTTTTTTCCCATCCTTTCCTTCTTAACCCATTTGTGTCTGTACATTGAAAATCATTTCTTGTAAATAGCACTATAGTTGGGTTCTGCTTTTATATCCAATCTGACATTGTTGCTTTTTAATTGGTATATTTGTTAAATTTAATGTGATTATTGATACGGCTGTCAGTAATGTTTTTGATATTACTTGTTTTCTATTTGTCCCATCTGTTCTTCATTTCTTTTTTTCTTTTTCCCGGCCTTCTTTTGAGTTGGTTACTTATCCCCTTCTTGTATTTTCTTTTGGTCTATTAGCAGTCTCTCATTTTTGTTTTGTTTAGTTTAATTGTTGACATGGGGTTTGCAGTATACATCTTTAACTTAGGATAGTCCATTTCCAAATGATATTTTGCCACTTCTCAAACTGTGAGAACTTTACAATGGAAAATCCACGTTTTTCTTCTTCTATCCTATGTGCTGTTGTTGCTGTATATTTTATTTCTATGTATATTAGAAGCCCCACAATACCGTGTCACTGGTTTTGCTCTAGACAATTATTATTTAAAGAAATTTTAAAATGAGAAAGAAAAATATTTTATATTAATTTACAAATCTACCATTTCTAACATAGTTCATTCCTTTGTGCAGATCTTTCACGTGGTAATGTTTTCCTTCAACCTAAAATTTACCATTTCTCAAAGTGCAAATCTGACAAATTTTTTTTCAGCTTTTTTTCTAAGTGCAAATGTCTTCATTTTATATTCATTTTATGGGGTATTTTTGCTAGATACAGGATTCTGGGTTGACAACTCTTCTTTTAGTACATGAAAGATATTGTGTTTTCTGGCTACTAGTGTTTTAACGGGAAGTCACTGGTAATTGTTATCTTAATTTTCCCGTTTCAATGTGTCTTTTTTCCCCTCTAAGGCTGCTTAAAAGATTTCTCTTTCTCTTTATTTTTTTGTTTGTTTGTTTTTAGCCATTTGATTTTGATGTACCTTTGTAATTCTCTGGGAGTTCAATACATGTATGTTAGACTGTTTAATGTATTTAACAGGACAATGAGTCTGTCTTTTTTTTCTTCAGTCTATTTTCTCTTTTGGCTTCATTTTGATACTTTTTATTGCCCTTTCAGGTCGGTGGATATGCTTTGAAGTTGTGAATTGGTAATTTTATGTATATTTTTCAGCTCTGGAGTTGTTTGGTTCTTAATTATTGTTTCCATATCTATTGTGTTCGCATTTTCCTTTAAATTTTTGGACATATTTAGAACTCTTTTCAAGTCCTTATCTGCTATTTTTCTCATCTCTGTCATTTCTGGGTATCTTTCTATTGACTGACCTTTCTCCTTGTTGTGAGTTGCACCTTCCCACTGGAACTGTGTAGTTAGATGCAGGGCTTTATGAATGCTGCCCGTTGACTATCTGGATTTTGTTTTCATCTATCAACAATTGATGAGTTTTGTCTTGGCAGGTGGTTAAGAGACTTGCAGATCATTGTGATCCTTTTGAGACTCTCTAGGGCCTCTGCTAAATGCCCTGGATGTTCAGTGACGTTTCTCACTACGTCTGGGTGCAACAAGCCTCGTGTAAGCTTGAGTCATTTTCAAGCTTTCAGTCTCACAGTGGTGGTTTTTTGCCCAACTTCCTCTGGTTTTGCCCTGCAGATGTACAGCTTGGTGTTCAAAGGCTCCAGGGGACCCCTATGAGGATTTCCAGGGTGCTCGCTCTCCAATACTTTGTCCTGCAATTTCCACCTGCCTCAGCATCCCTGAACTCTGACCTTTGTCTCCTCGGCTCAGTAAGTCCGCCTGCTCTGTTAGGCTCCTTTCCCTGCACCAGGGTGCTTAGAAACTGCCTCCATGGTCACAGGGCTCACCTCACTCACCTGTTCCTCAGTATCACAGTCCTGCACTTCCTGATCTAGTGGCTTCATAGATTTTGTCTGGTTTCCTCCTCGTTTACAGTGAGAGTGCCAGTGTGGTACAGGTTGCTCCATCCTGGTCAGAGTGGAAGTCTTAGCCTGTCTCTTTATAGTTTTAATATTCTCTTGAATAATATGTTAACTTCACCTCAATGACCATTAATCCACCCTCCTGTAGTCCCTGGAGTTTTTACTGTGACAGGCCTGTATTATGATTAAGATGGGTGATGGGATGTGGAAGATGAACTCTGGCTTACAGTCTCTTTTTTCTTGCCTGGAATCTGATTTTGTTTTTTGAGAATGGCTTTAAAGCTGATTAAATAATAAAGATTTATTGTGAAAAAAATGAAAAGAATTAAAAAGAATATATCCATTTTCCATTCCCTTAGAACTGCTAGTTTATATTTTCTGCATTTTTTTATTATATTTCTACACATCTGTATTTCATATATATACATATACGTAAATATATATACACATTTATGTATATGTATATCCTTTTTCCATACTGTTTTTTCCAGTTGATGCATTATTTGTATATTATTATCTCATGGCATTAAATAGTCTTTTATAATATGATATTTATAAACTTTATTTTATTGTATAGCATGAATATATCACCTAATGTGATTAAACTCCAAAAAATGTGTTAAATTTGGGCCTGAACTAATCATCGTATGTGCTTTAAAGGTTTGAAACGATCAGTTTCTTTCCTATATAACTACTGGGGTTTTAGAGTGATAGGAAAGTGGCTTATTCCTGTATTGGAGGTCATCAGTGCTGAGATGATGTACACAAAATTGACTGAAAATGGGAGTGGAGAGAGGGCTGTGTCATCCTTAAGTATGCCACCAGGACTGTCCATTTAGTCCAGGGCAGGAACAGCATCGGTGACAGAGCCATCACTCTGCTGCGTTAAGTGCCAAGCAGGCGAAGGACCGTGCTATAGTGGATGCTCTGGGGTGCTCAGAGTGCCTGGGGTCAGAGCCTCCTGACCCCCATCTCATATGCCCAGTGTGAGCTTTTCTGTGGAGGTTTGTGAGAGCAGTTAGCCATTCACACGGTATGCTCAGAAGCATCCTAGCATCCAGCAGCACCTGACCCAAGTCCCTTGGCCCAGCCACGCTATTCCTGCTGCCATGGGCGCTGCTTCCGAGCTCCCTGGCAAGAAGGCCCCTTGGCTATTTCTATTGGCACTTACTTGGTGGGAAGGACATGCCTACATTACCTGCTTTATTGCCTGACCCCTGTGGCTGGTGACTCCTAGAGCAGGCTGGCCTTCTCTATGCACCAGGTGTTGACTGAGTGCCACGCCTCACATTTGTGGGGTGCTTGTAGGAGAAGTTTCTCTGCAGTCTTTGTCCTCAGACACACAGCTTACAGGTCAGCTAACCATAAAACCAGCCACATCATGACAATCTTTGAAACATTGCCGTCCATCAGGTGGCACCCTATTGAATGTTCTCAAGGGAGGAGGGCCCTTGGTCACTGGCCAGCCACGGGTGTGTGTGGCTCTGGTGGGCCCAGGCAGTCATGACTGGTTCCAGTATGGCCTCTGAGTCCTGAGCCTTCAGCAGAACCACAGAGGGGACAGGCCTGAGAAGGAGAGTGGACAGGGAAGACATTCTAAGGTGAGGTCAGGATTAGAATCTGACTGTTTGGGTGAGAAGGCCAGCCTGGAGGGGTTCCAGTTTTATGTGTGTTACCTTTTAGTCTTCACTTCAACCTTCAACAAATAATGCAGCCTAAATCTCAAAAGCCCTGGACTGGATAGTGTACGAGTTGCCTTCAAAATTCTCTTAAATGTGTGTTTCTTGTATTTGTATCTGTAAAGGATAATTTATGTGAAATAGGATCCAGTCTTCTCTTGGCTAGCTGAAATACATTCCTTTAACACAATATTTTGTTTTTCTGGAAAGGCCTTTTTAATCACCTGCTTTAACTTGCTTTTTTCCACTTGTGAAGAATCTAGCAGGTGATGTCCAGTCTAGAATCTGGAGTGTTGCCTCGCCCCATGGAGACAAGGCTTTCAGTGGAGTGATGGAAAACTCAACTACGGTTGCTGTAGGAACATCAAGAGGCTTGGGCAAAGTTGTATGTTTTCATCCTGATATTTCTGATATTCATGCAGCGTCTGGGATGTTGGGTGTTCTCTCTTGATTTTCGTTGAGTTAGTGAGAGTAACCCCGGGAATGTGAAATGTAATTCTGCTCATGGAATGTGAGCCCTGGAGTTCCTGTTCTCAGCCACTTCCCCCCTCTGATAGGTGGATTAGTTCATGGGATGTGTCTGTGGATGGTTTGTTCTCTAAGTGTTTTGATACTCTGCTAAGCCCATTAATACTTTGAAATATGCATGTGTGGGTCTGGAAAGTTGGATGTGTCATGGCTGGGTCAGTGTGGCTTATGTGCCACTCTGCCCTCCTGTGCAAGAGCTTCCTGCGTATGTGGCCCAAAGAGCACTGTCTTCACTGCTTCTGTGTGCCTTCCTATTATGCTTAAACCTTTTAAAAATGTTAATGCTGCCTCGTAAATATTACATATTACACGTGTTTTATTCGTGAGTGTGGTTTTAGGCGAACAGTGCTTAATAGCTAGGAAAGGGATTCATGAGAGCAAGTCAACAGCTTTATTGTAGATATTTAATAAAAAATATTGTCAGTTTATGTTATGACTGCTGTTAACTTTTGACATAATTATGTCCATTTTAATAAAAGATGGGGTCTGAATATAAGTAGATATAATTTTATAACCTAGGAATGCATGAAAGTTTACTAGATTTTGATTTAGGATTTGTTGATGGGGGATTTTTTCCGGAGTTTTCCCCTTAAAGACAGGCGTTTGAGTGCTGGCCGAGACTACTGTGTGCCGTGCTCTGGTGGACAGTGCAGAAGCTCTTCCCCCACCCATCGAGCCAGCTGAGAGCTCTTTGGCTGTGCCCTGCCTGACCTGTCACCTTTCTTTTCACAGGCTGTGGTGGTGCCTCAGTGTGGCGGGCAGCTATGGATCTTTGGGGGAGAGTTTGCTTCTCCCAACGGAGAGCAGTTTTACCACTACAAGGATCTCTGGGTCCTGCATTTAGCCACCAGAACCTGGGAGCAAGTCAGGTAAGGTGCTGACTGATAAGCTGGACCTCTGGGCCTGGCTCCTATCTTGTGTCAGCGTTCTAAGTCCACAGTGATGGAATCAGATCTCAGAATTCCAAGGGCTCCGAGGAGCACGGATTGGAGAGCCCTGAGATACCAACCTCGCTGGTAACTGCAGTAAGGGAAGAGCTTGCATTTTCTCTGCACCCTTCACTGAGAAGCTTGGCCTGATGCCTGGCTTTGTTGAAGGCATTGCCAGAATCACTGGAAGCAGCACCAGATCCGGGCTTATATTCCTGTTCCTCCCTCAGCCACATCTACATTGATCATATTGCAATGCAGTTCTCCTGGGCCATCTGTATATCTCCCAAGCGGCAGCTCTGGATATTGGTGTGCTGGAATGGAGCTGTGGTATTTACTAAAAGGGAGTGCTTTCTAGGTCTAGTTGACATAGAAACAGTGGAGCTGCTCAGGGGAAGGATGGGGAACATCTTTATATTGCTCTTCAGTAAACCACATTCAGCCATCGTTGGAGCCTGGTTTCTGCATTGTCAGTGACATTAGCATGTGGTTGTCACATTTACTGTTGCCCTGCACCACTGGTGTCAGCCGTTAGTGCTGTACACCTCATTCTGTGGAGAGACAGACAGTATGTCTGCATATAAATTGTTCACAAGAAGAAACCTAGGAGTGTGACATTGAAAGTTGAGTTAGTTGGCTTCATTCATTTGGGATGTGCATGTTTGATTGCTGGGCTGCGTGTGCCATGTTGTAGGGTGCTTTGTCTCTGTTGTTACAGCAGGAAACCAGAGTGTCCTCGCCTCAGTGGAGCAGGTAACTGCATTGCGGAGTTCATAGTGGTGCAGTGTTTTCACACCCTGGGACTTCCATTGAGAGGAGCCTCCCTCCCTGTAGGATGTGCTAGGTCATTTGATGATGGACCTCTTAGGACCACCGTACTGGGCTGTGGAGGCCTGATTTGATGGGCTTTAGGTCTGGGGTGGAACTAACAATGTGCAGAATCCATTGTGCAAGTGAAAAGTCTAACTAGATTCCCCAATCTGCTGCCAAAGGACTGAGTAGCAATCCGAATCACATTGGAACTAGAAAGAGCCTTGGTGTGCATTACCAATTACCGACTTCATTTCCTTTTCTCTTCCTTACTTTGGGAAAGCTTCATTATCTAGGCACAGCAGTCAAATTATTTTCATATTAAAATTGATTTCATTATGTATACGAGATTGGGCAATTAATTTTGTGAACTCATCCTAGAAAAAGTGCTACATACCTCATTGCTGAATATCACTACTGTCACCTTCAAAGTACTCCCCCTGGGAAGCTGTGCACCAACACCAGCACCTAGTCCACCCTTCAAAGCAATATTGGAACTCTTTCTGGAATGGCCACCAGACCTATCGTCGTGCCCAAAGTCTGACAATTAAGTTTGTGAACTTGCTTCTGTGCGCTGACGTTGGCAGCACTATACAGACAACCCAGTAAGGTGTCATAACCTTGGCAAGGTACAACAGCTCTGATGGCTATTCCAGAAAAAGAGTTCCAATATTGCTTTGAAGTGTGGAGTAGGCACTGGCACCAGTGCAAAATTTCCCACCGGCAGTACTTCAAAGGTGACGTGTAGTGAGATTCACCAATAAGGTATGAAAGACTTTTTTTTTAAATTGTTAAATTTATTGGGGTGACATTGGTAAGTAAAAATTACATAGATTCCAAGTGTACAATTCTACAGTACATGATCTGTGTGTTGTATTATGTGTTCATCACCCGGAGTCAGTTCTCTTTACATCACCATGTATTTGAGACTCTGTCCCTTCTCTGCCACCTCCCTCTCCCTTACCCTCAGATAACCACTGGCCACTAAACTATTGCTTGTGTCCATGTGTTCTTGTTTTTTTGTTGCTTTCAGCTTTGTGTTCCACATATGAGTGAAATCATATGGATCTTGGTTTTTTCTGTCTGGCTTATTGCTCTGCATGATGGTCTCAGGATCCATCCATGTTGTCAGTAAATGGCCCTATTTCACCTTTTCTTATGGCTGAGTAATATTGTATTGTGTAAATGTACCACACCTTGTTTATATGTAGCACTTTTTCTAGGATGAGTTCACAAAATTAATTGTCCAACTTAATATGTTGAAAGTTAACTTATTTCCCCCTTAATTTAAAAAGTATTTAGGCCCAGAGCATGCAGTCTGTGTTGTTTTGCTTTACTTCAATTATTTTTTTAACCCAATTTTATATATTTGCTTGTTCATGTTGGTGAACTGATTCTTGATATTTTCATAGCATGTTTATCAGCTTTGGTTGTTTTATCCATAATGGATGGGTGAGGGACAGTAAACTTGTCCATGAAAGAATATGTACAAATCTAATAGCTACTAGGTGGGGCCTGGTATTGATGATAGCAGTTTTGTGGGGTGTTCCTGCAGTGACATTCTAAGCTATTTTGTGACATGCATGTTTTCTTGTCACCTTCAGATTTTATTACACATATTGTGGGTGTTTGTTCCAAGGAAGCAGGGAGGGACTGTTGATGCATGGTCACTTGGGGCGTGCCCTTTGAACCAGCTAGCTGTGGCCACTGTCCCCAATCAGACAGAGACGGCTGCACTCACCTCAGTCTGCAACCCCAGCTGCCTCCTGGTGCTGGCAGCTCAGTTAACGCTTATGCAGTGTTTGAGGCATCTGTCCTAAATCAGAAATTGTCTCTGAGAAATATATCTCTCGTTACTTGAGTGCTTGCTTATTATAATTAAAATGTGGGGATTTTTTTTTTAAGGTATAGTGTAGAACCTATTAAAAAATAATGTGAAACTACAAAGGTAAAATTCAGTTGCCATTCTTAACCCCTGTGTTTTAGTTTAGGTAAACTGGTGGGGCAGGAAAAAGGTGTTATGTGGTTTATTCTTTTGTCTGAGTTGTCCCTTTTCAAGCCTTCCTTCTGGGTGGTGGTCTCTGGTTTTTTATAGGTGAGATGAGCAGGGAGGTTGGCAGTGTTGCTTTTTGCTGTCCCCTTCAGTGGCCAGGGTGCAGTAGGAGCATTTCACCAGAACCCCTGGTCTCTGGGCCTTGTGGGGGTGTCTGTCTGACTAGAGAGATTCAGCCTGTTGAGTACAGATCTGGAAGTCAGGAGGTAGATGGTCTGTCCCCAGCTCTGCCTCTCACTTTGTTTACCAGGAGATTTTAAATAACTAGCTTAATTTCTGCCTCAGCATAGTTCCGTCACTTCTGCTTCATACACTTATGGGTGTGAAGTGCTTTATGGTTGAGGCTTGTTCAGTTTTTAAGGCCCCTGATGGGATGTAAAAAACCATAAATGATATGCACAAGCTGTTTGATGACAGATGTCCATTTCCCTTTGTTGTCTCTCACTCTTACTCATCTTGGGCTCTGAGCTCCAGCCTTCCTAAAATGCTCAGTGCCTTGACCATCCCCACAGCTGCAGCCCTTCCCCCCACCCTGCCCAGGGTGGTGTCTTTAAGACTGTTGAGGGGAACGCTCCTCTGGTGTAGCCCCTTCTCTTGCTGTCCCAGCCCGCCATCACAGGAAACAGCGTATCTCGGGCAGGGCCTCCAAGTCAGTCACTGCACTGGGAGCCAGAAGAGATGCACGAATCCGACCGTATAAATACTGACGTTTTTGCATGGGAAATGATGCCACAGGAAAGTTGAGAATCGTGACAGGTGGGGAAAATGCCTGCAATGGCAAGTGAGCTTGCACTCACAGTGGGGGCCTTCTGTAAGGTCAGTGAGCAGTGAGTGGCTTGACGGAAAACTGAGCCAAGGACATAAAGAGGCACGACACAAATGGCAGACACTAGAGAGGAGTCCTGCTCAGTGTCAGCGAGGGTTGGGAAAACAGGGACTTGTGCTGGTCGGGATGTTGGCAGCATTTGTCATTCCACCATAATTTAAATGAGCATACCCTTTGACCCCAACTTCACTTTTGGGGCCATACCTTAAAGAAATACTCACTCTGATTCTGTACAGAGAACATGTATGAAACTATGTACAAAGAAAGAAGATGCAGAACAATACATGTGTGAGAAGAAAGCACCTGAGTGTGTATGTATGTGCATGTGTGCTTGCAGAGTGGGCCAGAGAACCCCCAGTGCTTACACGTGTGTGTGCACATGCTCTCACAGGGAAAGGTCTGGATTATTTCCAGGTTTTTTTTCTGATTCACTGATCTTTTGTTTGTGCCTGTTCTGGTATTATTCCATTTTAATCACTATGGTGTATTTTGATAGCTGGAGGGTTTTTCCCAATTACTTAAAAAGTTTGTCATGCACTATTTTTAATTAATTAATTAACATTACATTTTACCTCCAATATTATAACAGTTTCAGGTGTATAGCATAGTGATGAGTCATTTATATAACTTACTAAATCCTCATTCCAATACATCTGGTTCCTCTCTAACACTATACATAGTTATTATAATGTTGTTGACTATACACCCTATGCTGCATTTTATATCCCTGTGCCTATGAATTTGTACTTCTTGATTTCTCCCTTTTATTTCCCCACCCCTCCAGCTCTCCTCCTGTCACCCCAACAAATCTCATACCCATCTAACACCACACAAAACTAGTTACGGCAACCTTATTGATAATATTACCATGTTATACTCTGTATTTCTTTGATTATTGCCTTGTAAAAGTCAAGGTAAACTTCTCCACCCTTTCCCTTATTTTACCCACTCGCCCATCCCTCCTCCCATCTTAAAGAAGTCCCTTTAACATTCTTTGTAGTACTGGTTTGGTGGTGATGAACTCCTTTAGCTTTTTCTTATCTGAGAAGCTCTTTATCTGTCCTTCAATTTTGAATGCTAGCCTTGCTGGATACATTATTCTTGTGTGTAGGTCCTTGGTTTTCATCACATTGAATATTTTTTGCCAGTCCCTCTGGCCTGTAAGGTATCTGGTGAGAAATCAGCTGAGAGTCAAATGGGTGTCCTCTTATAAGTTATTACTTGCATTTCTTTTGTTTTAGAATTTTCTTTTTCTTTAACTTTTGCCATTTTAATTATGACATGTCTCGGTGTGTTTGTTTGGGAATCATCTTGTTTGGGACTCTCTGTGCTTCCTGGGCTTGCTTATCTATATCCTTCACCAGGTTAGGAAAATTTTCAGTCATTATTTCTTCAAGTAAGCTCTTGATCCCTTGCTGTTCTTCTGCAGCTTCTGGTAGGTCTATGATGCGAATGTTTTTTACACTTACTGTTGTGCCAGAGGAATCTCAAACCATTCTCATTTTTGTATTCTTGTTTCCATTTGTTTTTCTGATTGGGTGTTTTCTGCCACCTTTTCTTGCCAGTCACTGCTTTGCACTTCTACTTCATCTATTTTGGTAACTTTTCT
Source organism: Lyroderma lyra (assembly GCA_004026885.1). Classification (NCBI taxonomy): domain Eukaryota; kingdom Metazoa; phylum Chordata; class Mammalia; order Chiroptera; family Megadermatidae; genus Lyroderma; species Lyroderma lyra. The sequence goes on along the minus strand of PVJL010000246.1, from coordinate 277,142 downwards.
TCCATTCTTTATTTCAGTTAATGTAGTCATTGTCTCTTTCTGGACCTTTATGATGGTTTGTAAGTGTTCCTTTATGCTTATGCTTGCTATCTCTCTGTTGAAGTTATCATTCTGTTCCCTAAGCATTATTTATTTATTTATTTATTTATTTATTTATTTATTTATTTTTGCTTTTTGGTGTGTGGGTAGCTCCCTGGCTGGGAATCTAACCCAGGCTGCAGCGCTGATAGCGCCACCGCTGAAGCCTTAAGCCACTACACCATCAGGGAACTCCCCTAAGCATTTTTATAATCATTACTTTGAGCTCTGTTTCTGATGGGTCATCTGTCCCCATCTCTTACTTTTTTTGTCTGTTCGGATTTATTTTGAGCTCCCTTTCTCTGCTTTCTCATTATGGCAGCCTCTCTGGACACTCACTGCTGCAGTTTCTTTGATGTTCGCTGCTGATACTGGGGCGGGGCGGGGGGCAGGTGTCTGTTGGGGAGGGGCATTCACAGCTTTGTTTGCTTCCTGGGACTGCAGGGGTTGTGTAGGGAGTTTGGGCGTAATTATGCCTTTCTGTTCTTTGTTTGCCTCAAGGACTTTGCCCTGAGCCTTGGAGTCAGTCCTGTATTAGTCTTTCAGACCGTGCTGGTTGTCTGCTGATAAACATGTGGTCATCCCCCTCCTTCTTCCCAGGGAGCAGTTGCACTGAAGCTCCTCAGAGCCCTATCACTGCCTCTCTTCTCAGAACTGGAGTGAAGTTGGGCCAGTGCATCTTTTGAACCAGTATGCACCTCCTGGGGCCAAAGTGAGGTTTGATTGCTGTATCTCATTCCTCACTCCCTGACCGGCCTCTGGGCCTCCTTTCCTCTGTCCCACAGACTTAAGTGAGGTCTGGAGCACTCTCCCGCTGCCTTTTCCTCCTCTCTTCTCCAGTGGTAGAGTTCTAAGCAGAGACTTGTGCACAGCCTGCATCCCTGCACCTCCCCTTTTATTTCTCCCTTGTTTAACTCTCTGCCTGCCTGCAGGTACCCCAGTTCAGCGGGCGAGTTTCTTAGCTGCGATTGTGCGTTGCTTGGAGAGTCTTTAGTTTAGGGTTACAGCTGTTTTATTAGCCGTAATCTCCAGAGGAGTTTTCCAGAGATCCTCTCACACCACCATTTTGTTGCTCCCCTCCATCATTCACTCATTTTTTTCATGAGTTTCAGAATCAGTTTTTCAAGTTCTAGTTTTAAATATTCCAATGTGACTTCGTTTGGATTGCTTTCATTTGTAGAATGCACTTAGGGAAAATGGGCATCTTTGTAATACTCCTCAGTCTTCCCAATCAGGAATATTGTACTTATCTCCATTTAGTTAAGTTCATTTCTTTATCCTTTAGTAAAGCTCCAGATGGCCTAGAAATAGACTTGCAGAGTCAGAGAGTGTATGTGTTCCTAAACCCTCTTACCTCGAGTCTTGTTCTCCCCAAGACACTACTTGGCACTCCCACACTTGGTGTGTGGGGGCCTATTTGCCAGCACTCCTCTAGCACACAGCATGCTTGTTTGGTTGCTGATCTTAGTTTTTTAGGTGCTTCACAGTATAACTTTGGTCCAGCTGCCCCATGAAATAAGCCATTTTTTGAGCCCTATCTGCACTTGGGAGGGGCACCTTAAAGCACAGTCAGGGTTTCCAAGCAGGAATTGCTAGGAAACTTGTCAGCCTGGGAGATGGCTCAGCACTTAGAAAATGCCTCTCTTACTCTATTAGTGATTCTCATACTTTTTTGCACCAAGGTCTTTTAAAATGCTTATTTCTGCTCTCACCTCAAATATCAAGTTTGAGTCATAGCAGGTTTAATAGGGGTCTCAAGAATCTGCATTTAACATTAACCCCTCCGCAGTCCCTTTAGCAGCCTTGATCCAGGCAACCCTGTACCACATCTGGAGGCTTTGTTACTGGTCCATTGGCCATGGTTGCTGGTTCATTGGCCTTGGTTACCGGTGGGTCTTATGCTGATTTTGAGCGTCGTTCACTGATCTGAAAATGTCTGCTGCCCTTTCAGAAGTAAGAAAACTCATGTAAAATGCCTCTTAGATCCTTAACAATTCAAACCGTGTAAGTATGGCTTTTGTAGTTTATTAATTATTCCAAAATGAAAGCATCACCCAACTGTTGTTCAGCAGGGCTGCGCAGGTTTCATTGACGTGGCCCAGTAGAACCGTGCAGAAATGCAGGTAGTTATTAAAGTCTGTCTATTGATTCCGTAAGCTGGGTTGCAGCATGTGGGGTTTTGACTTAGAGTTGCTGCTGCTCGAAATTAGACTTGGTTATTAGTACACTGATATAATGGCCGTTATTGAAAGAGTACTTAGTACTGCTGGCAGTTTATCCTCTGTAATTTTTCCTTATTGATCTAAAAAAAAGGTAAGGAGATTCAGCCAAAATGAAGACTGATTTTCCATTTCTGGGGACTATCACTGAGCCTGGGGGAGTCCACATGATATGGGGCTCGTATCACTTGAAAGTACAGGAGTTTACTATGAATTGAATTTATTTTGTTACTGGGATTTGACCTGGTGCTATGTATTCATTTTTTAGTAGTAATTTTTCATTCCCGTGGGGGTAGTTTTAGTTGGGGAGACAGAGGGTGAGAAAGGTTGCATATTGGCAAAGGCCAAAAGAGGCCGAGTTAAATCAGCATCTGTATTTAGTCTCTTTCTTGGCTTTTAAACAGATTTTTCTCATGGGAGGATAAGATGTATTCCATCTTGCTAGCTGGTGACTTTTGATTTATATAGTATGTGGTTTTTTTGATGCTGATGTTCGGATTCAAGTTCGGTTTCTGATATAGCTAGTGCGTCCATTCCAAACTTGCTTGGGCTGGTCTGAAGAAACAACAGCAGAAAGAGGCAGGGCCTGCCCCTGAATAGTAAGGTTGAGAGCTGTTCATCTGAGGTCCGGCTGTGTGAGCTCACCTTCATGTCACTGAATGAGCACCTTGAATGAGTGGTGCCTGCGAGGTCCCATGTTTAGCAGTAGCGCTGCACTGGACACTGAGTGTGGAGACAGCACAGGCTCTGAGTCCCATCCTCCTTGTGCCTTGTCCTACCAGTGGAAGCTGAGTGACCTGAGCAGGTTCTACTACCACCCCAAGTGGTGTCAGAGTGCCACCACCCCAATAGTGGTAGTTTTCTTATTAATAGTAATAGTTAAAATAAAAACAAGGAAACAAATTTGATAGACTGCCTGGATTCTAGAGACTGCTACTAGTTATTCCGTGTGAAGTGAGAAAATACCCTACTTACTAAACCCCAAATTTGTTTTTTTTTTTTGTTTGTTTGTTTTTTTTGGTATGTGGGTAGCTCCCTGACTGGGAATCGAACCCAGGCCGCAGCGCTGACAGTGCCAGTGACGAAGCCTTAAGCCACTACACTATCAGGGAACTCCCCCAAATTTGTTTTTTGATTTAGTACTTGGAAAAGTGGGGCCAAATGCCCAAGTCACACTTTTGAAATGAAAAGGGTGATACTGTTGCACCCAGTTCCTGCTTGGGCCATGCTTAGGCTGACCAGATATATCATTTTAAATGGGACAGAGAAGACAGTGGTACTGTCTCGTTTGAAATGATACATGTGGTCAGCTTACTGACACCTAGGCTGACCATACGTACCATTTGAAATGGGACAGTACCGTCGTTTTCTCTGTCCCATTTAAAATGATATGTCTGGTCAGTCTAGTCATGCTGTAACCATTCTTGGAGGAGGAACCTTTTCTAGTCTGGGGATGAGCCACTAGACTCAGTTCCCTATTGGGTTAGCCTGTATGACCTTGACTCTCAGGGATTAAGAAAAATGGTTCTTTGCTCAGTAAATGTCTTGGTGCTCCCTGTTATGGCATGGTACTATGGCATATAGTTCTGTAAGGTGTAAACTTTAAAATACCTCAGGGAAGCATTTGCATATGCAGTGTTTGTGCCCTAAACCCAGGGAGTTATTTGATGCTTGTGCATTTTCTGTAAATGTCACCACAGTGGCCCTTTAGGAGCCTGGTGGGGACAGAGTGACAACTTGTCCTGTCGGAGTGGTGTTCTATGCTTAACTCCCACAACATTACACATGTGTTTTTGTTCCGTGTATGGATCTGGTTGGGTATGGCTATGGTGATTTTTAAAGAGTTCAATAATATTTAGGAGCGACAGCAGTTGAACAGTGCCTGTTGGAGATTCAAATATAAATAGGCTTTTTTTGGGTGGCCTTATTTTTCTAAAAGGTATGTGGAAATTTTTAATAGAAAGATTTTCCCTTTTTGGATACAAAACACACTGGTACTTGACTACTGCCATAAAAATTAAATTGTGCTTTTGTGCCTAACTCACTGGCGGACAAAACCTCCATTGGATTAGTAGGCAGAAAGCCAACAGGAGGCCCTTACCCTGGTGCATCTCAGCTACGGGGAGTCTTTTAAAGATGACAGTTTGCTGATGCTGCTTCTGTAGGTCACTGGGTCTTTAGAATCATGGTTACCAGACTAACATTGGTAGCATTTGGCACTCCTGCATAACTTTTTTTGAAGTGACCATGCTAATTTAGTTGTACTTCTAAAGTATTGCATCAGAAAATTTCTCAAAAAGAGTTTGTGTCTTGCCCAGCACAGGTGGTATTTTCTTTCTCATCACCTTCTCTCATGTGCAGCTGTACTGTGTGGCCTGTCTCAGCACCAACACGGAAGGGATCTCCACTTCAACCTGTGGAGTAGGGCCAGCTCCAAGGAGAACCTCGCTCCTACCATGAACAGTGCCAGTGGAGACCACCACCCAGCGACCTGTGGGTGGTGGTGTCATGGCATACCCAGACCCTCCTCCTGAGTCTTTTGATCGTGAATTCGGATAACAAAATATGCTTACTAAATTTGTGGGAGAGCAAATAAGTTGGTTGACAAATTCCGCATCCAAAATGAATTCTTGTAGACCAAACCTAGCAAGAAGTAGTGAAGTGGGATAAATTTCCCTTGTAGATTGAATATAAATATAGGATTAAGAGATATGACTGAAAAAGAAAAAGCTGCCCTTGCTTCTAGGAGAGAGGGATTTAAGATCTGTAATTTGGTAGTTATCGACATATGATGGGGTACCCAGATGCCAGTGCTTAAAGGTGGGTTAACAGGCTGTGGGGTCCAAGAACAAGTATTGATGACTTTTGGCTAACTTTCTGTGGATGAGCACAGTGATAATTTTTAAGTGACACATTAAAAGAGACATTAATAAACTGAGGCTATTAGGGGAGAGAGACCATTGATGGGGGGGTGGGGTTCATAGCTGTGTGTGATGAACTGTTCATCTGAAATTTGCTGAAGGGGAGATGTTTGGATTGGGCAGCTCCAGCTTTCTTTTCACTATGAGATTCTGCGTGCTGGTGTATTGTTTAGGGCACCTGATTTGGGGGAAGTTGTCTATAATGATGCATTATGTAACTGTGGTTTGGGTTGTAACTGCCCTTTGCAGTCTGGAAGTCTTTGCAGTGAGGGGTGGGGTGCTCGACCTGATGATGGGATTCTGTAGGTAGGAGAGCCAGGCCTACAGAGCAGCCAGTACAAGTACAGCCAGAAGAGGAATGGGGATGGGGTGGGGTAGTGGGAGTTGGGAGAGGTTACTTTCTGTTTAAGAAGAATCTAGGGAGTGCCTGGATGACCACGGGTAGCTCTTTTTTCATCAACTTTTTTCTTATTGTTGAGTTTTAAGAATTTGCATATTTTGGGTAACAGTCCTTTATCAGATGTGTTTTCTGCCAATATTTTCTACCAGGCTGTGGCTTCTCTTCTAATTTGCTTGATACTGCCTTTTGCAAAACAGAAGATTTAAATTTTAATAAAATCCAGCTTTTCAATTATTTTACGTTTAGTTCTTTATTTTTGTGAAGGGTGTAAGGTCTGTGTCTAGGTTCATTCTTTTGCATGTGGATGTCCAGTTGGTCCAGCACCATTTGTCGAAGAGAATATCTTTGCTCCTTTGTCAAAAATCAGTTGACTGTATTTATGGGGGTCTATTTCTGTGCTGTCCGTTCTGTTTCATTGATCTATTTATTTATTCTTTCACCCAACAAATGGTGAAAGAATGCTATAAAGCTTACTATAACTTTATAGTAAGCCTTGAATTCAGATAGTGTTAGTCCTTCAACGTTGTTCCTCTCCTTTAATATTGTGTTGGCAGTTTTGGGCCTTTTACCTCTCCATATAAACTCTAGGATCAGTATATTGGTATTCATAAAATAATTTGCTGGGATTTTGATTGGAATTACGTTGAATTTATAGATCAGGTTGGGAAGAACTGACATTTTGACAATAGTGTTCTCCTATCTATGAACACAGAATTTCTCTCTGTTTATCTAGTTCTTTGATTTTGTTTATAGGAGCTTTTTTGTTTTCTTCATAGATGCGTAGAGCTTGTACATATTTTGTTAGATTTATATATAAGTATTTTACTTTCAGGGTGCTAATATAAATGGTATTGTTTTAATTTCAAATTTCACTTGTTCATTATTGGTATAGGTATATAGGAAAATAGTTGACTTGTATATTAACCTTGTTGCCTACAACTTTGTGAATTTTCATAACAATTCTTTTGGATTTTCTACATAGATGATCACGTCGTTTGCAAACAAAGACAGTTTTATGTCTTCCTTCCCAATATGTGTAACTGTTACTTCCTTTTATTGCCTTACTGCATTAGCAAGGACTACCAAAATGATGTTGAGAAGGAGTGGTAAGAGGGGAGATCCTTGCCTTGTACCCGATCTTAATGAGAAAGCTTTGAGTTTCTTATTATTAAGTGTGGTATTAACTGAAGGTTTTGATCTTTATCAAGTATAGAAAATTCTCTTCTATTCCTAGTTTACTGAGAGAGTTTTTTTTATCATGAATGGGTATTAGATGTTTTTCAAATGCTTTTTCTGCATCTGTGATTTTTCTTTTTTTAGTCTGTTGATGTGATGGATTTTAATTGATTTTTAGATGTTGAACTATACTTGCATACCTGGTATAAATCCCACTTGGTCACATTTTTATCCTTCTTAAATTCAATTTAAAGGAGCAAGTATTTTGTTGAGGATTTTTGCATCTGTGTTCATGAGAGATATTGGTCTATAGTCCTTTCTTGTGATGTCTTTGTCTGGTTTTGGTATAAGGGTAATGCTGGATAGAGGATAGAAGCTGTCCTCTGAAAGAGATTTATAGAGGATTGATATAATTTCTTCCTTAAATGTTTTGTAGAATTTACCAGCAAACCCATCCGGCCTGGAACTTTTTGTTTTGGAAGATCATTAATTATTGGTTCATTTTCTTTAATAGCCTATTTTCTTTAATGGCCTATTAAGAGTGTATATATATTTATTCTTTGGGTTTTGGCAAATTGTGTCTTTTAAGAAATTGGTCCATTTTCTTTGGGTAATCAGATTTATGGGCATAGAATTGTTCATAGTATTCCTTTATTATCCTTTTAATTTCTGTGGGAACTGTACTGATGTTTCCACTTTGATTTCTGAAATTAGTCATTTATGTTTTCTTTTTTCTTAGCTTGGATAGAAGTTTATCAACTTTATCAGTCTTTGCAAAGAATGAGCTTTTGGTTTTATTGATTTTCTCTATTGATTTTCTGTTTTCAGTTTTATCAATTTCTGCTTTAATTACTGTTTGTTTTCTTTTGTTTACTTTGGGTTTGTTTAATTTTCTCTTCATTTTCCAGTTCTCTAAGGTGGAAATTTAGATGATTGATTTTTAGATCTTTATTCTTTTCTAATATGTATACTCAATCCTATAAATTTCCTTGTAAGCACTGCTTCCCCTCCGTCCCACAAATTTCGATAAGTTGTTTTCATTTATATTCAAAACATTTTAAAATTTCTCCGTTGACCCATGTGTTATTTAGAAGTATGTTGCTTAATCTCTGCATATTTTAGGATTTTTCATTTCTCTTTCTGTTACTGATTTCTGGTTTAATTCCTTTGTGGTCTGAAAGCAGGCATGGTATGATTTTTATTCTTTTAAATTTGTTACAATGTATGTTATGACACAAAATGTGGTCTGTCTTGGTGAATGTTTTATGTGAGCTTGAGAAAAATGTATATTCTGCTGCTGTTGAATGAAGTAGTCTATAGATGTCAGTTATATCCAGTTGATTGGAGATGTGTGTTCAGCTATGTCCTTACTGATTTCTGCATGCTGTATCTGTCCATTTTGAGAGGGGGCATTGATTTCTTCAGCTATGATAGTGAATTTATCTGTTTCTCTTTGCTGTTCTATTAGTTTTTTCCTTACGTGGTTGGATGCTCTGTTGTTAGGTGCCTACATGTCTTTTTAGAGAATTGACTCCTTTATAATTATGTAATGCCTTTTTAAAATCCCTTTCATTAGTGTTAGCATGGTATATATTCTCCATCCATTTATTTTTAATCTATATGTGTCTTTGAAGTGGGTGTTCTTGTAGGCAACATATTAGGGCTGTCTGGAAAAAAAAATCTAACCATAAATACCTTTATTTTTCATATTACATGGTTGGATACTTTCTGGACAGCACTCATACAGCTGGTTGTTGTATTTTGATCCATCGTAGTAATCTCTGACTTTTAATTGGTGCATTTAGATTCTTGACATTCGAAGTGATTATTGATATAGTTGGATTAACTTTTACCATATTTTTTACTGTGGTAGTTGTGTTTCTAAACATTGAAAAGTACAGTAAAAATATAAAAGATAAAAATGGCCCACCAGTATAGGATATTTAACATGAATGAAACTTACAGGACTGGAAGTTTCTTTGAGTGAGTCAATGAGTGAGTGATGAGTGAATATGAAGATCCAGGACATTACTGTATACTACTGTAGACTTTATAAATGCTGTATACTTAGGCTACACTACATTTATTAAAAAGTTTTTTTCAATAATAAATCAACTTTGGCTTGCTGTAACTCTTTTACTTTATAAACTTCAGTGTTTTTAACTTTTCGACCCTTTTGTAGTAACACCTGGCTTAAAACAAGCACTTTGTACAGCTGTACCAATGTGTTTTCTTTCTTTGTATCCTTATTCTATAAACATCAATTAAAAACTTTTTTCTTCTTTTTTTTTTTACTTTTTAAACTTTTTTTGTTGTTGTTGTTAAAAATTAAGACACAAACACACACGACCTATACAGTGTCAGAATCATTAATATCACTGTCTGTCTCCACATCTTGTCCCACTGGAAGGTCTTCAGGGATAGTAATATGTATGGAACTGTTACTTACGGTGATAAGAATGACTGCTTCTGGAATACCAGCTGTAAGATCTGCCTGATGCTCTTCTGCAGGAGGTGTCACTCTTTACAGACTTATGTCCATGATGGTTTGCTAGGTTGGTTTCTTCTTTTCATTACCGATTTGGTTATAAGCAGATAATACACCATGAACATTCCTTTCGGTTAATGAAAAACCTTTCATTCTTGGGGTGCATGTTTTCAAACTTTTTAAGGATCTTGTTGAGATCTGAAAAAGTTTCTGGTCCAAGTAAATGGTACTCAGTAAGTGCTTATAAACAGAAATTAGTCTAAAAAGCATATTTTTTTTTTTTTAAATTTTAGATCACCAGGGGGTCCTTCAGGTCGGAGTGGACATCGAATGGTAGCCTGGAAGAGACAGTTAATCCTTTTTGGTGGCTTCCATGAGAGTACAAGGTCAGTGCCAATAGCAGGATGATCTTTCCTGGAGCAGTAGGGATGGACTTTGGGAAGAATCATTCTGAATACACTTGGAAAATCCTGCCCGTCCCCTGAAACGAGGGCCGGCTTCATGGGCATGCACCTCAAGTAGTCACATGGCCCTACACTCAGGAGGGCCTGAGCTTAGTTTAATAATACTCTGTTGTCACTGTCTTGAAATTCTGAATAATTCTTTTGCACTGAGCCCTGCAGATAATGTGGTCAGTCATATCTAACAGGATTCTCAAACTGAGCCTAGTATAGACACCCCCCGCCCCCACCTCCAGAGGGCTTGTGAAAACGCTGGTTGCTCAGCTCCACCCCAGGTTTCTGACTCAGTAGGCCTGGGGATCTACCTTTCTGCATGTTACAGGTGTGATGATGCTACTGGCCCGGGGATCCCATTTTGAGAGAGACTAGGCTAAATTAAAATTTCCTCATGCTGGGGGAACACAGCAGCGATAGCTCGTGTTCTACACTGGTGTCTGAAGAGGGACCTCCAGTTTTCCTGTGTCATGGTTACTTTGGTACAAGCCACAGTAGATTTCCAGGCTTAACCTAGCAGGTCCCTGTTTGTTTTGAGCCTGTCATCTGTACAGATACCCTCTTGAGTGTCCTTAGTTTAGTCCAGAAAAACAAGATACACAGTGGAAGGACATCTTTCTCTCTGTGTGCTTCAGCTTCCAGTGTCTTCTCTTCTCCTTTAAAAATAGAACATAGTTAGCAATTTATTAATTGTGGGGGTCCCTCTCACATTTTTGTCACATTATGGATCCATTTGCACAAATTTTTTAGGATAATTACTGGCTCATGAACACAAATCCTGGCACATGCATGTGAAGAAAGAGGCATTTGGTGGGTGAGGATTGAGTGAGTGAAGTAATTCTGTCCCCCTCCCACCTGCATTTTCCCACCTTAGGCTGAGGCATTGTGTAGATTTGGCTCAATTGAAACTTCACTTTTGTTCATGAATAAAGAATATTTTTATTAATTGAGAAAGGGATATCAATTCTTTTTTTGGGGGGGAGGATATAAATTCTTAAATGCTTTTGGAGGGGATTTTAGAAGTATAATTTAAATTAAACAAGGAATGATTTTGTATCCCTAAAGATATAACTTGGGTGTAATAGGGCTTTAATTTTATGTCTCATCATACCGGTTTACCAAGTGGTTTTTACACATTCTGTTAAAGACCAAGCTATTGGTAGCACAGATTATTGTCTCAACTTAAAGACGAAGAAACCAGGATAACTAATAAGCAGTGGAATGTGTCCTCCACCAAAGGTTGCTGACTTTCAGTTAGTCCCATGTCCTGTCCCTCCTGCCCCCGTCCTGGCTTGCTGCCCCTGGTCCACCCTCCTGCTGTGCAGGTGTGTGGTTGGTTGCTGCCATTTTGGTCAGAGAGCCTGGGCTTTTTCAAAAAACTTGTACCTAATGAATTGTTGTCTTTATTCATTCCTGAAACTTTTTATTAAGAAATAATGGTCACACACAGACACGGACATGGGGATGTGTGAGTTGGTGAGTGCGTTAATTTAGCACCTACTGTATGTAGGACAGGGTGCAAGGTCCACAGCCTCTCCTGGCATTCACACATTATAAAGGAAATTGTCAAGTTTCACAGTGGTTGTCATGGGCACCCATTTCACAATGGGAACTTTTTTCAAAGCTATTGTCATCTGTCACCCTGTTTAAAATGATTGTTTATGAAGCATTTTAAGCATAAAGAAAAAATGAAGATACTAGAACAGATAGCTGTGTAGTCACCATTCATATTAAACAAATTAGTTTGACTTTGAAAAACCAAGTAACAGTTGCTATCTATTTTATGTGCAGAATAGAATTATTTTGATGAAAATTCACTGTGATATCTGAGGAATCAGCAGAATATGGTGAAGTTCTTTAAAAAATGCATGCCTCCTCATTCCTCAGTTCATATGTGCAAAGCCCTCCTCCCACCAAAGGGCACACATGGTCGGGGTGCTGGTCAGAGAGTTCACATTGTTTCTTTGTCATCTGCAGGAAGACTTGTTGTGTTTCACAGCGCTGTGCTTAGCACAATGTTCAAGGGTGTAGGCAAGCTAGCATAGCGGTCCTTCTGCTGTGGAGCCTCAGACTGGATTATAGAACCCAATGTAAAAGACAAAACTTCCTTCAGACTGAGGTGGAGCTGCTTACGGCCTCCATGTTTTCTTCTTACTAAAATCAGTTCTAGATCTCTGTTTTGAATAGTTGGAGAACATCTGTTACTCCTGGTGAAATTATGACCCATGGCCCCTTGGCATTACCTGTGGCCATCTGTAAATTTCCCACATCAGGACACAGCATTCTCTCTGTGACTTGGGCAGAGCTGCTGCCTTCCCAGCACAGGTGGGGCTCCCTTCTCGAGACCACTTCTGTGTTATTGAGTCCTTTGTCACTTGAGTCCCGGGAGTGCAGAGTGGCAGTGCCTCCTGGAAGTCCTCATCCATATCCTCTTTGCTGTTGCTTGTGCTGATGGAGTCAAAGGATTTGCCTCTGGCAACTTTCAGTCTCTAGACTCAATTGCCCCATCTCTCCACTGGGTCCTGGGCCTCTTCCCAGCCCTTGCCAAGCTTTAAATATCTCTGTCCTGAGTATTCACTTAGGTCTATAATTCATTGTTGAGTAAAATTACACATTATAACCTAATGTAATCATTTACTTACAAGGTAGTGTTTTATAAACAGTGTAAAGAAATATAACTTTGAGATTAAAAAGGCTTTCAGATCCAGACAAATTACTATGCTTCTGTGGGCTAGCATTATTTCTATTTGCAAATGCAAATTCACATATGCTTCCAGTCCTGTCATATGAATTTAAACTTCATTTAAACTGATAACTTAGTACAAATGGTAGAAAACTTACCTTTAATTTAAATAAGGTTCGCTCTTTAATGTTACTGTCTTTTTGTTTGTGTGACTTTCTTATAACCAGAGATTACATCTATTACAATGACGTGTATGCCTTTAACCTGGACACATTCACGTGGAGCAAGCTGTCCCCATCAGGGACTGGGCCCACACCCAGATCGGGCTGCCAACTGTCCATTACTCCCCAGGGCAGCATCGTCATCTACGGGGGCTACTCAAAACAGGTAAGATGTGTGGTATATAGGAAAATATAGTACCTTCTGTCTATTGCCTTCTCAATTTCACCAATAATGAAAACTTCCAAATAAGATTATACATTAGTTTCATATAAATGATCTTTTTATTGAATTAGCAATGGCAGAGGTGTTGCTAATACATTCTAATTCATATACCCCCAAAATACTGCAGTGTGAATAGTTGTGTATGTGGGGATCTGGATTTCTAAGCCTCAGACACTGACACTGGGTTCTACTGTAGGATATACCATGGTTTGTTTCTCTTTCTGCTGCCAGTTGCCTTTTCTTGTCGCAAGCAGTGGTGGCTCGTGACTGCGCTGGTACACATCTTCAGTGCCCGTGCACTGGAGATTATCCCACTGGCTTATGGTGTGTGTCCTCCATACAGCGTGCCCACTCACACCGCCTGTTGTATTTCTTTATGTATTTCAAAGGAAAGTGCAGAGACATCTACATACTTCCTCCTACCTCCTTGAACATGTATATCATTGAGTAGAGTTCAGTGTTTAATTTTTAATGTACAAATATTTACAGAGTACAAATATTCGAGTGTGTACTTGCCAATTGTGACAGATACACATACCTGTGCCCCCCCACCCCCCCATGGCCCTGGTTCTGCCCTTCCCAGCCAGCTCTGCCCTCACCAGCCCCCTCAGAGGCAAGGGCTGTTCTGGTTTTTCCCACTGCATATTCGATTTGCCTATTCTAGAACTTTGGATACATGCAGTCATACAATATGTGCTCTTTAGAGGAAGCCTCCTTTCACTCAGCATGTTTTGAGATTCATCCACGTTGCATGTTTCAGTTCACTGCTTCTTCATGCTGAGTAGTACTCATTATATAACACACTACAATTTGTTCATTTTTTATTGGGAGACACCTGGGCTGCATCCTGGTTTTGACTTTTATGAATAAAGCTGCTGTTAGCATTCTTGTGCAAGTCATTCTGTGGCTGTACATTTTGATAATCTCTTGGGTGGATTCCTAGGAGTGGACCTGATGGGCTACAGAAGGGTATAGCTTAATTTACTAAGAAACTGTCAACACGTCTTCTCATAGTGGCTGCCCCAAAACTGCTGAGAGCTTGATGGTGTCACAGCTTTTATGTTCAGTCTTTCTGGTGGATGTGTTGTCATCTCATGTGGTTTTAATTCTCATTTCTCCCAGATGAAACAGACCCCCTTACTTGGTGGCTGAGTAGGTACCTATGGGGTGGTTGGGGGAACTGAGGTAGGGAGGTAGCCTGTGTCCACCACATTCCATACCCCACCCACCCCAGTGAGCGGTCAGCCTTTGTTCTGGAAAGAAAATCGATGAGTTTTCTGCAGTTGTGACCTGCTTGGCCTTAGCTAGATGTTTGACCATTGGGAGGGCCCTGAGAAATATGTTGGTGTGGCCCCAAACTACACAACATACCCAGATCTGTTGCTTTCTCACAGCATATGCTCCATAGAGTAAAACAGGATGCGAAATCTTGTTAAGTTAATGCCACTTCAATCAAAATAGTGCCTAATTCTCAATACCTTTTCTCCAGCCTGCCATACAAATCAGCCAGGTGGATAATCTGAGTCCACCTACTCCAGGCCTGTGGCATTTGATTTGCAGTGAGAAGCTTGTCCATTTGGATTCATGGGGGATTTATCAGAATTAGTGAAAGATTTGAGCTGTGGGTACTGTGGTCAGTCTGAGTAAGTGCTGGGCTGCATGGAATAACTGAGACAGTGGTCTGCTCAAATCCCAAGTAGAGTGCCCCTCACAGGGAGAATCCTGGATGGCAGGGGTGCTCCTCTCCGCCCAGTGTCACCACCTGGTACAGCAGGGTTGCTGGGTGACCTGCACGGTAAGCTGACAACACATGTAGTGCATCGTCCAGTGAAAATACCCTGGAACTCTCAGCAGCCTGCACCAGGAGGGTCTTAAATTATGAGGTGTCAGAAAGAATATCCTCTTAGTGGTTTCCGTGTTTTACAAATGGTCTATAATCACTGTTCCTGGTTTTGAAAAATTACTGCTGTTGTAAATCCAGAGGAACCAGAACAAGATGCTGAGTGTGACTGGAAGCTGGTCAGTAAAGTTGGCAGGTTAGAGAAAGGAAGGCAGCTTGCTGTCTCCACTTTCCAGACACGTGAGCCCGGAGGAATTCATGGCATGTTTTCAAGTATACTAGTGTCCTCTTATGTCGTGGGGATACATTCCAGGACCCTCAGGGGACCCTCATAGATGACTGAAACTGTAGATTGTACCAAACCCTAGATATCCTGTGTTTTTTTTGTATATGTACATGCCTATGATAAAATTTAATTTATAAATTAGGCACAATAAGAGATTAACAACAATAACTAATTAAAATATGCAACAATTATAACACATTACTATAACAAATGTTATATGAATGTTTTCTCTTGCTGCAGTGATTTTTATATTCTTTAGTCTAAACTCTTGCTGAATCTGTGTGACCATTCCTTCCTTGGCAGTAAATGGCTTGGTGTCACTTGTGTCAGGGGATCCTTCACTGAATTCTCCCTGTGTGCTCAGTGCTTTGTGGCTGATGGCCATTAGTTGCAACATGTTTTCTGTTGATGTCTTTCACCCACATATTTAATGCTTTTTCCATGTTAACTGAGCACTTACCATGCACTTTGGCTGTAACTTTTGCAGCTTGAGGTACAATGGCAAGCGTAACACAAATCCCTTTCTTTTCTTTTCTTTTCTTTTCTTTTTTAACAATTCCACGGTTAGAAGGTTCTTCTTACCGTAGATCTTAGCAACCTCAGCTTACACTTTTTTTCCTTATTGAGAACTTTCACCTTTTTGCTTAAGGAAGCACTTTATGGCTTCTCTTTGGCACACCCAAATTGCCAGCATCACTAACTACTCTTGTGCTTCGGGGCCATTATCAAGTAATATAACATAAGGAATACCTGAACGCAAGCACTGCAATACTGTGGCAATTGATCACCAAGGCAGCTAGCTACTAAGTTACTAATTACATAGACAGGTAGCATATACAGCGTGGATACATTGGACAAAGGAAGGATTTACTTTTGGGGCCAGGTAGTGCGAGGTTTCATCATGCTATTCATGATGTGCAATTTAAAACTTTGGAATTGTTTATTTGGGGAATTTTCCATTTAATATTTTGTGGTTGATCATGGGTAACTGAAACTGGAGAAAGCAAAACCATGGATAAGGGGGACTGCTGTAGCTCATCTTCACCTGTCTGGGAGGATGTCTCAAGCACACATGCAATTTGGGGTTGTTTCGTCAGTCGTCTGTAAAGCAGGACCTCCTGGCTGGCAGGGGCTTCCTGCTCTTGCTGTCAGTTGCGTTGCCATTTCTCAGCTGTCAGGACGGGCTTTTTCTGTATTTACACAGTCCCTGGTTTGAATGTGTTGTAAGGCTACTTTAATTGGCCCTGAAAAAGCAGGTAACTTGTAGATAACTTCTCTCTTTCAGGGTTTTTCATTTCGTTTGAAACTTGACTAGGTTGTAGCCACTTTCTGTGGAGTTTCCCCCTGCCCTGTGCAGACAAACAGGGAATGCCCCAGCAAGTAGACACGAGCAGTAAGGGCTCCTCAGAATGCCGAGGGCAAGTCTGGTTCTTGGCAGTGTGGGGCCTTTGCTCACCTCAGAGCTGTTGCCGCCTTTTTCCAGGGACCAGAGTGCACTGAAAGCAGGAATCTGGGGTGCCTGCTTTCATGACAATTGCAATGAGTCCAGCTCTGAATCTAAGATTGAGGGAGTGGGAGCTGCCGATTGGAGGATGCAAGAACATGGTGCTGGACTGGCCTGGGTATGAGGGCGAAATGGTGATGCTCACACCCCATTGCTGGGCTCTGGGGTCTCAGGCAGACTAGGTAATTTTGGAGACAATTGAGTTGTTTTGCAACTTAATGTTGTAACACTTGGTACACATTTCTCTCTCAGATGTCTGTCTTTGGACTCCATTAATACTGTATTAGAAATGAATGAGTGGAGGAATAAATTCTGCTCTATATAGTGCACACCTGGGTGACTGCTGCGTGGCATTAATGTCTGTCTCCTGAGCTGCTTAAAGGAGGAGCCTCATCCAGAGAAAAGCTGGGCCCTTTCCAGTACTCGGACTCCTAGATGGAAGTTTGTTATCTCCAAAAATCCATGCAAGTTCTGTTTCTTCTTGCACAGTTGAATCCAGTGAAAAGACTAACTGGGTAAATTTAAAGCCAGTGTGATGCACATTAATGGAAAGAATCTGTGGCACAGGTGATCCAAAATAAAAGGTAATGCAAGGCAGCTTCTTTTCCCTTTGAGAGAAGGCATTTGGATTTTGGAGCAGTCACAACAGTTCAAGAAAAGAAACTGCTACAAAGGAGGGATTAGAAAGCTGTTGGGGTGTGCAAACCCATTAACTACTCAGCCCTAGCTGGAAGGGAGTGGTGGCCCCCTTGTCCCTCAGCCAGAGCTCTTCCTGGCTTGTCACTCTGAAAGCTGTGGCCCCAAGTGAGCAAGCAGCTCTTCTTAGGAAGGGTTCAGGCTCACAAGGTTCTAAGAAGAAATCTTAGCCTGCTGGTTCTAAGAAGGAATCACTGCTGTCAGAAAAACAGCACAGTTAATGTTGGCAGGTGCAGTGACAGTGGGGAGGCTGGGGGAGAGGCTGGCTGAAGCACAGCTCTGATCTGAGTTTCTAATGACAAATAGGGATGTCACCGAATTTCTTCACTGTTGTCTCTCAGGCAAGGCCTCTTGGTGTGAATTTAATCCTAAGAGTGCTAGGTCTTGTGGTCTGAAAGGGTAGGCAGGCATGGAAGTGGTAGTCACTTTCTCTGTGTTAACCTGCTAGAGAAAGAGAATATCTAGTCTTGATAACTGTAATAGGAAGGAGTTGCATCACTTGAATTGTGCAGATGTTTCCAGGGGGTAGAACAGGGGCATGTACCAGTTTTCATTTCCTGAGATTCCAGCTCCTCCTACCCTGTGCCATCATGAGAAGAACATCAGACAAATCCCAATAGGGGACATTCTACAAAACACCTGATGAGCACTGCTCAAAACTGTCAAGGTCATTCAACACAAAGCAAGTCAAAAAACTGTCAAGACCCAGAGGAGCCTAAGGCTTCATGATGACTAAACATAGTGTGTTGTCCTGGAATGGAGGACATTAGGGGGAAACTAAGGAAATCTGAACCAACTGTGGGCTTCATTTAATAGTAATTTGTCAGTATGGGTTCATTAATTGCAATAGATGTGCCACACTAATGTAAGACGTTAACTGTTGGGGGTGGGGGGAACTAGGGTGTAGGGTATAAGAGATCTCTTGGTACTATCTTCTGAATTTTTCTGTAAATGTAAAACTCCTGAAATTAAGTTTATTAAAAATAGGAAATTTAAAGGACAAATACAAAGACGTTAAGTTTTACTGAAATCCTTTCACTTAGGATAACATTTGGCCTTGTGATTTTCTAGATACTTTTAGTGTATCTAGTGGGCAACAGCTGTGGCGTGAGGCATGGAGGACATTGCTGTAGAGAATGTGGTGTCTGGTCTGGCCTGTTAACCCTGCTTCGAAGCTGAAGCTTGAGGTTTGGACACCTGGGCTTGTTTTAGTTCAGAGAAGTTTTTACTTGGGTAGTGGCTGGTTTCTGCTTAGAGCATTGATTTGATCCTTGCAGTGGATCCCAAGTCACATTATTTGAAAGATGATGGGAACTGAGGAAGCACAGGGACTGAAAAAGGATGGCTACATCCTGATATCATTAGCATTCCCACGGTGGTCTCCAGTCAAGCCCCTGTGCACCTAAAATAGGATTACTGCAAAGGCCACAGGAAGCTTTTGTAAGTGAGAGTGCTAGAGTGTTCCTAGCATGATTGTGGTTATTAGAATGGAGGATTTTTAAAATTTTCAGCCCATTCTTAGTTAATAAGTTATACCAAAACTTTTGTTGTATCTCTTCAGATGAGGTCAGCATTAAACCTGATATATTTCAGCTTTTGGGGGAGGGGGGCTGGTCTAAAAGGCAGGGCTTCACAGAGTCACCTCACAAGAAATGAGAGCACAAGCTGGAAGGGTTGTGCCCATGTGGTGTAGGTGGCACCTGGCTAGTCTCACACCATTCCCCTTTTCCTTTTGCAGAGAGTCAAGAAAGATGTGGACAAAGGCACCCAGCATTCAGATATGTTCCTGCTGAAGTTTGAGGAAGGAAGAGAAGGTACCTGCACTGAGATAAAGCATGGGCCTGTGAGTGGTCTGCACATTGCTGTGAAAGTCAGGGCTGAGATACAGGAGCCCAGCTGCCCTTGTGGATGTGGGGGTGGAGTCAGCCCCCTGCGTGCTGCCTGGAGCTGTGGGCAAGCCCTTGCTGCCCCCAAGCAGGCCAGGCCGGACACTCCGTAAATGACCCTCAGTGTCTGCCTGCATGCACATCAGTGTTCGCCTCGGGGGAGTTCAGGATGGACTGGCTTGAAAACACTGTCAATCCATGAGCAGGAGCCACAGCTTTCTAGTTGTTTCTCTGACTCATTCTTGCTAAAGAACGAATGACTGATGTTAAGATACAGACTTCTGGAATGCTCACTGTGGTGTTGGCAATCCCTAGCACTCAACTTTTTGAAGCTCCTTTACACAAAGCAAGGTGGTGCTTCATGGGCGTGACGCAGGGCTTGCGACAAGAGAAGAGGACTAGACTGACGGTGTCCAGTGTGATCTGGGTCTGCTTTGTGACCTCCAGTTGTAGTTCTTTCACCTCCTGGTGACATCTGTCTTCTGTGAAATGAGGGATTGTTGTGTAAAATACCTTTACCTCTTTCCCCGATCTAAAATTCTTTTAAGCCAAGGCTTCAGAAATGGTCCTACTCAGGCATTTCTTGGTGCCACGCACACTGCACGCATGACTGGTGAGGACATTTGCCTTTCCACGAGGGAACTTAGGTTTAGAGCCATGAAGTAACTTGCCCAGTTTACACATCAGTGGACATGAACTTGAAAGCTGGACTGTGTTCCAAGTGTGTGTGCTGCCCCTCCGTGCCCTGGCCATGAGGCCCTTGTCCCTCAGTGAGAAGGCCGTGGTGCATTGTGAGCTGGCGCCCGTGTGCGTGTGTGTTATGCAAGTGTATCTTACCTGCAGTGTACTCTGACAAGTACCCTCTTCTGTGTCCTCAAAGCGGTAAAATGCTGATGGTAGCGGATTGATCTCGTGGCCCACCGGGGGTGTGGAGGTGCTCCTGTGCTGTGTGCTGATGGATAACATTTGGGCAGGACACAGCAGAATAGTTACTATTTGTTGCTTCTCTCAAGTGTTTTTATGATGTGCATTAAAGGAAAAATCTCAGTTTTATTTTCTAAATGTGGTGGAAAACTTTGCCCCACACTTAGATTCGGTTAAATTTTGAAGGTGACCTCAGAAATGAGCTACAAGCCAGAGGCAGAACATAAAGCAGTGTGGCCTGCAGGAGGGCCCGTGGGCATGCAGCCGTGACTGTGCAGCTCATGCGGGAAGAAGGGAGGATGGAGCAGGGGTCCTCACAGAGGCTAGGATGCAGTATAGGCTCCTCCCAGCACTGGGTGTGCCCACCTCCACACCTCTGTCTTATTCTGGCTTCTGTCCACAGCTGGAAATTGTTCCTTGGATGCCGTGTTTGGACGGTTGATGGAAAAAGGTAGTTGAATGCAAACGGAACTATAGGAAGAAAAATTAGACTTGCGGGGTAGGAATGTTGAATTGTGTTTTGCTTTTCTATAGAGAGAGCAAAATGAGTGAACTTGGTACTTTACTTAGTTTTGCATTTTTTTTTTCATCTAGTCACTTGGAGGACTGTGGACACTCACTAGGGGAACTGGGTACACTTGTGCCCTTGGCTGGTACCCCTCCCTCCCTCTTACCCTAACTTCTGTTCTCTTTTGACAGGCAGATGGGTGTGGACTCGGATTAACCCTTCAGGTGCCAAGCCCACTCCCAGGTCCGGCTTTTCGGTGGCCATGGCCCCGAACTATCAAACACTGCTCTTCGGAGGTGTCTGTGATGAGGAAGAGGAGGAGAGCCTGGAGGGTGACTTCCTCAATGACCTGCACTTCTATGATGCCACCAAGAACCGCTGGTTTGCAGGACAGCTGAAGGTAGAGTTGGACTCAAGTGGTTGCCACGATGTGTTGTGTGCCAGACATGCAGCCAAATGCAAGGCTCCTACTCTCACCTTCGTCATGTCAGCTGGGTCATGTCCAGGTCAGATGTTGAGACACCCCGTCTCCCACGTTCCTCTCTCTGTGCAGCTCTATGAGCTGTCACTGTAAGCAGGGAATCGGTCACCTCCATTTCTGCTATGGCACCAGTTCCAAAGAGGCACATAGTGGGTGCTGTCTCAGGAGTGAGACCTGCAGGGACTTTGAGTCTGGATCAGTGGGTGAGGTCAGAGCAGTGGCCTCAGAAACAGGGCCTGAGGTTGAGGGAGGGTGGCTGCTCTTTGTAGTGGAGACTCAGCTCCTGTTGAAGGGCCTTTGGGAGTTGGGTGAGCATGAGCATTTGTTTCTTGGCTCGCCACCCTTTCCCACCTTCTCTGAGGGGTGGGCAGAGGCTGTGATCAGGTGGATTAGGGGTGCGGCCCTCCAGCTGTTAGCCCAGCACCTGGCATGGGTGGACTCCCCATGAACTCAGGAGTGCCCGGACCACCCCTGCTCACTGCCCTGTATCTCTGCTAAAGTGTGCTGCCCTGCTTTTTGTCAATAGGGACCCAAGTTGGAGAAGAGGAAGCGCAGACGGGGTACGAAAGCAGAGCCTGAGGGTGCCAACAAGCAGGAGTGTGGGGAGACCAGTGCCCAGGCACCCCTGGAGGTGGTTAAAGAGGTGGTTGCGGAGGATGGGACCGTAGTCACCATTAAGCAAATGCTCACTGCCCCGGGCCCAGCTGGACAGCCACAGTCAGATGAGGATGACAGCCCTGAAGAAGCAGGTGGCCCCATGGTGGAGCCGTGTCCCCGCTCCAATGCCATGTTGGCTGTGAAACACAGTCGCCTCTACCTTTATGGTGGCATGTTTGAAACTGGCGACCGCCAGGTCACCCTCAGCGACTTGTACTGCCTTGACTTGCACAAGATGGATGAGTGGACGGCCCTGGTGGAGGCGGATCCAGGTGAGCTATGGTGGGGTAAGCACCTTCTCAGGTTGGGGTGAGAACCCTAAAAGCATCTTCATTGCATCTGCCCCCCAGTGCCACTCAGACCACCCCACCCCACCCTTTGTTGATGGGCTGTGTGCCCTTACCTCTGGCCAGTCGCATGAGGGCAGGCTCGGGGCATGGGGAGGAGGCACCTCCTGTGCACACACATCCTGCTCCAGGAGCCAAGGGGAGCGAGGCTGGTTACATCACAGGTCATGGGTTTCCTGACTCTATCACATGAACCTCAGACCTATCCAGGCACTGCTCATGGGTATGTACGCTGTCTGACGATTAACTTCGCGAACTTGCCATCCTGTGCTTACGTTGGCAGCACTGTACAAACAACTCAATGAGGTTTCATAACCTTGGTATATCTGTGTCTCACAGCTGTGTTCGTGTTCCTGTGCAGTGGTGTCTTACTGAGTGATGCTCATTATTGTTATATGTTTTTGTGTGCTGTTGCAAGAATGTCAGCTTGAATTAGAGCAATGAACCAACACTCCATTTCTTATTAAACTTGGCAAGAGTGGGTGTAAAATCAGGGACATGTTAGTCCAAGTTTACGGGGATAATGCCATGAAGAAAATGGCAGTGTACAAATGGATTAAGTGTTTTTCTGAGAGCAAAGAAAGCTTTGCTGATGATGAGAGGTCAGGACTGGCAGTGACAAGCAGAACTGATGAAAATATTGCAAAAATTTGTTGAATTGTATGTCAAAATCATCATCTGACTGTGAGAAGCACAGCAGACTAAGTAAACATCGACAGAGAAGCAGGAAAATCTTAACTGCAAATCTTGGCATGAGAAAGGTGTGTGCAAAAATGGTGCCTAAGGAGCTCACCAGAGAACACAAGTGAAAGGAGAGTTGAAGTTTGGCCAAGACCATTTGGAGAGGCAAGACGATGTTTTGAACCGTGCTGTCGCTGGTGATGAAACGGGTGCACCAATATGATGCTGAAACAAAGTGTCAAGATTCACAGTGGAAGTCAGCCAGTTCTCCATGACCGGAAATGTTCCACCAGTCCAAATCAAGAGTCAAAATGACGTGGCTAACCTTTTTTGATATCAGAGGGATTGTTCATTATGAATTTGTACCAACTGGACAGTCAACCAAGTTTTCTATTTGGAAGTACCGAAAAGGCTGTGTGAAAAAGACAAAAACGACCTGAACTTTTCATCAATAATTCATGGCTCTTGCATCACAACAATGCACCAGCTCACAGGACACTGTCTGTGAGGGAGCTTTTAGCCAGTACACAACTAACGGTATAGGAACACCCTCCCTACTCACCTGATCTGGCCCCCAATGACTTTTTTCTTTACCTGAAGATAAGGAAATACTGAAAGGAAGACATTTTGATGACATTCAGGACATAAAGGGTCATACCACGACAGCTCTGATGGCCATTCCAGAAAGAGTTTCAGAATTGCTTTGAAAGGTTGACTAGGCGCTGGCGTTGGTGCATACCTTCTCATGGGAGATACTTTGAAGGTGACCGTAGTGATAGTCAGGAATGAGGTATGGAACATTTTTCCTGGGATGAATTCTTGGACTTAATTGTCCAACCTTGTAGTCGCAAAGCAGGCTTACCTGCAGTTCTTCCTGTGTTTGGCAACTGGCTACGTGACATGAGCACACCAGGCAGCCCTTCTCCAGTCTGTGGCCTCTGAACCTCTGGGCCTCATTGGTTCTGTGATTCAAGCTGCTGCGTTCCTTCATTCCTCGCTTTCACATTGTACCACAGGCTGCCACTAGACTTATGTCACTGCTCATTTCTTTAAAATCTGAGACTAAAAATAAAGCTAAAATCCACACATTTAGGGAAAAGTACAAAGCGCCTGCTATGAGATTGGTTCCTGTCTTTTAGTGAAGCGAGATTAGAGCTGGGCAGCAGGAGAAACTTGAAGATGGGTTTTCTGGTTTTACGGATCTCTCACCGTCTCCACTAAGATCCAGGGAAAACAATGTGTTTCCCTTGGGCATCCAGACATGTCGGGGGCAGAGGCCTCGCTCTCACCTCGCATTTCTTTAGTTAGAAGGTGGGATCCTCAGGAACTCCCGGCTGTCGGCACACTGACATTATGGATGTTCATTTTGCTCTACAGAAACTCAGGAGTGGCTGGAGGAGACTGACTCAGAGGAGGACAGTGGTGCGGATGCAGGTGCCGAGGGCGGGGAGGACGACGACAGTGAGGACAGCAGTGAAGAGGATGAGGGTGAGTGTTAAAACTTGACCTTGTAGACGTGCTCTGGAGGTGAGCTAACTTTTTTTAAGTATTTGGGTCTGGAGCATGTTTGAGCAGCTTGCTATTTGAGCAGTGTCATTGTGGTTTCTCTGCTACAGTGAAGAATGGCCTTATGGTGTCGTCTCTGTAAATCTGGGTGCTCACAAGTTTGCTCCATCAGGCCATGAGCAGGCGGCCCCCTGCACTGCCTGACTCAGGCCTCCTTCCTCGGCTGAACATGTTTCTTATTCTCCTCCTTTCCCACAAAAGAGTCACAGCACCCCTTGGTGATGCCTGGCGAGCGGTTCGCAGACTACCTGCCCAGGACTGAGCAGTACTGGGTAAGGCTTGCCCAGGATGACGCTGGGCCCGACGCAAAGGAGAAGAGAGTGCTGAAGGTAGCACAGGCCATGGCGAAAGCTTTCTTTGATGACTCAGCGTGAGCCTCCAGGCTGGGCCGGCAGTTAAACTGAGTGAAGTTGTCTTCCTGCAGCATCACTGGTGTGATTTAAAATAAACCGGACTTGGAACGAGGCCGCTGCAAAGGTTGTCTTTGTGGCCCTGCATGTACCGTGCTCCTAGTGGGGCCTCTGTGCCTGGGCGGGGCCAGGCTGAGGGCAAGGCCACCCACACAGCAGATAGCACTTTGAATATGAAGTGCTCACAGGGGGCACATTTCTTTTCTGATAAAACTGGACCATTTGAGCTTTGGGGAAATGGGGGGTTCCCGTCTACAAAACTAGGACATGAATGTTCTGATTGATTGCATCATCAGCCTTGGAGAGCATCTCTTTGATTTTTAAAAATTAGCAGAAGCAGCCCTCCAACTGCCTTATACCCTTCCTTATTATCTGTAAAATAAAAGTAGCTGTGGGTTGGGCAGTTTCTGCTCCTTTCCTGCCACCTGGCTTTGCTTCGGCTCTCTCGGAGATCAAGTGTACCCAAGGCCTCAGAACTGCTCCGCTGGGCCTTGTTGGGAGGAGGCAGTGGATCTGTCCTCTGCTCCTCTCCCCTGGGGCTCAAGGTTGTCATTTGCAAAGTGACAGGAAAGGAAGCCAGAAGGCAGGGACTCCACCATCCCCGTGTGGCATTGCAGGCCAGAGCATGGCTCGGGAACAGGTCTGTCACAGCAGTCATCTTACTGCATTAACGTGCTGTCTGGCGCCTACTCCAAGGTGAATGTCAGGAGACCACTTTTCACATATATAATTGGGGTCAAAGGGTGGGCTTTGAATTCATAACCTGGCACATTTTTTCATCTTAAATATCTCCAACAGTGATAGTATAAGATCTTGGTTTTCAGTATTGGGGCCAACATCCTGTTCACTGCCTGGAGTGGGTCTTCCCTTTCATTACCTAGAAGTTAAATAAAAAGAGGGGGAATGCCTCCCTCCAGCAGAGCAGGGCGTCGGCCCAGGAAGGCTTCAATGGAAGGGCAGAGACCACCGTGCCCCAGCAGCAGCCCCTCGCTTCACCTTGCCTTTATCTTCTCATGGTGCCCAGCCCCTGCCAGCTCCTATAGGTGTGACCTTGCTCTGTAACAGGACCCAGAGTAGAAATGGGCTCTCGAAGGCTAATAGGAAGCTTCTTCCTTGCAGTAGCCAACCTGCCACATCCATCTGGTGGAGACTCCCTCTGGGTACGGTGCCTGGCAGTGCCCAGGGGTGCCCTGGTCATCGGGAAGAGGCCAGGTGGGTGTTAGCACATGGTCTGGCTGGATGGCATGGGCAATGTTGGGTAGAGGGTGAGGCGCCCTGGCATTAGCCTCTTTATTTGTGGCACTTGCCTTGGGTGCTAGGGTAGTCTGGGTCATCTTCTGACATTCTGGGTGGAGTCCAGCTAGAAGCTTCTAGGGCTGGGCTGAAAAGCCAGGGTGAATGCCACAACTGGCCCCCAGGAACTGCACAGGGCCCTCTGCCCACTCCTGTGATGGAATCACACCAGGCTTGATTGTATGGCTGCTAAGGCTTTGCTGCAGCTTTGGGAGGAAATGATGGGAAGACCTTGTCTGTTCCAATGCAGTTGTCTGTTATCAGAGGCCATTTTTCTTACAGAGGACCCTGTACCTCATGAGATTTGAAGAGAAAAGGTAGTTTTGAAATAACCCCTGAAGAAGAAACTTCTTATACAAACAAGTGTCTATTTTGTTGTCGTGTCCATGGGGCTGTTGCTAAAGATGCAGTTTGTGTAAAGAGGCTGATCAGAACCCACGAGGATTAAGTAAACAAGCTTCCAGAAGAGGAGCTGCTTCTGCTGTTTAATTGCTGTGGGTAAAAGACCAGTAACAGTGTGCCTTCAACGTGTAGCAGCTGGGGAGGTAGAAATGTGACACAGGCACATGGTCCCCAGGAGCAGTGGCCACCGCCCTGCTGCTCTCCCGTCTGTTGGTGTCTGGTTTGCTAGACTGGATGTTCTTGATGCCTTGATGGCCACCATGGCTGTGAGTCGCCTGTACGAAGCCCCAAGGCCTCCACCCCGTGTTTCTGAGCCAGGACAATTGGGAGATGCTGTGTTCAGGTCGGTGCATCTCGTCCTGATGCGCCTCAGTTGGCTGGTGGTTGTTGGTAAGCCCCCGCCGCCGCCCCATCTTAATGCCCATCAGCTCAGTGGGTGCGACCCTTTTCTCTTACTGGTACCCATCAGCCGGCCATATTATCCCTGTATGCACCACACCAGAGCTTGGAGGGTTCTGTGGGGCTTTGAGTATGATGAGCTCTCTGTTCTCCTCACCTCCCAGGAGTGGGGAAATGCTGCCTGGGTCCGGCTGTAGTAAGAATTTGAAGGGCTTGGCCTAAGGCAGTGGCTTTCTTGGGACTGGGTTGAATTGAGTAAAAATCAAGGGAACTACCAATTAAGCTTGGAAGTGTTCACTATTCAGTGTTGTTTTTTTAAGGTTTGACAGTGGTGTTTATTACAATGTGACTTTTTTTTTTTTTTTTAAACCAAGTTGGTGCAAGCAGGAAGTCAGTGGCTACGTGACCATGCAAGTACATTGAGGGACCAGACACTGGATGGGCCTGGTGGTGAAGGAAGGTCAGCCTCTTTAGGGTTGTCCCACCTGGGGAGAGAGGGAGCCAAGAAGCTGCTTCACGTGAGGTTAGGAGCTGGCTCAGGTAAGGGTACATCGATGAAATTCACACTTAGAAGCCCCCCAGGTGTTTTGCAATGAGAAATTGACACAGGGTTGACTGTCAGAGGACTGTGGCAGGGAGGGGACAGTTGTTTCTAGCACTAAGGCAAAGCGATCAGCTCTAGCTCCAGTGAGCCTGAAGTCCATCTGCCATTCACGTGCACCGAGGGAACTTAGTAGTAACGGCTGTTTCCCTAGGTGTTTTAAATCGGGAAGCAAGCTCTGTACAGGCATTCGATCACCAGAGACCAGTCTCATCTTAGTAGTCCAGGTAGCTCCCGAGTATAGACCAGTCATCTTTGTTTCTGTTTTGCAAGAGAGCTTCGACAGTGCTTTCCAAGTCCAGGCTGGGCCTGGTCACTCGGGGTCTAACCACCCAGGGGAAGCTAAGGCCCTGACCCGAGCAACTGGTGGTTGCGGCTGCTGGCACTAAGGTGACCGTCTGCCCCACCCCCCACCCCCAGCATAACTGAAGCCTGTCGTTTTCCTCATCTCAGTCCTGATAGCTCCTGCACTGGATAGAAGCCATCGGGGGCTGAGGAGCCACCATGGAAACTGTCGCTGATGGTGGGCACATTGAGCACAGCGGTGTGGGACTTGGTGTGGGCAAGGATCACAGTGTGTAGGTGAGGCAGAGCAGCTCTAATGGGAAAGAAACATACTTAGAAACTGCCCCATGAGAAACAAGAGTTGAAGTTTAAGAAAAGTAAAATAGGTTTGGAAGAACAAGATGTGAGGTCCTTGGGGCCGTTAGCTGGCAGAAGCAGGAGAGCGCTGGGTGGGCCAAGAGGCCTGAGGC
Organism: Lyroderma lyra; assembly: GCA_004026885.1. Lineage (NCBI taxonomy): Eukaryota > Metazoa > Chordata > Mammalia > Chiroptera > Megadermatidae > Lyroderma > Lyroderma lyra. The sequence goes on along the minus strand of PVJL010000246.1, from coordinate 249,042 downwards.
ACTCGGGTTTACAGTGAGGAATTCAGGCCCCAAGGTGGTGAACAGGGGTCGGCCCATGGAACTTTCCTGCTCAGAAACGTGTCAGATGCTCCAGATATGGCAGAGGGACACTGTCAGACAGTGCAAGCTCTGTTTTGTAGGTTGCAATCATCCATCTTGAAATTTTGTCAGAAATTTCAAGGAGCTTGCAGTACAGATACTGCTGCATAATGAGATGATGCGAGCTATCCAAAATTGCATATGGCAATGTTTATTACTAAAAGCAAAATTTTTCCTTAATCTCACAGTGTCCCTTGCTTTTAGATAGTTAACTATATAGTAATGGTATGATTTAAACAGTTAATGTTCATTAAAGAAAGTTATTTTATTTTCGTTTTGTAAGCAAGCTATTTTTTTCCAGCTAAAAGAAAAGAAAAAAAAAGGCCGAGGTAATGTTTTTAGCTGCTTCATCGAGAAAAATGAGAACATGGTCAGCATTCCCTTTTGTCAGTACACAAAGTGATTTTCACAGTATTAGCAAACAGTTTACATGCACTAGGGAAATAAATGGAAAAAAAGAAAATACATATTGAGACCGATTTATGTTAGAGTTCCTTCACAAAAAGGCGTCTACGTCAGGGTTAGTGGTTCCATATCTAGAGTGAGGACAGGTTTCACATGCTGCTCACCTGAACGTGAGGGTATGTTGGTTTTATGTCATTCAGGATACACCAGATGCTGTTTCTTTGGAAATGGTGCAAATAAGCAGGTGCAGTTGGAGAATATTGTCAGGTTGAGCTCGGTGTTGGACAGGTCGGCTGTCTGGGGCACTGAGCATGTGTGAGGGCAGAGGGGGAGAGTGCAGGCCATGCTGCTCTTGATGGTGGCCATGACCATATAAAGAGCAGGCTCACTCAGAGGCCCACGTGGGAAGAGCTCGGATTCTGGGCCAGGGGTGCTGGAGTAGCCTGGAGGGAGCATGGGCGGTGCTGGCCCACAGAGCTGACTCGTCCCTCCTGGTCCTCAGACTGTCTTCTCCCTGACCTGATCTGATGTTTGGAAGCCCACATGGGGCGGCAGCTCCTGACTCACTTCCTGTCTTCCATAGGCCTGGATGTATGTGGTATGGTGTAGGCGTTATTCATGGAAGGTCAGCGGGTGGATAGTGTGTGTGCCCCATTGGAATCGATAATGTTTAGAGAGACAGGGAACTCCTTGGGTTCTGTGAGTGCTCTACTGTGATGGGACTAGAACTTCTCATGGCTGCCTCTGGAGATGTCACGTGCTGACCTCTAAGGAAGCTGCTCTGGTGCCTGTCTGACCTTCCTAGCAGGTGTGGATGAATTACTGAGGTGGATGCTGCCAGCATGGTGGAGGGGCACAGGGCTCCAGCCGAGACTGGTCTCTACCATTTCTTGGTGCCTCCTGCCTGACATGGGTTTGGACTGCTGCTGTCACCATGTCACCAAGCAGTGGCGGCACAGCTGGAGACCTGTGTCTGTGTCTGGTAGTACAAACATGATGGGAAATGATAGGTGTGCAAGGCGTAGGACCTGAGCCCATGGCCCCAGTGCACAGTGAGGTGTGTTTGTCTTAACCCGCAGGGAGTGGTGGGATAGACAGATGTGAGGTAGGTGTCTGAGGTCTGCTGCTCTCACCCTGCCCTGCTCACTGTTCTCCCAAACCCCAGATCTGGGCCCACTGCACCCGACTTGCTTGTGACAAGCTCACGTTCACACCTTGATCTGTCCCTGGTGGGGCTGCCTGCTTCTCTGAGGTTTAGGGACGTGTTTGCACATGTCTATCTCAGGTTTTTCCATGTTGGGGTTTCACACAGATGCAAACTCGAAAACAGTGTTTGCTCCTTTGGGCAGGCTACAGTTCAGAGAACATTTAGCCATCTTCCAGAGTGTTGTTCCCATCGCCCTCAGGGGTTGTTCAGCTGTTTGGGGCACCTCACTGCGCTGTGGTCTCCCTTCTGCACTTTTCTCTAGGTTCCAGGCATCTCCCGTCGTGACTTCCTTAGTAAGGGTTGACCCCTGCATGGTTCGGTGACTGCGGCCCTTGCATTTCTGTAGCTTTCAGACATTCTGTATATTCTGTAGTTCACATTGTCCAGGCATGTGGATAAACTGTAAAAATACAGCTTTGTTTTTCATTTTTTGTTTTTAAACAAAGGCAACTGCACTTTGTCTTGCTGCTTTTAAGTCTGAGTTAGGGACACTTCTTGGCACTTGGGACATATCATTTTTTCAGTCTTTGCTTGCTGATGGTCTCACCTGACACGTGGACAGCCCTGGGCAAGAGAACAAAACTAACTAGATATGTTGCGTTTTACCCCCAGTCAGAGCTTCACCCTCACTCCTTTTTATCTGGAGTCTTGATCCTATCACTTCACTTTTATGCTTAACTGACTTAACACATCCTTGTCCTAGGCAAGATTAAAGATGACTGTCATGGTGTTTACTCAATATCATGAGACTGTGAGACGTTTGTCAGCTGTACTCAGCACTGTCAGTTGATTCTAGAGGTCAGGCAGTGCATTCAGCTTTGGAAACATGTCTTAGAATATAGTAGGCAGCTTTGTTAAGTTTCTGAGACGAAAAGCAAGAAAAATTGGAAGATAAGACCTGTAAGAGTTAAAGAAACTGAATTTAATCTAGAAAAGAGGTTGCTCCTTCTGCCCCTAGTCTTGAGGAGTGTTTTATTGTACACCTGGAGGAGGCCGCCATGGGCATCTCTGAGAGCACCATCTACTGGGAGTCTTAGGATCTATCTCCCACCTCTTGAGTGCAAGTGAGCACAGCCTCAAGAGGAAACACCCTGCCCAGAGGGATCATACTGGTGCTGATTCTAAATGCTTAGATGTCTTAAAGGATAATCAAAAACCCAAAATGTAAGAAAAACGCAAGAAACGGAAACACTTTGTTTCATTCACTCCCCCAAATATCCATCCACATTTAAAGAGTCCTTGACATCTTGGGCTTGGTCTCTGAACCCCTCCACCTGGCTCCTAGTAACGCCCTTTGGTTTGTAAATGGGTGGCCGTGTAACTTACTGCCCAAACTGGGACTCTTCTGAAAGTCACTGGGAGTAGCACGTTGATGACCAGGCTGAGACGTCAGGCTTCAGCCAGCGCTTAGGGCTGCCCCAGCTGTGTGTGCCCTGGGCACCAGGCAGGCCCTGAGGGGAGTCTGTGGACTGGTGAGACCCAACCTGTTCCTTGTGCTTGTCTTGGGTTTAGTGCACGTAGGAAAGAGCCTGTCATCCTACCACGTGTGTGTTTACTCACACCCCACAGCATGGCGTTTGAGCAGAGGAGTGAGTGTGTTGGTTGTTACATGTGATCGTGGACTTCTGAGGAAAGTGAGTCAGAATCCTTGCATTTCGGTGACTCTCTTCCCTCTCTTTGAATGATTCCATTTTTGTGGCTGCACTGAATTTTTCTATATCAGCAGCATCTTCCTCGTCAGTTATTTCAGTTTATATATTGCATACCCGATCTCTGTCTGTGGGAATCCTGTCTGCTGCTGATACAAAACCTAAGAGTTCTAAAGGATGGATAAAGAGAATTTTTCAGGGGGTACAGGCACTAGGCAGACTTTTAAAAGTACCAATAAACCCAGTGCACCAGGCTCCTTACATTTGTGGTAAATGGAAAGGGTGAACCATGGGCACAGCCTAGTCTCCTGGTAGCCATGCAGGGCAGTGTCCTTCCCAGTGATTTCAGGGTAAGATGTGAGTGCAGGTTCCCAGCCTTGGGTGGGTAGGGAGAGGTGGGCGTGGAGTGGTGACCTGCCTGCCCTCCTCCCCGTGGCTCCGGCCCAGTACATCCAGTAATTCAATTTCTCTGCCTCTAGTTTTCACATCTAGAGCATGTTGGGGGAGAAAACTCTCATGAGGTTGTTCTGGGATTAATTAAAACTTGTCAGCACTCTGCACCTCTGGGGGCCAGCCGTGACATACACATCCATTCTTCCCCACAGTCCCATGTGTCCTTTTCAAGCTCAGCATGCACACACCCACCAGGAACATGCATGAGAAAAGCAGGTCAGCCGACCCGGCCCCGGAGTGAGGTGATGGCATACCTGTCGGGGGAACCTGAGCCTCTGGGCAGGTAGGAAAAGCAAGCTGGACTGAGCTAAAGCATTGAGCCTGTCTGCAGGGATCCCGTGGGGCAGCCTGGTCTTGAACTACACTGTTTGGAAACCAATTAAAAAATGAGTTTTTTTTTGGAGTCTTCTAGTATGTTCTGGTCTTGGCGAAATCCACTTGAAATTCACCAGGCGTGCAGGGAAATGGCTCCGCCCTCAGCAGGTGCTGACAGAAAGCTTGAGTGTTGATTAGTTTTTCACAAGTGTGTGATTGGCAGCAGGATGAGTGATGGAGACACCTAGTCATGAAACCACTACTGCTTCTGTTGAAGGATGCACGTTTCTGTGCTGTTGTTTTTCTGCATCTACCTACCTCATGGTGCTTGCATGTAAGTATGTAACCCTCATTTGCAGATACTATTGTTGTCATGCGGTTATTGGAATGTACAAAAGAAGTCTCTATTGTCTATACAAAGAGTTGCAAACAGAATTATAAAACACATATCCCAGCATGGATGATTCTTAGAGCTGCAAGGAGCAGGCATCTTTATTTGGTTCACTTCAGGTCTGCAGCAACCACTCGATATTAAAAAAGAGGAATGGAAAATAAGATGTACAAAAAGATGTAATTCCCCTTTAGAAAGCAACATTATCAGAAATGTATTTCCTACGGATCCTCCCTCCCTCTCCCATGTCCCCACTCCCCCAAAAAAAGACCCCAACCTAAACCAAACTGTGAGAAGGAACGGGGAGTGAATGTATTAACGGAAAAAAAATAAAACTGAATTTAACTGGAACATGCTCTAATCTTTAGTTTATTTCTGGTTAAAAATATAGCAATCCAGTGCAGTGTAGTAAAGAAATCTGCTTGAAAGGTAGCAGAGAAACAGCTAAACATAAGCAAAGCAAGGCAGAGTCATAGACGGGCTGTACCCAGGACAACTGTGGGAACTCACTTTAAGGACCTTTCCAGGCGTGAGTGCAGGATGACCTACATACGGACGTGCCCATGCCCCCACAGACACGTCCATACAAGCTGGCCGGGACTGGTGCCGTAGCTAGGACCACGGGGCACCCAAACATTTCTGGAACCTTGTTCTTTTGTTCGGATGACAGAGCAATGCTGGTAGAGAAGGCAGAAACACCAGGAACCTGTTTCTGTTTGACTGAAACAAGATATGCTGTATGTTTGGGGGAAGATGGATATGCAACAATTTCTCAGGAATTTTCCAGCCACTGGGTTTCAGCCACATTCCTGTCCTGGGACCAGACCAGCTCCAGAGGATAAATGAGGCATCTGGGAGGAAAATGCATATGTAGGGGGGAAGTCGCAGGCACAGGACAAAGATGTGAAACCTGTGGGCTCAGTGACAGTGAAAGAAGACAATGTTATGTAAGGGCCATCGTTGCCGCGGACGTCTGACAGGGACACGGGAGCCCCAAGCTCAGAGCCCAGGGGGCCCCATACTGCTGCCTATCCTCCAGCACCGGCCCTGGACTGGACGTCTGCAGCACAGCTCCCCTGGGGCCTGGTCGGAGGGTGGTGACATGGGGAGGGACAGCGGCAAAAATGAGGACTTGGCTTTAAGACTGTGTGGGGAGCCGGCCTTGCAAGGAAAGCCGTGCAGCAGTGCTGAGGAGAGGGCAGGGCTGTGATGTGTTTGACGAGGAAGAGAAGGCAGCCCTGCCACCCTACGTGTGCAGCGCGGATCTAAGATAGAAGAGGCCAAGCCTGTGCCAGCCTGGACGGGACGCCCTCCTCCCCGTGCCTCACGCCCGTACTCGTCACCCACGTTCCAGAACCGAGAGGAAAAGCGTGAGCCGGCCTCCGCGTGGCGCCCCACAGCCGCCGCCGCCCCTGCCCCTCTGGCCGGCCCCACTGGACACTCGCAGGACTCGCAGGGTCCTCCTCAGGCCGCCTCCTTTTCCGCGTCCCAGATGGGAGTGTGATGACGATGGCGACGACTTTGTTTTTTTTTTTTTTTGCCGCTGATTTGCTGGGATCCCTTTTCTTTCCACTTCAAGCTGGAGGGTCGGCGTGCTGGCCTCCTTCTGCCATGCCACACAGCATCGTGTTATACAAGCAAAGAATTTGGGCTAAAATCCAAAAAACATTACCCCGAAAAAAAGGCAAACTGTGAGTAATACCCAATCGTGTTGTTCTGTGAAAAGACTCGGAAGTAGCTGCTGGGCCGTCCGAGTAATGATCCTTCCCTTTTTGTTGTTTTGCTTGTAACGTCCCCCTTTTGTACACCAACTGTTATTTTTGCTAATGTGACAATCTCATCAGATGAAAAAGTTAATAAACAAAATGGCGACTCCGATGTTTAGCAAGATCACCATGGCTACCAGGATGGGAGCTGAGCCCTGGAACAGAAGGAGAGAAGAGGTGAGCCTGCTGCCTGGGCTGGGGCCTGCTCGCTCTGGCCCCGGCCCCCCACCCCCACCCCAGCCAAGCCAAACTAGGGGAGCAAGCTCATGGATCACTCAGGAAACAGTTGGAAACCAAACGTCCGGTTCCTCGGAGCATGAAGCCCCTCAGTGGTCAGCCTCCAGGACGAGGTCGCCCCGCTGACTCTAAGCCTGCAGTTCCTGCTCTTGGGCCTCCTGTGGCCCCGAGCACCCTGGCGCCTGCCCCCCACCTCGGTAACCAGGTCCCTTTAAAGGCCCCCATGCCCGCGTTGTTTTGCCTGCAGCTGTATACAACTGGGACTTGAAATGTCATCACTGAATTCAGACGCAGCCCACCCAGAGTGGTCCCTAAATTCAGCGCGAGACCCCAAACCCAGCAATGGGAGAACTCTCTAAGAGTCCTCTAAGTACACCTTCCTCAATAAACTGCCCACAGGATGCTCAGGGTCTGTGCCAGCCACCATCCCAGTGCAGCCTCAGTCTCCCTGGGCAGGCGGGAGCACTTGGTGCTCTCCTCCAAGCCTTTCCTGGGCGCGGAGTACCTGACTCCCTCGGAGCCCAGGCCCTGCCCCCTGGGCACTCCGACCACAGGCGCTCCTGCCCTAGGCCTGCTGTCCCGTCCTTGAAGCCTCTCAGTGATGGGTATAGAGGGCGTCCTGCTGGGTAAGGATGAGGGGCAGTGCCCAAGACCTCTGTTAGCCGCCCCCCGGCTCTCCAGCTACCCCTCAGGACCAGGTACAGAGTGAGTACCGGCGCCCAGCTGGAAGCCTCACCCCCCTCCCAAGGGAGCTTCATTTGGTTAAGCGGGCTGACTGCAGCACACTTCCTGCACCGCTCACCCCTGTCCGCCCCTCAGCTGTTCCTAAAATAACCACACACGCACACACGCCACATACATATGTGTGCACACGGACACACACTTCTGGCTGCCAGAATGAGGAAAATGCAGCTGTAAGTGCTAGCTGGTGTTTAGGCCCCAACAAGGGCACCAGGGGGCTGCTCCTCGGTGGGGATTGGGGCATGTGGAGGGCAGGAGCATTAGGAACCAGCCCTCCAGCAAGAGAGACACAGCAGTTACAAGGGGAGGCAGAAACTGCCCCGAGGGCCAGTAGGCTGCCTTCCAACAGGAAGCTTCTCTTCCAAGGGGCACCAGGCCCTGACATGCTGGGACAACACCCAGAGAAGGGACACGACTCCTGGGGTCAGGCAGACACTGACCCTGCCCGGCGGCATCACTAAGTCCCAGGGACGCAGTCTGGATGTGGGAGGTGTAGGTGTCGGACTGCACGCCTGTGACAGTCCTGCGGCGGCTCCTGTACAAGCGAGACTGCGGTGTATGGTGCCCACCAGCAGGGGAGGGAGCCCCTGGGGGCTGATGCCACCAGTCGGTGGGACCGCAAAGGGCCGTCACCTGCGGTGTGAGTTTGAAGTGTGTTCCATTGGCCCTTCCCACTGCCACCCAGCTGAGGGATCAGGGAGTGTCTGCTTGTGGGTAGAAGCCACCTGGTGAAGAGCCTCAGGAGGTCCTTTCTGGGTGCAGGACCCCTCCCCCCGCCAACTGCCCCTCCCCAGTCCAGCTCAGGGGCCTCTGTTCTGTCTTCCAAGCTATCTGCCGTGGGAGGAGTTCTAGGTGAGTCTCACACCTGAGACATGCGACCTTTAATTGTCACGGAGCCTGATGGGCCTGGATCCCAGGTCCACCCTGAGCACCTATCTGATCCTGTGGGCCAGGGGTGGGCCGGAGGCGCACTCGCACCTCCTGGAGGATGCCGGTGTGGTGTCCTGGGCCCACGCATGCAGCCCCGGCTCTGGTAGGAAGCGGGCCATGGGGACAGCCCCACGCACAACTCCGTCCGACTCATCCATTACAATGGAGGCTTTGCGGGAGCTGGACACTCATGTTCTGGTGGATGGGGGGACCCTGGCGCCGGCCCAAAGGCAGACAGTGTGGCCTGGAGAAAGGGGGTCTGCCCCAGCGCCTAGCCTGACGCCTACCTGCTCTGTCTGTGCAGGACACGGGATACTCCTCGAAGGCTGTGATGGCCAGGGCTCCTTGCCAGGAAATGCCCTCCAGCTTGGGGGAGGATGGGGCCCCCTGCTGCCCAGTTTCTGGTGGGAGCTTCCAGCTCATCCAAGTGCGTTCACTAGAAGGACCGCGCCTGGCGGTAACCCTCTTAAGGACCTGTCTGAAGGAAATGTGACCCCCGTCCTGCATTGGCTTCCTGTAGGGGAGGGTCCTCATCCCGTGGGAGCCACGGCCGTCAGCCTGAGCTAGAGGAGTTACTGCACGGAAATCCAGGGCTCCGTGTCAGGCTCGGTGGCCTGGGCTCTCACCCCCCAGGACCATCTGGCGCTTACCGTGCTGGACTTGAGCTCGTCCCCGTTTTCCTCATCCGATTCCAGTGCCACCGGCGAGGACTTCTGGGGCGGGGAGAAGGTCAGGTCCCAGCGCAGCAGCCGGGGCTCGGCCCTGTCGCCCAGCCGCAGGCTCTCCAGTCTCTGCACCGTGGGCTCTGTGCTTGCAGCTGGCCGCATGTTCTCCTTGTTCTGGGACTTGGACCTCAGTCTCTGTGCCCCAAAGCCCCGGTCCTCACCCAGGCCCCGGCAGGCGCCCCCCCTGCTGTAGCGTCTCTTCTGGGGGTGTGGCTCCTGCACGTGGGAGTCCACCCTCAGCAGGGGCTTCATCTCCATCTCATAGTTGCTCAGCTTCTCCTCATCCAGCTCCAGCAGCTTAGCACCTCCCGAGCTGGGGTTGCCGGCCCGAGGGTGGGTAGTCCAGGAGAACGCAGGGGGCGACTCCGTCCGTCGCTCCCGGGGTTTGGGGTTGCCGGGCTGCTTGTGGCCTGCGCCCCGGGTGCGGAAGTCCTCCGCAGGCTGCCCGCTGCGGAGGGCACCACTGCGGACGCCCCTGGAGCCCCCGGCCTTCTCCTCGCCCCAGCTGCTGCGGCCGTAGTCCCCTCCCCGGCCCTCCAGGAGCATCTGGATGTCCCCACCTCGCTCCTCGTCCACCGAGACCTGCCGGGAGAAGTGGGCAACTTTGTTCCTGGAGGCAGGGGCTGGCGGCGGGGTGGCGGAGGGGCTGGCGGGGAAGCTCTGCAGGGGGCTGTCGTCCGGGGTCAGGTCTGAGGGGGTGGTGCCTTTGCGGTACAGCTCGGGGCTCTCCTGCTGCAGGGGCGTCCCAACGGAGATCACCTCCATGTCGTCACTGGAAACTTGGTGCTTCGGCCGCTGGTACTCGAGCCCTGTGTTGATAGGGAGCACACACGGGTGGGGTTACGGACACCTCCTGTCCCGAGGTGTGGTCTCACCTGAGGGTGGCAGGAGACTGGCTGGGTACCCAAAGTCCCTGCCCTACAGGTGCTTTGAGGACAACCAGGTCACGACAGGGTGCTGTGGCCAGCAGCTCTGGGCCCAGTTTACACTGTGGGGACTCACGTGTCCCCCCCCGACAGGGCCCTCCTGACGATGAAAGGAAGCTTCTCATCCTAGGTGACCCGCAGGATCTCATGGCCCGGGGAGGGAGGCCACACATCATGGCCACCAGTTGAGTCTGCCCGGGGCACCTTCTGGGGGCCTGGTCTGTCCTGAGAGAACAAGTGGTTCTACCACCCACCCTGGCCTGGGGCTCAGCTCCCCCCACTGCTTCCATTCTGGAGCTCCTAAGCCAGGGCACAAGAAGGCCATGGGGGACAGGGCACCCTCCTCATAGCCAGAAACTCCTCAGTCCTGCAGGGGCCGGCCCCTGTTCATGAGGAGACACCACCGCGCTGCTAGCAGCAGGCACAGTAGCCCAAGGCTCCTCCCCTCCCCTCGGGGTTGGAGACAGCAGTGAGCAGAATGAGGCCGAGCTGCAGACAGCCATGAACAGTTACCGTGGCTGTGCCACAGAAGGGCACAGGCCCCCAGTGGAAGCCCCACGTGGTCCTGTGAGGAAATCAGACCCTTGAGTGCTGGGGAGAGGCATGGGGTTTGGGACAAGTCATCAGCCCCCCTGTATCTGTACCCCGTCTGTCACATGGGGGTGTGGCCCAGGTGACTCCAGGTCTCATTTAACTTTTGCATCTCTGTGGCCATGGGAGTTGGCCACAGAGGTGACAAAGTTGATAAAGGCTGGGCTGCAGACTTCCCTTGCAAGCACAGAGAGGTAGACAACCCGGAGGGGGTTCTGAGGCACTACCCTGAGAACTGCCCTCCTGTGGGAAGCCCTCTAGCACTGTGTGGGGGAAAGAGCCCTGGTCCCATCATGGGACCCCCATGCTTACTCCCCTGACCTGCCCTGACTGTTGTCCAGACTTCCTGGGGGTCAGGCTCCTGCGCCTCACACCCTAAGCCCCCAGACGAGCCTGGACACCAAACCCTCTGGGGCCCTGTGGACTTCCGGGGAGACCATCTGTCCACTGACAGCTCTGGGGTCAGCCCTGGCCAGTCTGCAGACCCCACACCCTAGAGGGAGGCTGGTGCCCCCCTGCTTGGCTCCAGCACCCTGATTGTCAGTGCTACCAGCCGGGAGATGGTTCTCAGCTAAAATTAGTTCCAGAGCATGTGACGTTCCTGGAAGCATCCTTACAAAAATGCAAAGCAGAACACGGAGCATGTGGCAGAATCCCAACGCCTTCATCCCCTATCTAGAGTCCTCCTGTCTCCCAGAAGCAGGCCTGGGCTCCCTCGGCTGCCCCCAAAGGCCAGGACCCCAACCAGTGAGGCCAGGAGCAGCCGCAGGGCCCCCGGAGGACAGAAGTCAGGACAGACACGCACCGTGCCGTGGCAGCCTCCAGCGGCTTCCACTCCCATTGGGGGGCATGGCCCCGAGGGAGGCGATCTAACCCGCTCTCCAGGGTGGTCCACTGCAGGGGCATCTCTGAGTGAGGGTGGCGGGAAGAGGACTGGGAGGCGGGGCGGCTGGCCTGGCCTGTGGGACCTCAGCCTCAGCAGGCAGTGCCACCAGCAGGCAGTGCCACCAGCAGCCTCCTCCTCTAGCCCTCTCTGCCCCCTCAGGCCCAGTCCCCAGAGGGATGGACGAGGATCACAGATCTGGCTCACCTGCAGTCACTTCTAGCTCCCCCAGCTCCCACCCAAGGACACGGTGGCACCTCCTGTCACTGTTCCAGAGCCACACTGTCCAGAACAGCCACCTCTAGGCCCACGAGGCTATCCACATCTCAGTGTAGATCAGTTACGATCAAGTATAACTAAAGACGTGTCCTCAGCTGTATAGCTGCAGTTCCCACATGGCCTGTAGCTAGCTACCTTGTTGGACAAAGCAGTTACAGAAAAGTTACATGGTCACAGAAAGTTCTAGAATGATGCTGGGGGAAGGGCAGGGGAGACCACATGCACACGAGTAAAGCACGGCCACGTGCGCGCGCACGGACACGCAGCCGTGGAGGCGGGAGAGACGCTCTGACACGTGTCTAAGGGAGGCGCGTGCCAAGGCCCCATGCACGGACGTGCACCGTCATGAAAGACCTAACGTGAGGCGGGATGGCAGTGGGCAGACCCCGCTGGACCCCCGGCTGCCCACCCCACGCTGTTCCCCAACTCACCATTTTCCCTGTGCTGGAAGGAAGGTGAGAACTCTTTGGCAGTGATCCTGGCAATCCGTGCTTCCTCCTGGGCCTTCTGAGCCGCGGTGAGGGCGGCCTCGGCCTTGGCCCGGGAGTGGGAGGTCCTGGGTGGGGAGAGACAGGGAGGGCAGTGAAGGCACCGGGAGGCAGAGAGGGGCATGTGAGAGCGACGGGTGGCCGTCAGTCCCCACAGTGGGCTGGGCCAGGGCAGGGTGCGGGTGCCCTGGGCTTTGTGCCCTCAGACCTCCAGATCTCTCATCTGTTCATTCAGCGAACATCACTGGGCACCAAGCACGTGAGAGTGCCTGCCAGGCACGGGGCACACTATGCCTGGAGGCAGGGCCTGGGTTCAGGATGGAGCCTTTGTCCTGAGCCGAGATCCTGGTCCTGTTGCAAGGGGTGTCCCTCCTTCCCTGTGTTGTGCGCACAGACTAGAGGCCAAGACCCACCGCTGACTTGTCTCTGAGCCTCCAGGGACAAGCAGGTGCTTAATCTATGTGGACCTGACCGGAAGTGAACCGTTTGGGGTGAGCAGCGGCGGGCATGCTCCACAGCAGGACCAGTCAGCTTTCAGGAGAAGGTCAAGGGCATAAGGAGTAAAAAGCCTCCCCCAGCACCAGGCTTGGCTCTGGGCGTAGGGTGGGCATGGACCAGCCATGCTGGAGGCCATATCGGAACCAGACCTGTTCCAGAAGGCAGAACCGACCCCAGTAGCTGCCAAAGGAGCATCCAGGTGCCTACTAACCTCTTCCCAGGCTGCCCCATCAGGTGTGTACTGGGCCTCCCTCTGTCCCGAGCTGGACAAGGCTGTTCCTGGGGGGCAGGAGCTGGAACTGCAGCTGGCCTGCAGTGCCCCCCACTACACACACACACACACACACACACTCCTGAGGCTGTTCTTCCACGCAGACCCTCCACACTCGTACGGGGCCAGGCTGGGTACTGTCTGGGCCACCACCGGCACCTTCTGGAAGCTGCTATCATTAACCATGTATGTGCGAAGACACCGGTTCAGAACGTTTAAGAAGCTTTTCCACGTCAGCGTGAAGCATGGTCTCCAGATGCTGAGAGAAAGCGAGTCTCATTCCTACAGGCTCTGCCCAGAGACGGGGCCCAGCGGCCACCAGCATTCTGATGTGGGATGGTGGTGTCATTCAGAACACAGGTGTGGCCTGTCCATGTAGGAGCGGCGAGGCCCAGGGGGAGTCACATGGCTCTGCGCCTCAGTTTCTGCCTCGGTCACACGGAGTCAGTGACACCACTAACCTCGTGTGTGGGGGGAGGCACCGGAAGTCCCCAAGCACAGGCTGGACATGAGGGACACGATCAGAATGGGTTTGCTCTCACATCAATAAACATCCTATACACATGCCAAGTGCCCAGACCCAGTGATGCCCCACACCAGGGCAGACACAGTGACATGGGGGCCACCAAATGAGCTCGGTATTGCTGCCCTGAAACTTCTAGCCCAGCCGTCTCAGCACGCCAATTCAGGTCCCCAGGATGTGGCTGCCCACTGCGTCCCCAGTGCTCCCAGCTGAAGTGCACATGACGCCCTCCGCCCTTGGCTGGCATGGGTGCCCAAGGCGGGACAAGGCTGCAAGTCACTGTGTCTCACAGGCCTGATGGCCTGGCTCCAGGGGGCGCCAGGGAAACCAAGGCACAACGACTGATTCCCCAAGACCTCGGAGGTCTCCTCTCCAGGCCCCTCTGAGCAGCCCGACGGTCCCAACACCCAAGCTCCTTGCAGTCCACAGGTTTAACCTCGAGACCCGTGGCTCTCCGTTAGTGATCAGGCTTCCTTCAAAGTCTACCACACCGAGTAAACCATAGCTGGACCATTGCATGTGTACAGCAAACGAAGCCAGGATCCCCACTTGGCAGTCTCCAGGGTTCCAGTTAATATTCATCGCCAGGCGCTCACGCCCACGTCCCCCCCAGCCCCACTGCAGCCCCCAAAGATGGAAGAAGAACCTCTGTGCAAAAGGCAGTATTGAGAAGATTCTACCCTTCAGAGTTTTCTCTCCCAGAAATTGGGAAGAGACAACTGTCACTCATAGCTGCAACCGCATGTCCCTTGGATCATAAGCTGAGGTGCCCCACCTTCTAGAAGATTCGTCAAGAACCTTGTGGTTGTAATTACAACAGAAGAGGGGCAGGAGCATTATGGAGACAAAGCCGTGAATGAAGCACTACTCAATTTGTATCAGCAAATCAGTGGGTAAATCACTACCGGAGCCCGTGGCCCATGCTCACCTCACAAGCTCCACCTGAAGCCAGGGTGCTCCAGCCCGGCGGTCCCTTAAGGTCCCAGCTGAGAGTTTATGGAAAATCTGGGCCTTCCTGTCTCCAGTCCTAAGTTAGAGGCTGCTAGAGGCACATGTGTATCTTGAGAGCCATCAGGGTACTCACATGAAAAACAAGGGTGGAAGTGAGGGCCAGTGAGGGCCAGGGCGAGGCCACAACTCGTCCAAGGCCACATCCCAGGGTGGGAGCATCAGTGACGGAGGGAGCAGGGACAGGGTGGCAGGGGAGATGGCACAGGCCCCACCGAGTCAGCGCCCTGCTACTCCTGTCTGTCCTCTGCTGCGACCCAGGGGGCAGACACCGAGAGCTGCACAGATGCCCTGACCCAGAGACCAACACAGGCTTCAAGGATGGGAGGTTTGGAAAAGCCTAGGACGGGGCACAAGGCTGGAGGTGAGGCGGGCCGGGCTCATCCGTGCCTCCGACTGTCAAAATAGGAATTGTGCCCTATAGGAATTGTCACTGGAGCATTTGTCTCATACCCCATCACCTAATAAGGATGGGCAGATAAATAAACTGATAATGGAATAACTGTGGTCATGAGCAAACGAGGGGACTGGACAGAGGAAGAAAGCGGAGGGTGAGAGTATTACAGAGGGCCCTGGGCCACTGAGAGGGTCTGAGCCCCCTGGAGGCCAAGGCACAGGGAACAGCGTTGATGGGGATCAGGGTGCCCATCAGCCAAGACCGAAGTTGTGACTCAGGGAGGGACGGCGAGGCCGGGCCCTGGACCTTGAGGAAGTCTCGCTTGGCCTCCCAGCTTTCCTTGGGGGCTTCCTGTAAAGACCCTCAATGCGGGCTGCCCAGTGAGTTCAGCAACCAGGAGAGCCCGTTTGACCCTGAAGACCACCACACTTCCAGGGAAATTCTTCCCTGAAGTCCAGTGTGGGTGGCCCGGGGCAGACCCCGGCCCTGAAAAGCATGAGAGCCAACATTCTCGCTGCCTGCTGATGGCAGGTCTCCACGTTCCCGGCAGTTACTGTTGCCGAGCGTGACAGAGGTGGATGAATTATGAAGCCCCAGCGGCTCTGGACCAAGAGATTGGACTGAGTCCCCCACCCGCACTGAGACGGGGTGGCAGGAGCATGGCCCGACCCTGGGGAAAGGCAAGGTGGGCCAGCTTAGGGCGGAGGGAGTGGCTGCCGGCTGCAGGGGAGCTGGGGAGCTGGGGAGCTGGGGGCGGTTGTAGAGCAGGAGTGGCTAGAGTCTGACAGCGTGCACCCAAGTCCCCAGCCAGGCACAGCACGCTGCAGCGGACAGGGCTGCTTGCAGGATGAAGTGAAAGGGAAACAAAAGTGGGTGAGAGAGTGTGTTTTTTCAAGTAGCACGTGTGATGGTTGCTCATTTAGAGGGATAATTGCACTTTTATACAGAGTGCCCACCTTGCACAACTAAGCCTAAACCTTTACCCTGAAAGTCAGGCAAACAGGGCAGTATTCCAAAGCATTTCTGCACGTGCAAATACGCATGTGCCATCTCCTGTCCCCACTGGACATGTGTGACTCGGCAATGGCAGCCTGTCCTGTGTGTGTGGTGGGGACAGGGAGTGACCGAAAGGGCGAGCGAGGCTGACGCTTCTGCTGCACATACTTGTCCTGAACCCTTGCAAATAAAAACCATCCCCACCCACCTGGGTGACTCTGGGTGAGGCCGGTCTGCTCCCAGGAGGACTCATCACACATGGCATCTGTGGGGCAGCCCTGGGCCCCGCTGGATGGCAAGAGATGGGTCACCACCTTCAGACTGCCACGTGGACACCTGACCTGGAACCTGCCGACTCTACTGCCCCTCCTCCAAGCCAGTGTGCCGGTGTGTGGCCAAGGGGGTCCGCCTCTCAGGTCCCGCAGACCTGTCATCACAGCGCCCACCGCCCCTCCCTCAGTGGGCACCCGCTGTGAATACCCCCCCGCGACCGTGCCCTGCACGCGGCCCCCCGTCTGCTCGGAGCCCCACAACACACACACAGCACTCAACCCCCAGGCAGGGGCCGCTGTTGGTCCCACAGCTTCGCTTTGTAAAAACCAGCACAAACGTTAATTCACCACCATCATACGTGCATCTACATGTGTACGTCCACACGTATATAAAAAGGACATGCTGTGCCGGCCCTGAAATTCAGTCACGACGAGCGCGTTTAATAAAGACGGCCTCCCAAGGCGCTGCAAAGCTTAAGGAGACTTCAGGACGCGGCCGCCCCAAGCTCTGGGTAACGGGTGGGTAATGGCCCCGGGCGCACGCCCCCTCTGGCTGCCACCCGGGAAGGGACGACAGGCATCCGAGGCCCAGGGGGCCTCCCTCACTGGCCCCCACACCAGCCACGTCTCAAGCATTACTTCCCGCCGCCCCCAGCTGTTAACCAGGCCCTGCACCCCACTCCTGTGACCAGCTCGGGACCCAGCGGGGCAGCTGTGAGAACCCCACTGGGGTTCCTGTACTGCTGCTGGCCGGTGGGCAGGGCCACGCTCCTCCGACGTGGGAGCCGTCCCTAGTGGGCAGCTCGGGATGGATGTGAAGACCACACATGGGGGCACACAGGGTATGGGGTGACCTGACCGTGCCCCCCGCAGGTCTTCCCAAGTTCGCCCTTAGCACCTGTATTGAACCAAATGGTGTCCCACCCCCCACCCCCAAACGTCCTTCTGGAGCCTGGGATGTCACCTATTTGGAAACAGTCTTTGTGAGGTGCAATAAAACCCCTGAGGCTCGGCTGCCCGCCAGTGTCTGACTCAGCAGGTCGGGGTGGGGCCTGGAAATTGGCATTCCTCAGACCCCCAGGGGATGATGCTGGTGGTCTGGACCTGTCAGGCTGAGAACCACTGCACGAGAGCGAGAGTAGATTCCACGTTCCGAGCACAGGCTGCCCCCCGTCACTGCCTGCTACTTAACTGTTCTGCATCCAGCCCTCCGGGGACAGCCCCGCCGTCCAGCCCCACTGCACTTGGGCCAGACACCAGGGCTGAGGGCACGCCTGCCCTCAGGGCCACCCAGCCCCCCCAGCTCTTCGTCTGCAGAGACGCAGGGACATGGAATCTGCTGGTGGGTCTCCCGCCTCGCCACCCGCCACCCCTCCCCAGTTCAGAGCTTGATTTTTTTCTCGTGTGCTGTTCCTCATTCTCCCCCAACGAGAGTCGACCCCCCAAGGGCGGGTCTGCGCCAACTGAAGGTCTGCAATGCTCTCGGGTCCCCATAGGACGCAGCCCCTGGGCACCCAGCTGTCACAGTGCTGGTGACCCAGGGGCCAACATGGGAATTCTCCAAGGAGATCCCCCTTCCTACCCATTCGTGCTCAGCACTCGTGGAGCACTTTCTGTGTGTGTGCTGCAGCCCCGGGGCCAGAGCATGCGGTGGGGCAGACGAGGAAGCATAATGGAGAAGATGGGGAGCAGCACAGGGAGGATTGGGCTGAGCCCCATTGTGGAAGGGCTCACTCCTCACCAGCCCGCAACCCGTTTCCTCCCAGGAGACACCCTTGCCTGGGGTCAGGGGTCTCCCCAACCCTGCCATGTGACACCTGCATTATTTTTTGAAGTGCTCATCTTCAATCCATGACAACCGTAACACAGGTAGCACGGGTAGTATCACTCCTCTCTAACAGGTACGGCCCATGCTGCCTGGGCCAGTTCTAAGGAAACTGAGGCCCGGCGATCTGGGCCTCCATAAGCCCTTTGGTGGTTTGGCCAAGTTGATGATTCCAGTTCTTGTCCAGCTCTGAAATGTGCCAGGAGTCTGTGATAAAGTGACTGACCTGGACAGGGTGAGTGACCCAGGGTGTCGTCCTCCCCAGGTATCTGCTTTGGGAAGGACCCTGTATTGGGGGGAACAGTGTCTCCCTGCAACACTCACACCCTTATCTGGAAACAGGCTCTGTTACAGATGTGGTTGGTTCAGATGAGCTCGTGTTGAATGAGGGTGGGGCCCTAAATCCAATGACGGGAGGCACAGGAGACACCCAGGGAGAAGGGCGTGGAGACAGGGACAGGGTGACGTATATAACAGGAATATATACAGAACCCCCAGGAGCTGGAGGAGGCAGGAAGGGCCTTCCCCTGGGACCTCTGGAGGGAGCAGCACCCTACTGACACCCTGACTTCTGACTGCCGACCTCCAGACCTGTGAGAGAATACATTTCTGTTGCTTTAAGCCGTCCCCCACCCCCACCCGCCAGCTTGTGGTCATTTGCTACAGCAGCCCCAGGACACTACTTCCGGCAGGGAGGGGTCCTGCTTGCTCCACGGGGATGGGGCTCCTGGGGAGCTGCAGGCACAGACCCCCACCCCGGGCCCACCTGGGGAGTCCCTCTGCCAGGGAAGCCGTTTTGCCTGCCTCCCTGCCTGCCCCAGGAGCGGGGTGGCTAGACGCGGGGCCGAGACGGACATTTCTCGGGCCACATGAATGGTCCTCTTTCAGAAGTCAAGATGTGCTTTGGGCACATTGAGGGGAAAGGGAGTCAAACAGATGGCAGGTGTTAAGAGGTCCCACCTCACGCAGTCCCTCTGCCCCCAGAGCCCTGCCAAGTCCTCGGTGGCTGGTGGGCATTCAGGCCTCAGTGCTGACGGTGACTCGATGAGACCCCAAGGAAGAAGGCGTGGTCTGTCGGACAACCGAGGGGCCTGCCCAGGGTCACCCGTCCTCTTCCCCTTCCGCACCAGGCCTGTGGGCAGAGACAACACCGAGTCCTGCTCTTCAGAGCTTACACCCTCCTTCCCAGCAGCGGACCCTGTGATGCCCCAGAGGTGACCCAGGTTGCCCTGGAGATGTCCTCTGGTCCTCGTAAGTGCCACTTCCTCTGTGTTTCACAGCAGTGTGATTGAGGTTTACTCACATAACGCGCAGTTCACCCATTTACAATTTGGGGGTGTTTAGCACGTTCTGCTGTCTAATTGCAGAACGTTTCCCTCTCTCTGAAAAGCAACCCTTACCCACCCGTCAGCAGTCGCTCCCATCTCCCTCCCCCAGCCTGGCAGCCACCCATCGGCCTGCCAGCCGTCTCTAGGGCTTTGCCTCTTCTGGACAATCAGACGCGCGGCCTTGTGTGTCTTGGCGCTTCTCACCGAGCGTCCTGCTTTGGAGGCTCGCCCATGGTGCAGTGTGGCAGTGCTTTGCAGGGCTGAATAACATCCCACGGCATGGTTAGTCCACTGCATGGATGTGGCCCTTACCCAGTCGTCCACTGGTGGACACTTGGTTGCTCCCCGATTGGGGCGACTGAATTGTACTGCTCTGAACATGGCCGGACAGGTCTCTGTATAGGTGCGTTTTTGCTCCATTTCAACTCTTTTCTTCTCTTTCCCTTCCTTCCCTTTTCTGGTGCCTTCTCCCCTCCTCCCAGTCCTCTCTCCTCTTTTCCTCCTGTCCTCCTGACCTTTCCTCCTTTTCTTTCCCCGAAGCGTCACACAGGTCTCCAAGCTGAGGCGCAATGGCTTGGGCCCCTGTCCCAGCGTTAGGTGGCAGAGGTGTCCCCTGGGACACCTGGACCCTGAGGGTCCCTGGGAACCTGCTGCGGCACCGACACGTCAAGAGACTCAACCCAGAGAAACCCAGCTCAGAAAAGGCCGAGCTGAGACGCCGCACCGCCTTCAAGCCCAGGGTTTCATGATCCCATCGTGATTCGGGGTGCTGAGAAGGTGGGGGCATCCCTGGGAGGCCTGGCCCATTAACTGTGGAGAGACCTGGGCTGGTCACCAGGTCCCACAGGCCTTGGTTTTCCCATCCGCATCGGCCCTGGCCGTGCCCCCAGCACGGGCCCAGCACGCAGCAAGTCCTGCAGCGCGTGGAAGGTGCGTTCTCGCGGCCCTGGGTGGCAGGCCCCGCCCATCCGTGGGACAGGGGTCTGCAGGTGCCTGCGCTAGCCCTGCTCTCTCCTAGGATGAGGGGTACTCGGCCCCCAGGGCCCTTCCCTGCCACCTTCATGGGACTCAGACAAGACTTGCCCCGGCGTCCTGCCTACCACCACCACCGAGCGGAGAGGGAGCAGACCCCTGGCAGGACCAGCGCAGGCCCCCCAGGGCGGATGGGGGCGCTGGGGCTTGTGGGCCCTGAATTGGTAAGGCTTCGGGGTCTTCTTTGAGAGAAAGAATACAAAATGCCTACATGGGTCCACTGTTACGGTCCAGCGGATAAGGCTTCACTGGTTCCTGGAATCTGCCTCTGGGGTTGCTGGGTGACTCCCCCCACTCCAGGCAGGGAGAGGGGTGTGAAGCGGGTAGGTCCAGCCCGGGGGGCAGGGTGGGGGCCACCGTGCTGGAACAATGCCTGGGGGTAGAGATGAGCCATCAGGTTCATTTCGTTGTGTGGCAGACTAAGTCACCTCATCTGAAATGAAATCCTCCCCGAAAGGCCCCTCCTTCCCAGGGACCGGAGAGGTGGTGACATTTGCATTGGTAAGAATGGCCTCTCCAGGGCCCAGCTGGTTCCGTTGTCACTCCCAGGTAGGTCCGGGCCAGGGCTACCAAACACACCAGTGGCTGGCGAGACATTCCCACACACCTTTGGGACCACTTTGAGAGCTGGGTGCCTGTGCCAGGGCTAAGGCCATGCACCCCACAGGGAAACGAGCTCCCCAGGGATGTCCTGCTGCCACCCTGAGTGCGTGCACATGGGAATTAACGAGGGGAACCTCTCCAGTGGTCTGTCATTTGCACGGTGTTTTTACTTGGGGTCGTGGGCAGCAAGTAGAGCTGGCCGTGAAGACCCATCAGACAGAGAGGCAGAAGTTCTTAGGTGTGTCCCCAGCTCACAGCACGCTTTCCCACTCCTCTGTCACCTGAATGCATTGGTCAGGGGTCTCACACTGTGCAAGACCCCCTCTCCTGCTCTCTCCCTCCCCAGACAGCTGGTAGTCATGGAAGGCCAAGCCTCCACCCTCAAGCTAGCTGGGTGGCACACAAAGGTAAACCCCCAATGTCTGTTTGGGCCGATGCACCGTGCGCTTATGTGGGTGATGGCACAACGTTCCCAGCTCCTGGCTTTAAGTCTCCCACACAGTGACCTTCCTCGAGTGCCTCCATTGTGCCAGACACTGTGCAGCCGCTGGGGACACAGCAGGGAGAAAGACCCAGCGCCTGCCCTAGGAGGCTTAGAGGGTGAGAGGGACATGAACTAACCACAACGTCACAGGTCATAATGGTAAATGAGTGCTGCAGAGAGACAAGAGGTGCTGAGAGTGCATTCCCAGGGGCTCACACCCGGTCAAGGTGGGCTTCCTGGAGGAGGTGACGGTGAGCTGGTATTTGAGGGATGAGTAGGAGAGTGGTAAAGGTGAGTGGGGGGAGCTGCATGGGCCGTGTGGCGGTCCTGGGTGAGAATTGGGGGCATGGGGTACCCAACGACCCATGTAGAGAAAGAAGTTGGGACAGGAGCCCGATCACAGTGGCCTCATCCACCCCAAGGCCAGCGAGAGGCCTCTGAAGGGCCACAGGCCAGGCAGGACCAGCTCTGAGGGGTGCCTAGAGAGGAACCCACAGCTGGTGCCGGAGGATGGACTAGCGGGTAGAGGGGATCCGGATGGCCCTTTAGAGAGTGGGCGTGGGATAGCTAAGCATCCAGACAGGCCCCATGCACGCAGGAGCCACACCCAACGTTGACCACTGACCACCGCCCTCTTCAGTACCTATGGCATCGCCAAATCCACCGCCTGAGCCCATCCACACAAGTAAGAGGGGGCACTGGCGGATTTCAAAAAATTATTGAAGTCCAGAAAGAATGCAAACAGAACCGAACGGTATGCAACGACGAGTGAAATTCCTCGTTGCAATTATTCTAGCGGGTTTCCGTCACAGCCAGAACGTGGTGGGAAGGTTTCTGTGGAGCCTGCATCCCACCAGGTCCCCGGGAAGTGTATTTCACGCAGCCAGACCCGGTCTGAACGTCAGAGACGAGCAGGTCCGGCAGCGGAGCCCCCTGGAAAGCTGGAGAACACTCCAGGTCCAACCACTCCGGCTGGCCTCTCTTCCCCTATCCCATTTTTCTCTCCCTATTTAAAAAAAAATCTTCAAAGACAGAAAAAAGAAAAGCCCACAGTAACGAAGGGGACGGTGTCTGGTGCACCCGCAGGCTCCAGCCAGGCTGACTCACAAAGGCAGCCAGGAACAAATGGGGGCCAGGAACAAATGGGGGCTCCAGCCGCTGGAGCCCCGCACCCCAGCCTGGGGACAGCAGGGGCCCCAGCTGCCGGCCGTCTGCACTGCATCTGGGGGGACCCGAGGAGCTGTGTCTGCCTGCCACGAGGCCCGGCCGCGGGGGCGGTGGAGTCTGTATGAGTGTCCTGGCGCTGCAGTAACGATGGCCACAGACCGGGGCGCTTAAACCAGCAGCTCATTGTCCCAGGGGAGACCAAGTCCGGGCCGCCTCCCAGCCGGGCGGGGCAGGCAGTCCTCGGCGTGGGGCCGATCCCTCCCTCCACCTCCCGGTGTGTCTGCGTCGGTGTCTCCTTTTCTGCCTCTCACGGGGACACTCCCCTTGGATTCAGGGCGCACGTTAATCCAGGATGACCTCATTTTAAGCTCTTTACCTTAATTACATCTCCTTACCTCCAAATAGGGCCCTGTCGGCGGGTCTGGCTGGACACATCTCTTGGGTTCCACCATTCAACCGACTACAGGGTATGAACGCTCCCTTTCTCCATGACCTCCGATCCCAGGCCACACGCCAGTCGTACAAAGCAGTCCAACCCCCACCTTCCACCCCCATGTGTATTCTGGGCTCCCTGGGACTGGTGTCATTGCCTGGGAAGGTGTCATGGGGCTGAGTGTGCTGGCACCCAGCCTCCCCATTCACCACCCACGTCACTGGGGGTCAGTTATGCCTCCTTGAGCCTCAGTTTCCTCAGCTGTAGAATGGGTATAGGAATAAGGCCCCCCTGCAGGATCCCTGTGAAGAATCACGAGATAAGGAGTAGACAGCACACTGCCCTGTGCTTCTGAGTGGCTATTTCATGTGTAAGCTTTGTCTTTTCTTTGTCTTTTTTTTTTAGCAGCTTTGTTGAGGTATGATTTCCATACTATAACATTCTCCTGTTTAAAGGGGGGAATTCAGTGCATGTCAGCATATTTTGGAGTTGTGCAAGCATCACCATAATCTAATTTTGTAACATTTTCATCACCCTTAAAAGCAGCTCCATACCCATTAGCGGTCACTCCCCACTCCTCCCTGCGCCCGGCCACCGCCAGGCTGTGTGGTGCTGCTGTTGTTCTGTTGGGTGTTTCTCTCAGGGAGGATTAAGGGGCCCAGGGCTGGCAGGGGAGAGGCCCAGGCAGCTGTGTTTGAACAGGGTGTCCACTGCGGGCAGCGGTGGGAAGGGGTGGAAAGGCAGGTGTGCAGGGAAAGGAGGGGCAGAGCCAGCGCTGCCACCGCCCCACCGCCCACCCCCATCCTGCTCTCCCGCCGAGCCTGGGCTGCCCTTGAACTCCGTTTTTTATTATGGAGTGCCTTTTTAACAGAAACTCTTTGCTATAAGATCTGACAAAACTCTAGAAAATCATGCTCCTGGAATAAAACGTTAGAAGACAGAGGGGGGATGTAGACAACTCGCCCCCAGACACAGAAACATCCATGGCACTCAGTGCTCAATCCCTGCCGGCCACCAGCTCCCACCTGAAAGACCAGGTCTGATGGGCTCACTGGCCAGGTAGACGTGTTGGACACGTGTGGGCATCAGGGATTCAATGCACGGGGGCAGGTCCCACCCGGAGGGAGGGGAAGGCCTGACAGGGAAGGCTGGTCTGGGCACGACCATGGGTCAATGAGGATGACAACGTTCTAGGAGCAGACACCGGCCCCCGAAGCCTGGGAGGCAAGGCCAGGTTGGATGGCCAGAGGAAGAGACTTCCACTGAAGGGACAGCAAGTGCAAAGGCCCAGGGGTAGTAGCTGGAGCTTTCTCAGGGAACTGAGGGAGGTGAGAATGTGCAGAGGCATCTGCCTTGTCACGAGGGAGTAGGGTGGTGGAAACAACCCTGACAGTGAGTTTAAAACCTTCCACTGTGTGGCTATCATAGCTGGATATTTCCTTTTACAAAATATAAGAGGGTATTGTGATAAACGAAATAAATCAGACTGCGAAAGACAAATACCATGTGATCTCCTTAATATGTGGAATCTAAAGCGCAAAATGAATGAAAGTAAATTAAAAATATATATACAAAAGCAATGTGGGTTCTTTAAAAACTTTTAAATAAAAAGTGTGGAGAATGACTGTAAATTTTCCCCTCCAACACTTTGCCCACCTATCCAGCACCCCACAGGTAACGACTCTTAATTCTGGTAGATTCTCTTTTAAATGTCTTTCTAGGTACTTTGAGGCACAGACACCTTATTTTGAAATATAAATGGGGTCCTATTCTACATATGTTTTTCTATGACTTATTTTTGCCTTTAATATATCATGGACATCTCTGCTGCCGAGTTCCTCAAGGAATTATTGTTTTTAATGCCTCATAACGTCGCACTGTGCCACGCCCCAGCCTCTGCCTACTCACGCACGTCGCGCACTCTGTTCTGTCACTTGCTTTTTCTGTTTTAACCCAACGCTGTATCTTGGAGGGCGGTCCATGTCAGCAGAGTTTTCTTGTCCTTTTTAGTGGCTTTTGTGCTGAAATGCACATTGGGCCTGCCCCTAGCGATGGACATGGAGGCTGTTTTGCACTTTCTGCTTTTTACAAATCATGGTCTGAGGACCCCCGGATGTTTCGGTATTTCCCACACACGCCGCCTGCAGGATACATTTCCAGAAGTGCCGTGGCTGAATCAAAGAGGCAGTGTCAGTGCTCCTCTCGTCCCAACTTTGATAGTGACGGACAGTTTGCTATCCTGAACGGTTACACCAATTCACACTCACAGGAGCAGGTGCCCCCTGACAGGGAAACACTGTATGATCTCATTGTGGTTTTAATTGCATTTCGGTTATTAGGAATGAGGGCAGGTGGGTTTTTTCTCGTCGATTTGTAGGAGTGTTCATAAAGAAGCTGTATGAGGCTGCCACCGCCATCCCCATTTCACAGGTGAGGAAAGTGGGGCCTCCAGAGGTGCAGCCCAGGGGCTGGGGCATCTACCATCTCCGGCTGGAAGTCCGGCTGTGATCTGAGCCCAGAGCAGGCCCTGGGCAGGAGGAGAGGGGCTCATTCTGGTTGCCACAGCAACCCACGGGCTCCTGCTCGTCAGAGACTGGAGTCTCCTGATGAGTTGGTTCCCCAACATCATTTCTCCCTCCTTCCCACGTCCCGTCCCCTCATGGCTTCAGTCTATGTTTAGACCGAGCGCCCCCTCTTCTCCTCCCTCACCCCACACCCCCAACCCCTGCACACCAGGAATAGCAGGCAAATCCCCCCCGTCCCCCGCAAGTAGCCTCCATACCCACTAATACTGCCTGTGACTGTCCCTGGGCCAGGGGCACAAGGTGGTGGCGGCGACCAGGACCGGACAGCATGGGGGTGTAGATCCAGGGCAGGATGGGGCCTGAATCCCAAATCAAGCCCCAGGTCTTATTTCTCTCAGGCATAAAGAGGCTGGGCTAGGGACACCTGTCGTAGAAGCTCAAGTCCACGTCCGCTTTAGTTTGCTTACTCAATGTCCTGCTGTAAACCTGATCTTTGAAATAACTCAGTTAAAAAAGAAGCCAGTCTGTCCACGAAGTCTGGCCTGGGCCCAGGGCTGCCGGACTCCGAGGGTCAGGGAGGCAGGGCACGCTCCACAGGGACCTCGGCGAGGCAACGCCAAGGGGTGGGGGACCCAGCACGGCAGCAGGGCCAGCGAGCACAGGGCCTTGTCCCAAGGGGCAGGTGGGCATTGTGAGTCTTATCACCAGGGCCCAGGGCAAATGGACATGTGGGTATGCCTTCAGACTCTGGACAGCCCAGCCTGGGCTCCATGTATAGCCGGACACTTCGTGGACGCTGGCACGATTCGTCCAGCCTCCCTGAGTCCCAGAGCCCCTACATGTAAAACCGTGGCGGGGGAGGAAGCATAGAGGCAGCACAGGTAGGTCTCCCACCGGGGCAGGCACCAGCGAGGTACCTGTGTCAGCTGCTGGTGCTGCGACTGTTCCTACTGCCACCATTGTTATTCCTCTTCCCTCTGCCCAGATCCAGCTCGGCTTCCCCCCTCTTCCCGGGACTCGGTGGCTCTCACACATCATGGCACTCGTGCCATTTGGACTGGCAACCCCTGGGAGCCAGGCCTGGAGTGAGGCCGGTGAGGAGGGATGGAGCTTTCAGCTCAGGCTGCAGACCCCCAACGCCCTGCACCTCCCACTCAGTATTCGCCAGAGGACCCGGTGTTAGGGTCACCCCACTTGACAAAAGGACACCGAGGCACAGAGGAAGTTCCACCATCTGCCTGAGGTGCCAGGCAAGTGGCCGAGAGGCGATGGGAATCCTAGAGCACCAGTCTGGGCGCAGGCTTTAACCTAATGGTAACCGAGTCTCAGCCCCTCCCACGTCGGTGTGAACCTCAGCCAGCAGGTGGGTAGCTGACCCCCACATCTCCCCCAGACGGAGGCGACTGGGTTTCCTGCAGAGGTGGAGGGGGGACCGGGGGCCTTCAGCCCATCCCTGCCCCTCCAGCTAGCTGATTCCTACGCCGCCTGACGCGACACTGCCACTGCTGTGAGGGTCCAGGGCAGACCTCCTGCCCACCCCGGCCCACGTGGCAGGAGGCAGGAGCAGCCTCACGCTTCCGCATCCGTCGGACACGTCGGGAGAGGTTTCCTTGCTCATTTTCAGTTCTCCGAAGGCAGAGCTGCAGGAGCTTAACTCACGGGACCTCGGAGGCTTAATGAGATGTTTGTGAAGTGTCTGGAGCTCCCTGGAGACCAGACCCAGGAGTGGACAAGCTGGGGGGACTCATCCCAGCATGGCGGCTGCGGGGAGTGGGGGCTTGGAGGCCTGGGTCCCAGCCGGGGTTCCTTGGGGAAACCCCTTTCCATTCGCCCAACGGAGGAGGTGGAGGAGTGGCCCTGGAGGCCAGCTCTGTGGTCTGTACTAGGGAGAACACCAGGGGCTCAGCACCGGCCATGAAAGGACCCACTTAGAGACTATCTGTTCAGCCAGCCAACACAGGGGCCTACTCCACCAGGGAGGGCGAGGACAGGACCTGTACGTCATGAGCATCACCGGGGCCTCCATCAGCTTCTAATTCCCCCCAGACACGTGGCAGGGACAAGTGATTCTCTTCTGTGTTGCAGGATAGAACAGACAGAGGCAGAGCCAGCACGAGAGGCCTTGCTCTGCGCTGAGCGAACTCTCGGGCATGACAGACAGTGAGATGTTACCGCCCTTCTGACAGAGGGGGACTAGGGCTCAGCTATGCTCACCCACTCAAGTCCCACCAGGGTGATTCTGGAGAGGACTTGTCTATAGCGAGGGGCCCACCTTCAAGCGCATGTGTAAGGGACAGGCCCACATGGAACCCCAAATCCAGGTAGTTACATCCGAGAGACGGCAACCTGCTAACGGTCCAGGAGCAGCACTGACTCCGAGTGTAGGGGTGATGACGTTAAGGATCTTGAGATGAGACCACTCTGGGTTATCCGCGCGGGCTCCAAATGCCATCACCAGTGTCCGTATAAGGGGCGGGCAGAGGGAGATTTGAGACAGAGCAGAAGAAGGATGGGTGACCACGGAGGCAAAGACTGGAGGGCTGCAGCCACAGCCCAGTCACACCTGGAGCCCCAGGAGCTGGCAGAGGCAGGGAGCATCCTCCCCTCGAGCCTCTGGAGGGAGCGCACCCCTGCCCACACCTGCATTTCACACTTCTGGCCCCCAAGTGTCGGGGTGTTTTGCTACGGCGGCCTGAAGGGGCGAAGACACTCACACAGCTGTCAGGGGAGCACACAGGCGCTGGAGCTGGACAGCCTGGGGTCGAGCTCAGCCAAGCAAGTCCTAGCCACATAACAAGGGCCGTCACTGACCCCTTTTGCCTCAGTTTCCCCATCCACAGAACGGGAATAATATCGCCTACCGCACAAGGTGACTGTGACAAAGTAGGGTTATCAGGGGGCATACTTGGACTAAAGATTATTTACTGTTTACCTGAAATTAAAATATCACTGAGCACCCTGGGTTTGTATTTGCTACATCTGTGGATCAGAGGTGATACCGTGCACCAATGGGTCAGCACCGATGTGGGTGCAGTTAGGCTGGAGGAAGCAGGGACCTGCTTAGCTGCCCGGGGTTGGGGGTCAATGATGAGATCCGACTTCAAAGCTGAGTTGTGATGATCAATATTCCAACCGGGGACAAAACATTCTGGAGCGCAGACAAGGTGCCTTGCCAAAATGGCCTTGTCAAAGGCGGGGGTCGGGGGGCAGGCCGGGGTCTGCCAGGTGCAAGCTGGGCTTGGTGGGGACGTGAGTGGGAGCCAGACTCCGGCAGGAGAAGAAGGCCTCAGTTTTAGGGGTCAGCTAAGCAGCAGGTGCCATGCATCCCTCCACCTCCCCTCACCCCTAATTCCAGAACCCTCAGCCCCTGTGGGTGGAGTCCAGGCCTCGGAGTCTGTGGGGACAGGGTGGTGTGGGCCCCTGTGACATGCGGCTGGTCCCTCAATGTCAGGGGGCTTACAGGAAACCATTCCCACAGGGCATCAGCAAGGCGCACGCTACACAATCTGCAAGAAAGAGGCTGGGGCTGTGGGGTGTCCCCGGTGACTGATGCCACCACAGCCCTTCTTCCCCTGGGAAGAGGGGAAGAAGCCAAAGCCTCTGTCGGCCTTTCTTGAGTCACCCCCCTGGAGCCCGGTGGGCAGGGGCTGTAGGACCGAGAGCCCCTGGAATAATAGAAAAGCAGGTCCCAGGCCGCTGCCAGCCCAGAGGTCTCAGCGTGGCACCCTGAGCGCCCGCCTTGGGAAGAAGGTTCCAGTCCAGCCACTCTACCGTTAGAGAGAAGAGCTCGGAGCTGGGAAAAGAAGTCGGCGCCCAGAGATGGACGAGACAGGTCCTGCACGCGGGACGCTCAAAGCTCTGTGCCGTGGAGGTTTGCGGGGTGGGGAGGACAGACGTGTGACCTGGGCGGGGGTCAAGGCCAACCCTGGAACTGCAACAGGGACCAGGCTTGGCTCCAGCTCTGCCATTTACTACTAGCTGGGACCCTAGACAAGTCACATGGCCCTTGGGGCCTCAGCTTCCCCACATGTGAGGTATAGATCATTAATACCCATCTCTGAGGATAGCAAGGGCGTGTGGCCAGCGCTTAGTGGGGTGTGGACTCTGGCATTTCCTCCCGCCCTGCCACCAGCCTCCACTGGAGTTACTTATTCAGTGACAGCTGTCTGACCACAGGGGTCCCATAGAGGGCACAGTAGTTGCTGAGGCCATGTCTGAACCACTAGCTCCAGGTGACCAGTTTCTGCCTCTGCCCAGGCCTTCTGGAAGGATCCGTTGGTTCGATCGTTATTGTGCCTTCACATGGTGACACCAAGCCAGACACCTGGGGACAGAGGTGAAGGAGACACAGGCCTGGCCTTCAGCAAAAGAAACAGCCCCCTCTGCACATCAGCTGCAAGGCCTCTGCCTCTGTGAAGTGGGACAGTAAGGGGATGGCTGACTCCAGCATGACTGAGACTGCTATCAACAGACTGTCTGGCGTCACAGAGAGAGAAAGGGGGTGGCCGTGCCGGAGCCCCGGGGTGTGATGAGGCTGGAGAACAGGCACTGTGGATGGGACACGTGGCCTGTGTGGAGCTGGTGGGCAATGTCTGCTGCACTACTGTCCCTCCTGTCATCCTCGCTAAGACCTTAGCCTAAGAGCAACCTCGAGAAGTGGCACGGGAGGGGATTACGGCCAGCAGGAACTGCCTGGGCAAATGTCCCAGGGTCTGCTGGTTTTGGGGAAGTTTAAATTCTTGTAAAAATGTTCAGTTGTTTCAGGAAATATAGGCATTAAGTAAAAGAGCAGGGCTGGAGGAAAGAAGCAACAACGTTGGAAAAGATCTGCTCTGAGTGAGCCCCCAGGAAGATGCCGGGGGTGGGGGTGCTCTGCTCCCAGACCACTTCGTCCGGAGAGCGCGGAGTCTGGGGTGGCCTGGCCCTTTGCCCCTGAAAGTCCTTTGCTCTTGGGGTTCTCCTTACCAATCCCCGCTATCCCAGGAGGGCCTGTGATGCCATCACTTCCCCTGGTGTAAGGGGACCTGGGTGACACAGGCTAGCCCCACACCTCTCCACCTGCCCCCAACTCCTTGCTGCTGCCTGTGTTCACCCAGTTTTCTGGAGGTTGCGATCGTGCATGAGAAAACACGCAACTTGTGTCATGTTCAGATTGTCCCCTCTTATGTCAATCAGGTTGCAGCAAATTTTCATTTTTAAAACAAGCGTTGTAGCTGAACGGACTCATAACAGCTACCGCCATCAGGAAGCTCCCCTCGAAACAATCCTGTCACCGTACACAGACCTGGAGCAGACCTCGCCTCACGGTCCGCTAATGTCGCCGTTTTTGTGGTCTGAAGAGTCAGTCGCAAGCAGCCGGGCACCTGACAGTATGATGTGTCTGGGTTTCTGGCCTGTCCTGTTGGATGGATGGTGGTGCCTTTTACTGAGATCGGAAACTTAGATTTAACAGAAGGTGGTACAAAATGCTATAGGCACACACCCACCAGGATGGCCACTATCAAAACACAGACAGTAGCAAGTGGTCGCGGGGATGTGGAGACATGAGAACCTTCATGCACTTGTCGGGGACAATGTGAAATGGTGCAGTTGTCACAGAAAGCAGCATGGAGGTTCCCCAGGAAATTACACATGGGATCTGTCCTGTGACCCAGCAATTCCACCTCCGGGTACATATCCCCAAATGAAATGAAAGCAGGGTGTCAAAGGGACACGTGCACAGCCACGTTCGGAGCCTCATTACGCACTAACGGAAACATGGAAGCAACCCGAGCGTCCGCCCATGGACAAATGGGCAAGCAAGCTGCGGCCATACGCGCGACATGGAGCGTTCTCAGCTTCAAAGAGAGGGAAATCCTGATGGCCGTTACAGCAGGGGTGAGCCCCGAAAACACTGTGAAATCAGCCAGTCACAGAGGACAGACACTGCGTGACTCCACTTCTGTGAGGGTCCCAGAGGAGTCAAATTCACAGGGACAGAAAACAGAAGAGGGGGTCTGAGGGCTGGCGGGGGGCAGTCAGTGGTGGTGATGGTTGCACCACCTCATGAATGCCATACCGCTCACCTGTACGCCTGACATGGTTAAGATGACAACAACTATATTATATGTAACTTACCACAACGTAGAACCTTTGCAAACAAAAATGGCATAGGCAGCAAGGGCCAGGGGGTGCACAGTGCCCTAAGGAGGTTCAGCTCTGCAGCCGGGGGGACCTGTGTCTGCCTCCTTGCAAGTCCCTCCCTAGGGACAGCTGAGGGACGAACACATGCACCTCTCTTGGGGACCCCCCTTTCCGTGTGTCTGTGACAAGCATTACTAATCAATCAAGCCTCTTCCACTGACCCAGACTTGGCCTCAGCATCCTTCTCAACCCAGAGCCCTAGGCAGACGACCCACCAGAGACAGCGGCCACTGCTCCCCGCAAGCTGCGCCACAGCTAGTCTCCATCAGCACCCGCCCCAGACGCAGGGTGGGCTGCCCCAGGCCTGGGCTGTTGTCCCTTGGCCAGCGCCAGCGAGGACCAGTAACTGAGGCTGCAGCGACTGTGCAGCCCTGTGGAGACAGTTGCCCGTTCAGACACTTCCTGTAATTACCCCGCCAGGCACCAGCCAGTCACGCCACCTGCTGGGTAAATAACTCCCAAGGGGGAGCTTCAGTCAGCAAGGGAGGGACCCGCGGCTGCGGGGGGCAGACGCCAAAGCTCCAGCCCCTGCGGCAAGCCAGACTGCATGCCGCCCGCCCACGACTGTGGTGAGGGTTCAGGTCCTCACCCCACCCTGTCCCCAGGCCCCAAGCAGGTGACCTGGAGAAGGAAGATGGTCAGGAAAAGCAGCTGGCTGTCTAGCTCCCCTCCACGGTGGGAGCACGGCCCTGCACCTCCCTGCCAGCACCCACACATGGGGTCCCTGAGTCTGTGTCAGAGGGGAGGGGGAGACAGACAGACACAGAGACACAGGGAATCCTTGCCCTAACACTCCTGACCTCTCCCCAGGAGGCAGAGAACACAAAATGCTCCACCTGAATATGCTGAGCTTGGAGTTCAAATCCTGCCTTGTTGAGCGGCTGTGACCTCAGAAAGTAACTTTCACTTCCAGGTCCCTCTTTCTCTTCTTATAAGGACACCAGTCCTATAGGCTCAGGGCCCTACCCTATGACCTCACTTAACCTCAATCACCCCCTACGAACCCCATCTCCACAAACAGTCACAGTTGGGGGTTAGGGCTTCACATACGAATTTGGAGGGGACACAACTCAGCCCACAGCAGATGGTGTATTAGGAAGGAGGCCAGATTGACAAGACCCCAAATTACAGTGGTTTAAGGTCTAATTCACTGCTACAAGCCCCATGAACCCCGAGAACACGGCGCTGAGTGCAAGCAGCAGGCACAGAAGGACAAATACGGTCTGACTCCGTCCGTAAGAAATGTCAGAAGCGGCAAATTCACAGAGAGGGAAAGCAGAGCGGAGGTTCCCCAGGGTGGCTCCTCGATGGTGAGTCCGGGGTTTCTGTTGGGGTTGGGTCATCGAAGCCCCACTATTGCTCAGTGAACCCCACCCTCAGTGGCCCCCACTTGGGACAGAAGCTGACTGGGTGGGTGTTCAAAGGGACTGTGGTATGGGCGGGGGATGGGGGGACATGGCATGGGACTGGGCTTGATGGTGGCAGAGCAGCAGCTGAGATTCCAGGGTGCAGACTTGGTAGCAGACGTGTGTGTGTTCTCCCCCCGCACTCCCACTTAATCCAGACCCTCCTTAGAGGCAATGGCCAGAAGGGTGGACCTGGGGCAGCTACACCATCCTCTGCACGGGGCCGGGACGCTGGCTGGTGCTGCGCACGGGAGCTGGTCAGTATTTTAAAAGTCACCCCTGGGAGCAGTGACGATTGTTTAAGGAAATTAGGAAATGGAAGTTAAAACTGAGATAGAAGTGATTCCTGTTCTATGGATAGGAACGAGGCTCAGGGGCAAACGATTTGGCCTTGGCCGGGTGGCTGAGCAGGGCGGGGCCCGAGTGAGGGGGTCTGGTGGCCGCGTGTGACAATCTTATGGAAGCTCACTGCTCTGGTGGGTGTGGCAGGAGGGGCTGAGAAAGCAGCGCAGCAGCAAGGGGTCCCCACCTCCTGCCACGGATGGGCTAGCAGGAGCTTCCAGGAGAAAGCAGAGCAGGGTCCTGAGGCTGGAGCCGGTCCCCAAACCCTTTCCAGCCCCACAGTGCCACCCTCTGGGTACTTGGAGACAAAGAGGGGCTCCTCTGAGGGTCGGTGGTTTCCCAGAGCCAAACGAGGGTGGCAGGTGGGGGTTTTCCCTTGCTGGGGAATTGCCCTGTCCCCAGGTGACCAGTGCACATGTGTGGTCACCCTAGGCCTGGGTGGTCATGGTTCCCTTGAGGAGAAGACAGAGCAGCAACCATAAGAACTCTTGGCAACAGCATCTGTGCATGAGAGGCGGGACTCAGCCTTGGCTAGAGAGTCCCCTCCCGGTAGGGGAGTTGCTGGGGTTCCCAGGATCCCAACGTGAAAATACAGGTGCTGGTTGTTACAATTCCAGGGGGCCGGCGGGTGTCAGCCCATGCAGAGCATTGTCCAGGCAGTCTCCCATCCCATTCCCAGCTGCCCCCAGAGCGGGGTCTGTCATCATGCCTGAGGTACACATGAGGAAACCGAGGCCCGGGGCTGTGAAGGCTGGTCTGACCCTACAGCCCACACCACTCACTACTCATCTGTGTTAGAAAGATCACCTTCTCCCGCCCCGCCCCTGCGCCCTCACTCCTGTCCCTGCTGGGCAGGGAGAAGGAAACTGTCCTCACTTTGGGGAGCTCAGAGTGCCAACAAATAGATAAAAAGTCCTATACGACACGACAGATGCCAACACAGCGGGGGAAAGAACGTACTTTGGCATCACAAAAAGGGACAAGCTGATTCCCTCTCGGAGCCGGGGATGGGCACAGAGAGGTGGGTCTGAACTGGGTCTTGAAGGGTGCACAGGAGCTCCCGGGGCTGAGCTGGAGGAAGGCCGTCCAAGCAGAGGGAACGGCATGTGCAAAGAGGGTGGTGGGGCAGCAGTGCGGGGCTGTGGCCCGGGCTGGTGGGATGCGAGGGAGAAGACAAGGAGGCTGGTCATCTGGCTGGGAATCTGGCCTTTTTCCCAGAGGCTCTGAAGCATTGGAACAGAAAGCTCAGATTCCTGTTCTTACAGCTGCTGATCGGCCAGTCTGTGGGTTGCAGAGATGACCCGACACAGGCCCTGAGAACAGACAGCTGTTAGTTCTCCCAGAGGAGGGTGCTGGGGACTGGGGCTCCCCCGGGCCCCAATTTCTGTTCTCCCTAGTCTGTATGGGTGCAGACCTTTCATGGAGCTGGGATCCAGACCCCTGAGACCTGCCACCACAATTGGTTCCATGTCAGCTAGAGTCCTGTGGGGGCATGAGGAGACCAGAGTGACAGCCAAACCTGGGAGTTAGTGACAGGGTTGCACCTGGACTTCCTGATCTCCTCTCTGCTCCCATAATTCCCTGAAGAGCCAGCCCCTAGACCTTACCTCAAAAAGTCTCATCACGGGGCTGACACCAGTGGTCACAGACTCAAGGTCCAAGGAGGGGACAGGGTGCCACCTCAAGGGGGCTCATGGCTGAAGTCCCTAGCCCTCCCTGAGGGCCCCCTGGGTCCCCACATGTGCTATGGGGACAGGGGAAGAGAAGAGGGCATGCGGTCCCTGCTGAGGGACCCCGCCCTGCTCTGCACTGCCACACACTAAGCTGTCAGCCCAGCAAGGCTCAGCACCCACTGGGGGCCCAGTGTCGGCCCGGTCACAAGGGAAGTTAAGGGGCTTGGGCAAGTTACAGCTTATTAAGCCACGGGACCAACCTTTAAGCATCTAAATGTCCATAAATACATACTTTAGTCTTTTTTTTTTCTTGTCAAAGAAAGGCTCAAATTCCACATATGATTTAAAGCCTGGAATTTTTACTTTAGCCTCACATCAAGAACATCTTAGAAGGCGGCTTTGCTCCTGGGAAGTACCTTATGTCTAAGTGATCGGTATCACACAGAAATGTTCAAAAGTGTCTGGGAATACAGGAGCGATTCTGCAATTGCAGACGCGGCGTGACATACTCCTTCTCGTCCATGTAGGCGCGCACCCGTACGTGAACAGGAAAACCATACCTTCGACAGGAGCACTCCGACATACCAATAGTGGCTCTCAGGCGGAGGGACCTGAAGGCTGCATTTTTACTAGACTCTTTAATAAAAAGAGGAAGAAAATAGTATCATCGAGAGGAAGCCGAGGGACACACAAAAGGGGCCCAAAGGCCCGCCTGAGAGAAGAGTCAGGAAAGGCCCCTTCTCCTGGCTGGGGGCTGGAGGGCAAGGGGTGGCTTATTCCAGAATCTCAGAGTGCAGGGGTCCCACCGCCAGCATGCCACCTCCCTCTTACCCACCGGCTGCCTCTCTGAGTCACTGCCCCACACTTAGAGCAGGTGGACGCCAGGGCAGTCCATCACCCTGCTTTGCTGACCTGCATGGCCAGCTTGGCCTAGCTCCCATCCAAATAGCACAGAGGGACCAGGAGCCACGCTTGCTAGCGTGGGAGGGGCCTTCACTGTCTGGTGTTCTGGGGGACCAGCCAGCAGCCTGGAGAGAGTCCATCAGCCTTTGCAAGGGTTGGGCTTGGTGCTAGGAGCAGGGAGTCCTTGCAAACATCATGGCGGAATGGACTTCAGATGCAACAAAGATTCATGTCAAATCAAACCCAGGTGTTCCTAAAATAGCGACCAGGCAATGACCACCACAGACTGCTGACCTCACAAAGAGGCACAGTGGCCTCTAGGTGCCCGCTGTCATCAGAATTACTCAGTATATCTAGGAAGTGCTCTGGCAGAAACACACACACAATCGGGACCTGATCAAGCCTCTTGGTCTAACTACTGGTTTCAGGAAATCCAATGGGACAGGGAAACATGTTAACCCCCCACCCAGGGCACTCAGAAAAGCCAGACTGGGCAATTCTACAGGACCAACAACCTGGTTTCCTCAACAAACAAACGGTAAGGGGGAGAAAGGCAGGGAGGGAACCCAGAGCTGAAAAGAGATATGGATTTTATTTTAATCCTGACTTCAATAATTAAAAAATGAAGCAACCAGCAGAATGAGAAACCTGGCTGGATTTTTAATGATATTAAGAATTGGTGTTATTTTTTTAGGTGGGATGATACTGATGTGATGGTTTTATTTTTCAATTATTTTTATCTTTAGAGGTGAAATGGTACAATGCCTGAGATTCCCTTCAAATGTAAACTTGGGGAGACGGGTGGGTCAGGGTTCAGGAAAACAAGATGAGTCATGAGCTCCTAATGGTTCAAGCCGGGTGCCCCACGGTGTTCATTAGACTCTTCTGTCCACTGTCCGTAATAAAAAGTAAAAATAAAAGTTCAAATCAAGGTAAACGGCACCCCCATGTTCACAGCAGCAGCATTATTCACAATAGCCAAAGAGGGGCAAGCAGCCCGAGTGTCCATCGATGGACGAGCGGGTAGACCACAGGCAGTCTATCCAGACAACGGAATATTATGTGACGCTAAAAAGGAAGCAAGTTTTGAAACGTGCCACGGCGTGGATGGGCCCGGAGGGCAGTACGCTCAGTGAGACAAGCCGCTCCCAGGAAGACACGCGCTGTACGATTCCACCCCTAGGAGTGACCTAGGACAGTCAAATCCACAGAGGCAGAAAGTAGAATGGAGGCTGCCAGGGGCTGGGGACATGCAGTTAGTATGTCATGGGGACAGGGTTTGAGTTTGGGAAGATGGAAAAGTTCTAGAGATGGATGGTGCTGATGGTTGCACCATCGCGAATGTATTTACTACAACTGAACTGGCCACTTCAAAATGGCCAGGATGGTAAAGTTTAAGGTATGCAGACTTTGCCACAAATAAAACAATTTCTTTCTAAATAAATGAGGGTTGCTCATTGGCAGTAGCTCCATCCCAGGTGGGGGACTCAGGACCCCGCTGCCTGTGATCTTCAACACTGGCTCCCAAGGCTGTCACTGGTGAGGCTGAGGACCCAGAGGAGAGGGTCATTTGGCTCTTACCCAGCACATAGTCCCCCCACCCCAACCGCAGAGAGCCTGGGAGATGCCATGCAGCCGTGTGCCACGGAGGAGGGGGCGGGCTGCTAGGCCAAGAGCCCAGCCCTGCACAGCCCCTGAGGAGAGAGAACGCAGCCTTGTTTTGTTTCAAGTTTCCTTGCTACCCCAGGAACATCCAGCTCAAGGCTGTTTTCAGATCAGAGAGAAAGGGATCAAGTCACAAGAGAGTGGTACCACGTGGCTCTGGCCCCTGTGAAGGTGGGACAGCTCCCTGTGCTGTGGCGGAACCATGGAGCTGAGAGCGCAGTGCAGCAGTAACAAGGAGCCACCCCCCGACAGGCCCCGTCTTTCACAGCCGCATCGTCTCCTGTGGCCGCTGCAACAAACTAGCATGAAACGGGGGGGTTCCAACAACAGAA
Source organism: Lyroderma lyra (assembly GCA_004026885.1). Lineage (NCBI taxonomy): Eukaryota > Metazoa > Chordata > Mammalia > Chiroptera > Megadermatidae > Lyroderma > Lyroderma lyra. The sequence continues at coordinate 211,091 of PVJL010000246.1, read as the reverse complement.
CTTGCAGTCCTAGAGGCCAGACCTCTGAAATGAAGGTGCAGGCAGGGCCTTGTTCCCTCTGGAGGCTCCGGGGGAGGGTCCTTCCTGCCTCTGCCAGCTCCTGGGGGCTCCAAGTGCTCCTTGGTCTGTGGCTGGATCATCCCACTCTGCCCCTCTGCGTGTCTCTGAGTCCTCATATGCTCTTCTTCTAAGGACACCTGTCACTGGATTAGGGGCCCGCCCTACTCCAATATGACCTCATCTTAACAAACTACATCTACAAAGACCCTATTTCCAGAGAAGGTCACATCTGAGGTTCTGGGTGGATGTGAATTTGGGGGAGCACTGGTCACCTCCTGCCTGCCCCCCATGATAGGTACTGTGCTCTTACTAGCCCCAAGATGAGGGTGTTCTTATCCATTTATGGTGAAGGGGGCTGAGGCACAAGTAGCAGAGCTGGGACTCTTAGAACCTACTATCCCCCTCCCTCTCCCGAGGGGCCCAGGACTGGGGGCAGGGCCTCAAGGGGTGCAGGGGTGGTGCCCAGAGAGGCGAAGGTGAGATGAGAGAGGAACAGGCATCTTCTTGACTCCCTGACACTCTTGTGATTTCCTGGGTGTCATCCTAAGATGCAGGAAAGCATCAGGGTCCTGGGCAGCTGCCGTTTCTCTTTCCCGAGGGACCCGAGCTGGGGAGGGCTCTGCAATAAGTCCTGTAGGTGAGCTCACCAGGCCCCTGGGGCAGGAGGGACTGAATCTCCCTGGTGACAGCTGCGGGAAAACTGTAGGCCAACTCCACCGCTCCCCAGGGGTGCCCAGGGCTCAGAGTCGGGGAGTCAGTGCAGAGCAAACACAGCTGACAGGGGAAAGGATGCAAACATTAAAAACCCAAACTGCAGACAGTTTTCCAAAGAAGGTGCATATGGCCAACAAGCACAAGAAAAGATGGTCAGCCTCACTTGCCATCGGGGAAATGAAAATCAAACCCACAAGATGCTGAGGGTCCCCTGGTGGTGTAGTGGCTAGGCTTTAGCGCTCTCACTGCCACGGCCTGGGTTCGATCCCCGTTCAGGGAACTAACAACAACAACAAAAAACACCCACAAGACGCTGCTTCGCCCCAACGAAGGTGGCTAGAATTAAGTCAGAGAATGACAAGTGCTGGTGAGAATGTGGAGAAACTGGCCCAGCCGTGCTGCAGACAGGAATGAAAATGGGGCAGCCAGTGTGGAAACCAGTGTGGTGGCCCCTCAAAAAGCTGAACCTAGAATTGCCACAGGGCCCAGCAATTCCACTCAAGAGAACTAAAAACATGTACACCAAGACGTTGTACACAAATGCTCACGGCAAAAGCATGAGTCACAATAAACCAAAGTGGAAACAACCCAAAGGTCCATCACGATGAACAAACTACAGTCCGGCCACACAGTGCAGTATAACTCAGCCATACAAGGGAGTAACTCTCACACTCGCTGCATGGATGACCCTTGAGAACATTATGCTGAGTGAAAGACGCCAGTCACAAAAGAACATCTACCGGGTGACACCACTTATATGAAAAGTCCAGAATAGGTAAATTCATATGGAATGTAGATTTGTGGTTGCAGGGAACTGGGGGGCTGGGGGGCTGATGAGGAGTGACTGCTAATGAGTAACAGGTTTCTTTTGGGGGTGGCAAAATGTTCTGGATGGTTGTACAGCTTCAAATGCACTAGAAACCACTGAATTGTACCCTTTAATAAAGTAAGGATAATTTTATGGTATGTGAATATATCTTAATTAAAAAAAAGGTGACTGAGGCACTTCTACTTTTCTCTTAGACATGAGGAAATGAAAGTCTACATTGCTCCCTCCTGAAGTTTGGACAGAATTAATTTTCCCAGTGTCCCCCATTAGGGACTATTCCTCCCCCACTCCATGTCCAGTGGGGTGTCAGTCAGCATATCTGTCCTCTGACCGCCCCCCTCCACCACCACATTTGAGGTGGGCACATGACCCAGCCTGGCGAATCAGAAAATTCGCCCCTCAAGGGCAGCGAGTGGGCAGGTGACTCCACAGAGCCAAGAGACCCTTTCCAGACCATTAGTGTACAGGCGCTGGGGGAAAACGGTCTCTCCTTCCCTCCAGGATAAGAAGCTGTAAGGGTTCTGTGAACTCCGGTCTTTGCTGCCGCACACGCAGGAACTTGCCCGAGAATTAAATTAACTCAGAAAGGAAAGCAGAGCCAAGAGGGGAAGAGAAAGACAGGGCTCTGACTATCTGAACCCTGGAGCCAGCCGTGCCTGCAGCCAGCACGAGAATGAACGCCAATACGGTGCCTTTCGGCTTGAGCTCATTTGAGCTGTGGTTCTACTGCATGCAACTGAGTCCTGAATAATACAGCCAAATCACATTGTACACAGGCACAGGTTTGGAGACAACCTCAAAACGGCTCTTCAAAGCCACCTGAAGTATAACTGTACATTTAGGGGCTCTTGTTGTGCAAAATACATAGATATTTAAACAATGGAAGCTACGCTCAGCAAGGGGCCTTTGCCTTGAGAAGTGCCCATCTTGCTCCTTTGGTCACTGCCTCTCTTTCTCCCTCCTGCCTCCAAGCTGATAGGTTGAACCCATAACTTTAATGCCCACTGGTGTGACTTTTCTGGGCACTAGACAGCTGGGAGACCTGGGCCGAGCCCATTAATGGGTCTTTAGAGGGCCCAGGGCAGAGTCTGGGGTGGTGCTGGTGGGAGAGGGCTGACAGCAAACCAAGCCTGTGGGAGGACTGGCTGGGGCATTTTGAGAATGGTGACATCTGTAAGCAGTGGCAGGTTCTTTCCGTAACTGAGATAAGTGCTCCCCTTTTATTGCACCGAACCATCTGTGAAGTCCAACATACACACACACACACACACACACACACACACGCATGTGCCTCGTGTAGGTCGTTTTTCATGGAAAACTGTCACAGCTAGCAAAAAGCCAGGAACACTGAAGCAGTACGCACAATCGGGGGGCGGGGGGGAAGATGCAAGAGCACGTGAGTAAGAACCAAATAAACTTTGTGGGGAGGGAGGGATAAGGGGTTTGAGCTGACCCTGGCTTGTCCAGGCGAGTAGTACGTTCTGAGCCAAGCTCTCTGGAGGGCCTCCATGATGCCAGCGGCAGGCGCTCTGATTTACGGAGGAGCTGAGGTGAAGAAACAAGAAGAAAGGCCTTCACCACCCCGGGACCAGCTGGCTGTGGGGCAGTATGCAGAGTGTACTGGGTTGAATGGGGACCCCCAAATTCACATCCACCAGGAACCTCTAAGTGTGACCTTATTTGGAATAGGGTCTCGGCAGATGTACATAAGATAAGGTCATACTATAATAGATGAGGGTGGGCCCCAAATCCAGAGAGGACAGAGAGAGGAGGAGGAGGCCATGTGAAAACGGAGGCAGAGATTGGAGGGATGTGGCTGCAGCCCAGGGACGCCAGGAGCCACCAGGAGCTGGAAGAGGTAAGGAAGGATCCTCCCCTGGAGCCTCCAGAGGGAGGGGTCCTGCTGACACTGATTTTGGACTTCTGACCTCTAGGACTGTCAGAGAATAAATTTCTATGGTTTTAGGACCCCCAGTTTGTGGCACTCTGTTATGGCAGCCCCAGGACACTCACATAGACAATCAGGAGTGTCTCAGAAAGGACCAATGGTCCAGTGTGGCTGGAGCCCATGGTGTGAGGGGACAAGCACAGTGAAGATTCTCCTTTCTTGCTTCAAGAACTACCCACGGAATGCTGTATCAGTCGGCTATTTCCACAACAATGCCGTGTAACAACGCAGCCCCTCCCCCAAAGTAATGATTAAGGTAATGATTCTTGCTCCTGCATGCAGGTCGTCTTGAGGAACTGAGTGGGGGACGGAGGGCAGGGGCGGCTCCCAGGGCCTCAGCTTGGAACGGGCACACCATCACTGCCACCCCAACAAAGCCTCCAGTGGGAGGGTCAAAAAGTCACAGGGCAAAGGGCATGGGCCCAGCACTGGGAAGAGGAATCAGGCAGAAATGTGAAATCTACCACAGTGTCTATTCGTTCTGGCTGGGCTGAAACGAATGAAATTAGACTTCTCAGATCTGACCAGTGTGGGTATGGCTGTCCCGGGCACGGACGGCACTCTCTCACTCAGGTGGGGCATGGAGGCTCAGTGACTGCCAGAGTTGAGGGTCGGGGTGTTCTCTCCACACCTCCCTCCATCCTTGCTCTCACATGTCACAGGAAAGACAACCTTCACAACGACTCCCACCGGGGACACACGATCTTAAACCCATTTCACAGAGTTGAAAACAAAGGCCCAGGGAGTTTATGCGCCTTGCCTGAGGCCGGAGAGCTAAGAATAGCAGAACCACTTACCATTTCTCTCAGTGCCGGAGAATAAACAGGTGCCAGCTGCAACAGGAGGGTTTGGGGTTAGATTTACAGGAAAAATTTCTGCAGTCACCAAGGCTGGGAACAGTCACCAAGACAGTTTCGGAGCTCCTTTCTCTAGGGCAGGGATGTTCAACCTTTGGCTTCCCTGGGCCACACTGGAAGCAGAGGATTGTCTTGGGCCACCCAGAAAATACACTAATACTAACGATAGCTGACGAGCCAAAAAAAAGGTCCGTGCATAATTTTCGTAACATTTTAAAGAAGGTTTACGAATTTGTGTCGGGCCATGTTCAAAGCCAGCCTGTGGCCTGTGGGCTGGGAGTTGGACAAGTTTGTTCTAGAGCATCAGTTCCCAAGTGGTGGTACCCGTACCTCCAGGGGTACGTGCTGGGCTGTTCAGGGGCACAGGAATGGGGGAAAAAACAAAGTTAAAAATGCAAAACATTAGTTAGGGAACCCTAAATGTTAAGTTTGAGTCACCGTTCATGGAGACACTTCCAAATTAGATCGCATGAGCCAATGATGATTGGTGAGGGCGTGCCTATGAACCCCTCCCCCAAATGCTCTTCTACCAATCATTATGTGCGGTTTCAGAACAACCCATCTGCCACAATTCCAGAACTTCCCCAAACATATAAATATATTCGTAGCCAGACTCTTGATCCATTTAGTTATTGACTGAGTAAAGTAAGTGTGTTGTCTTGAATCATGATTCTTTTCAAGTAGTTTTTTAATTTAATGTTTAAATACTTGATCATCCTCATCAATATTTAACAGTGTTACGAATATTGTAAAATTAAATCTGTGGCTTGTACCTTTAGTGTAGTGATTCTTCTTTGCTAACTTATGACCTCAGGTCCACTATTTTACATGAAGATAGGCACTGAACAAAAGTGTCAGTATTTAAAAACAGCTGTTTTAACATCTATAGAAGTGGGTTTAAAAGGGGTACACGAGTGGGACAAGGTTGGGAACCACTGCTCTAGGACTTTGTAAAAGGCAACAGCTTGGGAGATGGGGGGATCAAGGGAAGGTGGATTAAAGGCTCTGCAGCCCCCTAGCCCAGGGCTCTGCTAGAGGGAGCCAGCACAGGGCTGGCTCTGTCTCCCCACTTCACCCAAGGTGTCTTCCAAGTGCCAGGTGGGAAAGCTGCCTGTGGGTGAGTCAGAGGCTCTGTGTGTTCTGTCTGACAAGTGGCACGGAGTGAAGTGGGCGACGATCCTAATCGTATCTGACAGCCGGCATCCCCTGACCCCCTGCTTGAGGACAAGACAGGGTGGGGCGAGAACCAGAGGTGGTGGAGGTGACAGCAGGACCTGGCTCCCTGAGTCCCAAGCCCCTGCCACCTGCCAGACCCCAGGAAGCAGAGACACTAGACACAGGCCCAAGCTCAAGAGTTCCCGGATCTCTGGGACGGAACCCAAGGTTTGTGGGCGTGCACGGCCCTGGGACAGCAACTTCACGCCCCTCCAGCAAGCCCCATACCTGGTCATTTCCCAGGATCCTTCACCTACTCCCCAGTCTGTCCTCCGCTTCTGTTTTTGTTTCTTTATGTCAGGAGGACGGAGCTGGAACAGATGGCTAGTGCCCATGTGGCATGTGGCTGGCCCTCCCCCGGAGGCAGGAAGCCGCATGTATCCTGCAGAGGGCCCAACTCCGCGGGGCCTGGAAGCACGGCTGCAGAGCAGACCGCCTGGTGGGCACAGGAAGCGGAGGGGCCCGCCCGCTCTGGAGGGCCACACCGGGGGAATACCAGGGTGCCATGCCCTGCCCTCAGCCAGAACGGGGAGTACATGCGCTTCCTATGGTGCTATAGCAAATGCCCACACGCCCAGTGGCTTCATACAGCACACACTGATCACCTTAGAGCTCTGGAGGGCAGAAGTCCCAGATGAATCTACGGGGGCTGAAATCAAGGTGTTGGCAGGGCTGGTTCCTTCTGGAAGCTCTGGGGAAACTCCTCACCTCTCCCAGCTTCTAGAGGCCGGCTGCATCCTCAGCTTGCGGCCATGTCATTCCAGCCTTTGCTTGCATCACCCCAGTTCCTTCTCTGACCCTGACCCTCTGGTCTTCCTCTAATAAGGACCCGTGTGATTACAATGACACCCCGCACCCCACAGACAATCCTGCACAATCCTCTCATCTCAAGGTTCTGAATTTAATCACACCCGCAAAGTCCCTTTTGCCATGGAAGGTCACATAGCCACAGGCTCCAAGGATAAGGACATGGACCTCTTTGGGGGTCATTATCCATCTGCCTCCCAGAGAGATGCCTCCATGACAGGGCAGTCAGTCAAGGCCTCCAGCCCCCTCCGCAGGCTTCCCTCCCAGCCGGGGTAAACAGGTGCAGCCTTTTTGCCAGGCAATGTGGCAGCATCTCCCACGGATTTGCACTGTACCCACCTCTCAGCCAGCTCTCAATGCCTGCTCTGGGACATTATGGTGCAGGTGTGCCCACACCAGGAGCAAAGGTGGGTGGACAAGGACAGTCCCCTCTGCCTTGTTTGTAAGACTGAAAGATCGGATGCATCTGAAACGTTCATTAATAGAGTAAAGGTTGGACCCATATGGTGCATCGTATCACGGAGCGTTATGTAGCCATTAGAGAAGCACGCAGGTCTGGATATGCTGACAGGGTAAGATGCCCTGGATCTAAGCGTGGAGAAAAGAAAAACAAACTACAAAACACCATAGACAGTACCATTCCTGTCACCATTACAAGAAACCATGTAGGTGTGACACATGTATCCGCATATGCATTGAAAGAGTCTGAAAAAACTAATTCCCTGTAAGAAGAAGAGCAGGTCCTGGTGAGGCACAGTTCCTTCATACCAATCTGTTTTAATCTTTTTACGAGGACATATGATTATTTTAATGACGTTTTAAAATAAAAAATACCACCCCTCCCCCAAGTTCAGATCCTCAGAGGGTGTTTCCTTTAAGACGGGGAGAAGCCCCAGTCGCAGAGCCCCAGGCCCTCCCCTGGCAGCTAATTGGGCTCACGGCAAGGCTCTGTGCCTCGGCTCTGGGACGGTCTGCTGCAGATCTGTAACTCACAGGAGCAGCAGAGCCACTGCGGACGGCTGACGGCAAGCAGGCAGGCTGCCCTGAGACCTGGCGCTGGGAATACCAGGGCAGGGCCAGGAGAGCCGCAGGCACTCGAAAAGCATATGGAAGCCCCGCCCTGAGCAGACCACACCGGAGGCTTGCACACCAAATCCTTCCCCCCTCGGCGGCAAGGCTGTATTTGGAGAGCATTTCAAGGGGGCCAGCCCGCCCCTCCCCCATATTCACGATGGTGGTGGTGGCGGCGGGGGCTGTGAATATGGTCCAGGTGGGAAGGGGCCAAGAGCTGGAGCGGAGCAGGAGGCCGCGCCCCAGGTGCGAGGTCTAGGGCTGACTGCAGCACCGCCTGGCGGTGAGACCTGGGCACTGCCCTGTACTATAAGGGGCCTGGCTCTCGGCCACACTGCCCACAGGGCCCATTTTCCCATTGCACTGCCTGGCGTGAAGACTCCACGTGCAGCAATCAATTAGCCATGTCTGCTGTGGGTGCAGGAGCGGGGAATGGTTGCCAATGTGCCAAGAACTTGTCATCTCCCATCTAAATGCCTATCAAGGTCCCTCCTGGCTCCACCCGCCTGCGATTCTGCTCACTCAGCAAAGCATCACAAGACAGGGCGTCAGCTGACAGCCAGTATGCGGGTGGGCCTGTCGCCATAGCACTGTCAACTGCCATGACAACCCAGTCAGCCTCAACGCCCAAGAGCAGGTGCCCTCATCCACACGGCCACCTCTGGGAAGGTCCCTGCCCTCACCAGGACAGACGGACCCTCTGTGTCCCAGGGTCGCCCAGCCCAGCCCAGCCACACCTCCTATCCCACACCCAAGTCCGTCCAGAGCTGCTCCCGGGGAAACAAGAGATCCTTGAAAAGCACGGCCACCCCTGCCCGCCTCCTCCTCGCCCCCAAGCACAGCAGTCACTCCCAGACAGCAGAGCTGGCCCCAAGCTCCAGGCAGCATACTGAATAAAGAGGGAAGTCAGGCCAAGATGTGGGGGACGGGGACACGAAGCATTTGGGGCACCATCCTGCCCAGTGTATTCTGGATATCCATCCCCCACCTCTCCGCCCAGTCAACTCAAAGAGCAAGTTCAGGAGCCACCCTGGTGCCCTTGCAGGGGTCTCAGGGTGGTGTGTGCGTGTGTGTGTGTGTGTGTGTGTGTGTGTGTGTGTTGCTGACAATGAGTTCGCACCCTCACCTTCGCAAACAGCCCCCATGCCTGGATGCTGTGCTGCACGCCGCACACACATCATTTTGTGTGACCCCACCACACAGGCCCTCAGGGAATGTCCCTCCACTGTCCTCTGCAGAGCCAGTGACCTGTACGAGGCTGGAGAGTGAGCCATGACCATGGGATGTCAGGGCCCAGGTGGAGCAACACTAGACGAAACGTGAACTCTGCCAGAAGACACTGCCTCGCTGGACCCAGGAGGGTCCACCTCGTATCCTCGAGAACCTGTGGGCACCAAGGGGCAAGCACGGTCCCGTGGTCCCCCTCGCTCAGCTGGGGCAGCCCCTGTTCCTTATGAGCTTGGCCCAGCCACCTCCTGCCTCAAGGCAGCCAGAGCCACCATCATGCCTCCTGGTCCTCGGAACTGAAGGAAGGGGCTGATGCTCCTGACAATGAATGACAGTGGGACAGAAGCAAACATCCCTCCATGTATTCATTCATTCACTCATTCATTCAAGACGTAGCTATTGCGCAGACACTCTGCTGTTGAGCCATGCCCTGTCCCAGGCACCAGGTCTCAGCAGGACCTGGGGCAGTGCACGTTCCAATACAATGGATCAATCCATAATAATAAACACCTCCTCCCCTCAGGTCTCGATGACTTTGCCAAACCCTTGGACACCTCTTCGCAGTAACACGTATTTGAGATAAGTCACAGAGGAGGCAGAGAGAGGGTTCTGGCAAACAGAACACCACCAGACTCCCACGTAACTTCCACAGGTTCAAAGAACAAGTTCAGGAGCCACCCTGGTGCCCATGCAGGGGTCTCAGGGTGGTGTGTGTGTGTGTCCGATCAATCCTGGGACTGATACCACTCAGAGCCCTCCCTGCCCTCCCCGCTCTCTCCCACAGCGCTGGGTGCCGTGTCGACACCTCAAGCACGAACCGTCAACCCAGGGTGCAGCTGGTGCGTCCCGGGGCCACCTCACATGGAGGGAAGGTGGGGAGGGGCACACGGGCCACCACCGGTCCCACCCCACCCCCCCGCTCGGTTCCCACCAGCGCCTTTACTTAGCTTATGCCTCGGGGAGCGGTGAGAGTTTGTGTGACTGAGGGCCCTGCAGGGGCGAGGCAAAATGTGATACCCTCTTTCCTCTCTACTAGGCGACAAGTTTATGTTTTGGTTCTTGACCAAACTGCAGGCTGGTCCTTGGAAAGACCAAGACCTCTGGTGAGCAGCAGACGATGGCCACTGGGATTCGTCATCCAGGCCAGCAGCTAGGAGCACTGTGACCGACTAGTCATGTCGGCCACAGACACACTGAGGGGTGACAGACGTAGCAGGTGAGAAGGTGACATATTTGCTGTCCAGGTAGCGGACACTTCATGACAGTGTCCCGAGTGTATGAAAGCAGGACAGGTCTGTCCTGTGGCCCACAGAATACGATCTGCTTAAAGCAGGCTCGCTGAGAGTACCCTCAAGTTTCCCACTTGGCTGGAACTAACTACTGTTGAGTGACAGGGCAGCATAGAGTCTGTCACAGCCTGTCACAAAGGGGAGTTCATAATGGGGTGGAGAGGACGGTACAGGAGGAAGTCACAGGTGAAGGATGGCAGTGCCTTCTGCTCTGATCTGGCCTCGCCCAGACTGACCCAACTGACACATCTCCCCCTGCCCTCGCCTCCCACTGAAGACCCCATCAAAGCACGCTCCACCTTCTGCCTCTGTCGCCTTCTGTGAGAGAGAATAGTGGTTCTCGTGCCAGCATCCTAGGGGCACTTCAGGAATGCAAGTTCTTAGGCCCCACCCAGACCTGCTGAATCGGAAGCTCTGGGGGTGGGGCCCAGCCGCCTGCAGTTTACAGCCCTCGGGGGGGGGAGCTGAGGGCACCTGAGAACCACCTGAGAAATGTGAAGGGCTCCCAGAAAGGAACTCAGCATCTCGAGGTGGCCCGCCCACGAAAGCGGACCCCGGGTAATTCCAGGGTGCACACTGGGCATGGGGCAGAGAGCTGGGGACGTGCTGCAGACGCTGTCCCAAGAGGAATCCCAGCTCCCCCTCAGCTGTGTGGTCAGTCCCTGGTCGTTAGCCACTGTGGGCCTCAGTCCACGCTGTGAAATGGGGAGAACAGGACCACCCCTCAGAACTCAAACTCTGTGAACACCCCCGTTTTCCAAGAAAGCCCGTGTGCCCCCCCTCATAGCAGCTACTCTCCAGGGAAGGCCCTGGGCACTCTGACGAGGACACACCAAACTGTGTCTCTCTGACTCAGCTCAGTAAGCTGCGCCCGGCCGGCCATCGCTCCCTCACCGCCTGGCAATCTCTTGGTTGTCACAGTGACCGGAGGCCACCTAGGACTAATCACTTTGCAGAACTACGAGGCCACTGTGCCCACTTTCACATGTGGGTGGAGGGTAGGCATCGGGGCTTTTGGGGCGCTGACCCAGCCATCCATCAGCTGGCTTCACTCTCAAGGATGTGCCCATTGAGAAATGTCGGCCGGCCAGCTCCACCTGCAACCTAGAATGAGGTTCATTCTCATACACATGGTGGTAACTGAGGACACTGTCACCTCCCTCCTCTGGGGGTGATGTCAGGCACCGAGAGGCCAGCACAGCTAGGTCACACCCATGGGTGGGCGGACATGCCCACCTTCCCACAAGGCTGCACGGCTCAGGGAAGGGTGGGAGGGGACAATGGAACGCACAGGGCCCCACACAAGCTGAGAGCACTGTGTAGTGTTCCATCGCGTCCTTCTACGGGAAACCTGGTCCAGAGAAGGTAAGCACCTTCCCCAGGTAACTCAGCAGTGATTGGCCCAGGCTAGACACGGGTTTGCAGGCTCTGTGAGTCCAGACTTGAGAAGCAGTTCCAGATGCCACCTAAGGTCTGTCCTCGTCTCAGGCACATTTTAAATGCCAGACTCTGTGACTTCGAATGTTCCCAAGACCTGGGAGACCCATCCAGGAGGAGATGGAGGGGACAAGGGGGCTACATCCCCCACCTCTGGCACTGCACAGATCCAGGCTGTGCCTCACCCTCCCGCAGTACCCATGTCTCCACGTGTGCCTGTGTATGCGAGTGTGTGTCTGAGTTGTGTGTGTGTGTGAAGAGGAGTGGTGCCTATAGGAATTGTGCGTGTGTGTGCATGTGAGTTGTGTGTGGGATATGTGTAAATGTGCACGTGTACAGAGTGGGGCACTTGGGTCAGCCAGCCCCGTTCTCACAAAGGGGCTGGACTGCAAAGCCCCAAATGTAGCAGGTACATCCAACCAGGGATGTGCTTGACTCTTCCCCGAGCACCTGCCCAGGTGCCTGTCACACCTGTGATGGGACCTCAGGCTCTCGGTCGCACACTGACCAGACCCTCACACCTGACTCCGCTGAGTAGCACACCGACAGAGGCCTCCCCAGGAGACTTGGGTACAGCAAAGCTGGCCGGACAGTGCCCCACGAGTCCTGAGCTACCCCAAGTTCTTTGTACCGCTCTTGCCTTCCTGGTCCCTGCTCCCCCAGTCAGCCCTCAATAAACCCCCCACTCTCCTCCCTACCCGGAGGGGTGGGGAGGCCCCCAGGCGTAGGATGGAGCTGTCATCACTTCAGTTCTGACAACTTCAATAACAGCAGGTGGGCGCCATGATTCCCATTTCACAGATGAGGAAACTGAGTCACAGAAAGATTGAACACCTGCCGGGTGGAGCTCCCTGGGTGTGCAGACTCTGAGCTCTGCCCACACTACCACCTCGGCTCCTGACTGGGAACGAGCACCAACCCCCCTGCCCATTTCTGTGGGATTTGTCAGAACACGCCTCAGTCCTAAAAAGGTCACCTGGTCACCGGACTCTAAAATAAAGTCGGTTCCGTGGAAGGCTGGCCACTGAATCCTTGTGCTTCTGCCTCCCAGACCCGCAGCCAAGACCTAACCAGCAGGCCAGATGGGAGCTGCCGCAGGCACCCCAAACCTTGGACAGTGCCGTGCCCTGTCCACTGAAGTCAACCAAACAACCCAGCATGACACAAAAGCTAAAACTAATAAATAAATAAATAGACAAACACTGAATGGCAGGAAATATGCCGAAATGCTAGCAAGAGTCCCTGGTGACATGTCAGAGCAGACGGCACGTTGTTTTTCGTTTTACATTCTATTTTCCAAGTTTTCTATATGGAGCAAGGATTACACTTACAAGGGGAAAAAATAACTATTGAACCTAATTTGATCTTAAAATACCAGGTGAGTAGTCATCAATGTGGTTCCTATTTATTTCTGTGCGTGAACATTTCTGGGGGAGTCGCAAGGGGGCGGACAAAGCAATTTTGGACCTCGGCGTTCGGGTAGTTTTCTTTTGGCTTCTTGGGATGGATTTCATTTCCCTCTGAGACCTCAGATACTGTGAGTGGCAGATACCCTGCCAAAAAAGCTACAGTCACCATTTTTATTCTTTCACTGTGGCCCAAAGGTCATTGAAAACCAGAACCAAATGGGCTAAAGTTTTAATTAAGTGACAAGGTGGGGAAGGCCTGAGTAAAACTGAGCTGGGAACTTTCCTGGAATAACTCCAGGCCTGCCCCTGGCTGGAATTACAGAATCATCCAGAAAGATACCAGGGCCTCTCATCCTGGATATCTCCTGTCTAGGGAGCCTGAAAGGCCTAAAGCAGTCCCCTGTCCCAAGCCCCAAGACTCTCAGGGAAGATCCAGACAGCCCTACTCTGACCCAGGAAAGCAGCTAGACGGCGGAAGGTCCTGGTTAACTCAGTCAGGAATGTCCCTTTAGGACGCAGGAGCACGGCCACTTAGGGGGCACTTCAACCTGCCATCCGCAGCCTCCCCCTGCCTAGCCCGGACCAGACCCCGGCTCAGACACTCACCCCTGCAGCTCCCAGGAAGCCAGACCTCTTCCAGCTCGGAAGCCCCCATCCCTGCACCAACACCGCAGACACCTCGAAACCCAACATGGCGCCCACCAAGGTCAAGTCTGGACCCGCTGCTTAAGGCCCAGCAGCCCTGCTGACCCTAAACGCAGTAAGTTCTGTGCCCCATTCAACAGCAACAAGTCTTGCGTGAACCCTTGCCCAGCGCCTACAGCTGGGCTATCAGACGGGTGACATCTCTCGGGCCTACGCACAAGCTGGGCCACAGGCGTACGCACTCCTCCCACATCCCAGCAATGCTGGGCACTCCATGCCCACCTGGGAGTGCAGCCATGGTGGCATCGCACCTTTGTCTTAAGCTGGAAGCAGAACAGCCCACCTTCTTTATCCATCAACAGTTGATGGTAAACAGACTATAAACCAGACAGAAGAGAGACTGTTCTGTTTGAGGAGAGGCTGTAGGAGCCAGAACCTCCGCAGATCCATCATTTCCACGCCCCACCTGTGAGAACGTCCGAGGAACCCGGGGGTTCCCAGGGCCATGGTTTGAGAAACACCAGGGTAGGCCTCCAAGGGGCAGCAGGACCGAGCGGACCAGGCCTGTCCCTGGGACCCAGACGCACCCCGGCGCCCCACGCGCCGCCCCGCACCCCCGTACCTGGAGGCCGCGATCTCCGCCTTCTGCTTAGCAATGGTGGCAGCTCGCTCGGCCGCCTCCACGGCCCGGTCCACCTTCTCGCGGATCTTGCTGGCGCGCAGCGGGATGAGGTTCTTGCGCTTGCCGCTCACGAGGATGTTCTGCTTGTACTTGCCCTCCTCCTTGGTGCCGTCGGGGAAGGTCATGCAGCCGTAGCCGTGCCGCCGGTTGCTGGCCCACTCGCCCTCGTACTTGAGCCCGTCCGAGCGCTGGCTCACGCCGAAGCCCGCACGCTTGTCGTTCTTCCACTCGCCCACGTAGGTCTCGGTGGTGGTGGCGTCGATGTCGTCCTCGATGACCGACAGCTCGGCCTCGCCCTCGCCCAGGCTGATGGTGGAGTGGATGTCGCTGGCGGTGGAGCTGACCGTGCTCATGCCGGCCTCGCTGCGGAAGGAGCTCTGCTTGCTGCGCTGGCTGGCCAGGCTGCTCTTGGACTCGGACTTGCGCAGCTTCAGCCCGCTCAGCAGCGAGCGCCGGAACAGCCCCTTCTTTTTGCTCTTGAGGATCTCGGAGTCACTGTGGGCCACCAGCACGAAGCCCCCTCGGGACACGGCCGGGGAGCCGGCCACAGCCGGGGAGGCGTCGGGGTGCAGTGCCGCGCCATTGGTGTGCTCACTGCGCAGGGAGTTGATGGATGTCCTCAGGGGCGAGCGGATGACCGCCGCCATGCCGTAGGGGACACTCTGTCGCACACCGTAGCCTTGGCGCATGCCACCGACCCACTGGCCCTGGTAGGTCCCTGCAGAGACAAAGGAGAGAGGGTAAGATCCTGGGAGGGTGGCAGGCGCGTGGTCTTCTCCGTCTTGGGGCAACTGGGTGCCGTGACCAGTGAGGCTGGCAGACCATGGCACATCTCTATGGTTTATATCACTGGTGGTTGTTTTTAGAGACACTTCCCTCCTGCTTCCCACAGTGGAATCGTGTCTCTCTCTTAGAAGCTGGGGAGGGGCAAGGGAGGCCTAAGAGTCTGGGATGTACAGTCAGGAGCGCAAGTCAAGAGGGAACTGGGGTTCCCCCTGCACATGGGTAGAATGCCAAGGCAGAGAAGACCAAGGAGGCATGCAGGGAAGAAGAAAGAAGCAGCACTTGCTGGGTAAGTGGCCGCTACCCAGACAGATCTGGGCTACAAACCGGGTACTGAAGAGGCTGCCTTGGGGGGCAGTAAGTTCCCCAGTGCTGGAGGTATCCAAGAAGAGTTTGGAAGAGCATTCGGTGGGGACACTTTAACTGCATGGGGACTTCAAGGCATTGAAATTGGCAGACCTGATATCCCTAAAAGAATCCAAAGCAGGTACTTGAAGAGGTATCTGTACACCCACAGTCATAGCAGCACTACTCACAACAGGCAACAGGTGGCAACAACCCAAGTGTCCTTTAACACATGAATGGATTCACCAAATGGGGTCTGTCCATACAGTGGAATATTATTCAACACTAAAAAGGCAGGAAATTCTGGCACACACTACAACAGGGATGGACCTTGAGGACATTATGCTGAGTGAAAAGAAGCCAGTCAGAAACGGGCAAACACTGTATGATTACATTTACATGAGGCATCTAGAATAGTTAAATTCACAAAGACAGGAAGTAGGTGGAGTGGGCAGGGCTGTGGGTGGAGTGGGTGAAATGGGGAATTGTTTAATAGAAACAATATCTGTTTGAGGTGATGGAAAAGTTAGGAAAATAAAGGTGGTGGTTGGTGGTTGCATTAACACTGTGAATGTAATTAATGCCATGGAACTGTGCTCTTAAAAGTGGTTAAAATAGCAAATTTACCTTATCTATCTGTATCTTAACATAATAAAATAAAAAGAAAAAAATTCAGCAAAACTGGGCTGGTGTTCTTGCTCTATTTATTGGCTGTGTGACTTGAGGCGAGTTTCTGGACTTCTCTGTTCCTCAGTGTCCTCATCTATAATAGGAGTCTAGCATTCCTCACACTGCAGGTTGTTGTGAGAATTAAATGACCCTCAGCATGGTGCCCAACACGAAGTAAGCTTCAACCTGCCTCTCCTTTGTGTTATCAGAGTGATTAGCAGGCCTCAGCAAGGCACCAAGCAGGGGATACTTCACCTGCTAAGGGCTTTGGGGTAAGAATTGGGGGTTGGGGGTGGGTCTGTCCCATCCGTCTTCCAACTCCACTATAGCAGAAGCTGCAAACCAGAGGTCCAGAGGCTGAAACGTGCCAACATGCAGGTTTTATTTGTCCCACCCAGCATTTTTATAACATGGAAATAAGTGCCAAAATTTCAAAATGAAGAGATTTCACATAAATGGTCAGATCTCTGGATTCTCCTAAAAATTACAAGATCTGGCAACCTTGGAGTTTTATTTTCAGATGGCAGAATGGACTGGAGTCCAGCAGCAGCTGCCTACTCTAAATAGCATCCCCCCCCCCAGTTTGCCACACTACCCCCACTATCTCCCACCCAGGCCATCTCCTTCATTTACATGCCCTGCACTGGAGGTAACATCCAAATTCCTGTATTTTGCCATACATGATGTGCACCTTTTTGCCCAAATTTGTGAGGGAAAAACAGGGATGCACATTATACTTGGGTAGGACTAATTCTGTATCCATATAAATGTTTTTAATTCTTTTATTTATGCTTATGAGTTAAAAGTATAACTCTAGAAATCCATAATGATATCTGTATGCAAAATAAGACCTTGCAATATAAGAATTGAAATTTTTTTATATAAAAAATTTTAGATATAAACTTTCTTGGACCTTGTATCTCAGTTCTTGCATTTTGTAATTATTTGTTAGATAAAATTTCTCTTACCATAATATGTTAAAAAATGCTAAAATTCCTTTATAATACAAAAAAAAAGGACCTACATATAAACAAATAAAGATTTGAATTAAGAAATTAATACGAAAGTTTCTTTTTCCCTGATAGTTTGGACCAAATCCGTGGGTGCACATTATACATGGGAGCACATTATACTCAGCAAAATACTGTCAGTGTAGAAGCCAAATACACAGTCCCCAAGTGATCTCAGTCATTGATTTGTCACCATTCCCCACTGCCATCACCCCCAATCCCTAAGTCAGAACGGGTCCTGATCACTCCTGGGTTTTTCTGAGACCTCATCGCTTGGCCTGTCCTTCTCAAAACCCCCACCCCTACCATTCAAACCCCACCCAACCCAACCCCTCCTCCTCAGCAACAGCTCGCAGCACTCTAGCCCACAGTGCTCCCCACCCAGGACCCACTGCATCGGGGCCCCCGTCCAGCACGCCTGGAGAGCACCTGGGTTCTTCCACGTTTTCAGAACACATCCTCCCTGCTCAACCATAGGACAAGCTCCCCAGGGTTGGGGGGAATGGACTTCCAGTTCTAGACACCTTGCTCTCCACCTGACACGTGCCCTGGGAAGAGGATGTATGATTGGCCTGGAACTGGTCAGGGCCCCAGGACCAAGAACCCGAGACCCCCTGCTCCAGCAGAAAGCATCCTGCCCCTTAACGAAGTGACCCATGACCCAGGTGTTTTCTAGGAGCAGAGCCTGAGGCTGGCATCCCCATGAACATGATGTGTTGGGGCAGGGGGCGCAGGAGGGAGGAAGGGTGGGGAGAAACCAGGAGGCGGTGGTCTCAGCTGGACACCCACTTCTGCCTCATGGCACAGGGAGCACCATGGAATCTGTCCCACCCTGAGGCAGGGAGGTCAGACTTCTGTCCTACTAAAGCTGGGGTTGGGGGCTACTGGGCAAAGCAGCTAAGGCAGAGAGTAGGCCCAATGCCATCAATGTCAGAAGCTACCTCTGACTCGGGGGGAAATGCAGAGCACCCTCTTTCCCCCTCCCACTCCTGCCTTGACCAAGGGCTTTCCCGCCTCACGCCACAATGGCCTGTGTTGGGCAGTGGGCACCTTCTCCCCCAGGAGGCTGAGCAACTGCATGCCCCACAGCACTCACTGTGCCCCCTCCTAGAGTCAGCCAACCTAGCTGTAGGTGGGGGCCAGTTGTGGAGGGGCAGGCAAAGGCAGTGGCTGATACTGTGCCACCCAGCAACGCACTGTGGCCCACACGGGGCAGAGACTCCAAGGCTCGCATCAGTCTGGGTGCATGAGAAGGAACCTGGGACCAGTTTCTGTGGTCCGGTGGCTCCTCCTCTGCCTGGTCATGGAGTTGCCTATGGGAAGCTGGCCCTTTAAGAAGCCTGGACTGCTGCCTGGACAATGGCCTCCCTGGGAATGAGTTGCCATTGTAGGGATTCTTCACCCTCAAAGGTCACTCTTGGCTATTGCCCCTTCTACTTGTGGGTTGGGTACGTGGCTGTCAGCTAAAACACAGGATGCCCAGTTAAATCTGAGTTTCACATGAACAACTACTTGTAATAATTTTTAGGGACATTGCATGGGACATACTTATATGAGAAATGATCAGACTGGTGATCTGAGATTCAGATTGAACTCAGCATCCTGTATGTTTTCTGCTAAATCTGTTCACCCCAGGTGGGACCTCCCAAGATGGCACCCCAGGTTTCCCTGAGAGAGAGGTGCTCAGGATGGCAGCCTCCCTTCCAAACTGAGGATCCCCCTGCAAAGGAAGGAGACTAACTACCCCACCCCCACCACTGCTGCTCCCTCTCAAGGGAGGCTGGACTTACAGATAAGGACAGAAAAAAGTTAAAGAATGAAGGCATAATGGACAAGCAAATGAGGTCTTATCCATACATTATGCTCAGTGAAATAACGCAGTCACAGGAGAATAAATACGGTGTAATTCCATGCATATAAGGTCCCTAGAGGAGTCAAATTCAGAGACAGAAAGTAGAAAGGTGGGTGCCAGGTGCGGGGAGAGGAGGAATGGGGAGTCAGTGTTTACTGGGGACAGAGTTTCAGTTTGGGAAGGTGGGAAAGTTCCAGAGATGGATGGCGGTAATGGCTGCACAACAATGGACTGTGCACTTAAAAGTGGTTAAGATGGCCAGAGTGCAGCCCGGCCAGCTCCGCCTGCACTGCTCAGCCAGCTCCGATCCAGCCTCAGCCCCCAGCTCCTGGCACCTTGGGTGGAGTGGACAGTCAGCTCTTGCCAAGTTATACGCCTCTCTCCAGGGCGCCTCACATCTCACGCACTCTTATTTTCCTGCTCTGCAGCCCCCATTCGTCAGGTGAACTGAAGTCTTCATCACACCCCTGGCGGACCAGTCTCATGGAAAACACAGCCTTACTACGTGCCAGAGTCCAGGGCTGGGACAGCGTCAACCTGGAGATGCCCAGGCAGATGAAACAGCCTCTGGGCTCTGCAGCAACAAGCCCTAGGCATGTGTCAGACTTGGCCACTCCATGTTGAACAGCATCTCCTCCACAAGGGTAACGGATGGCCTTGATGAGGCTTCAGGCACTCTCTTTCACAGGTGGACCAAATACCTTGCGTCCCCACCTTCCTGACTCACCTGCAGCCACCCTTTGTGCCTGGGGACATGGGGGGCACAGAGGCCCCTCCATCCCTGTACCCCAGCCAGACTGGGTGGGCCCAGTGCCGGCCAAGGCCCCCCACGATGGGCAGTGGGGCTGTCTGACCAGCAGGAGGAAGCACCAGGCAATTTCTCACGATTTCTTTTGCTTCACACTTTACCTAGGAAGTGGTTTTCCCAGAGTTCCCGGACACAAATGTCCACAGTTAAAAAGACCACCACAGCAATTTCCCAGCACCAGGGCCAGCCCCAGAATCTCCCAGCCAGCCAGAACTCTGCAAGGACTGGTGAGGAAGCTACTGCTTCCCAAATGTCTCTGAAGATAAGATGAGTCATCTGGTGTGTTTGTACAGACGCTCCTCACTTAACGACTGAGTTCTGTTCCTTGACTAGGTCGTTAAGCCAATTGGTTGATAATGAAGGAGCTTAAAGGCGGATGTCTTGTGGGGTATCCTGGCATCGTAGGGTTTGTATTTTTCAATAGCTATCATGTGACACCACACTTATCAATGAAATACATTGTCTTGTGTGAATGTAGTAAATACCACCGATTGCAGGAAGGAGACAAGCACTGAGAAAGGGGATTCCCTGAGTGGGAAAACTGTTCTCAAGTCCGAGCAGTGATTAGACAAGTAGGCCATTACGTACTTAAAAGAGAGAGGGAGAGAAACACATTCCCAGGCTCCAACTCTGACCTATCGAGTCAGGATGGCCAGAGAGGGCCAGGTGATCGGAATCTGTCAGAGTCCCCAGGTGATTCTTCTTGCGAGGGTATCGCTGGATATTAGGGATGTGGAAAAGGAAGACCAGGAGGTGCAGCAAGGTCACCCTGCTCATGGGCAGCAGAGCCAGGGCAGCAGCATCATAGCACAGGTGGGCGTACTATGTTCTGGAACCTTCCCTCTTTTATTCTGTATCCTGGACCTCTCTCTATTTTTTCTACATCATTAATAATGGTTGCAACTAGTTCAACACATGAATGTTCCACAATCATATAAATTACAAGCCAACCTTGTCCTGTGGGATACTTAGGTCATTCCTCATTTTTGATAGCTAATCTTTGTACACAATGTTATATCCTTAGGATAAATTCCTAGAATAAAATTGCTTGGTCAAAAGGAAGCATTTTTTTTTAAGGTTTTTGATAAATTGCCCTTGGAGAAAAGACCACCCACGAGAGACCATTTTCCCTGCATTGTCACCAAAACCAGAAAGTGTCATTTTTTAAAAAATCTGTTTCAACTGGGCTTTGAAGACCTACGGCCACTGCAATTTGTTATGGGATGAGCTGTGTTTCACCCAGAGCCATACGACAGAGTCCTAACCCCAGTACCTTAGAATGAACCGTATTTGGAGACAGTGTCTTTAAAGAGATGGTTAAGGTAAAATGAGGTTGGCAGGCAACGAGCGCATGAAAAGATGCTCAACATCACTGATCATGAGGGAATGCAAATCAAAACCATACTGAGTACCAGCTCGTACCCACTAGGATGGCTACTATCAAAAACAAACAAACGATAAACAAGAAACAGCAAGTGCTGGAGAGGCGATGGAGAAATGGGAACCTTTGTGCACTGTAGGTGGAAATAAAAAATGATTCGGCCACTGTGGAAAAGTCTGGCAGTTCCTCAAGAAATTGAACATAGAATTACTCTATGATCCAGCAATTCTACTTCTGGGCATGTACCCAAAAGAATTGAAAGCAGAGTCTCAAAGAGATATTTGCACACCTATAAGGTGTTCACAGCAACATTATGCACAACCGCCAAGAAGAGCAAGCAACCCAAGTGACCATGGACAGATAAATGGATGAAGCAAATATGTCCATCCATACAATGGAGTATTAGTCAGCCTTAAAGGGGAAGGAAATTCTGTAACATGCTACAACACAAATGGACCTTGAGGACATTATACTAAGGGAAGCCAGCCAGCTACAAAAAGACAATTACTGTACGATTCCCTTTATATGAGATACTTAGCGAAGTACAGAGAGAAGGAAGATGGTGCCAGGGATGGGCAAATTATTATTTCATAGGTAGAGTTTCTGCTTTACAAGATGAAAAGCTTTCTGGAGATGGATGGTGGTAATGGCTACACAACATTATGAGTATATCTCATACCAGTGAACTATACATTTAAAAATGGTGAAGATGATAAATTCAATGTAATGTGTATTTTACCACAATTAAAAAAGAGGCCATAAGGGTGGGCCCTAATTCAATAGTACTAATGTTCCTGTAAGGAGGGGAAGTGACACCAGGGGCATGCACACAGAGTGACCACCATGTAAAGAGGCAGTGAGAGGGTGGCCACCTGTAATCCAAAGAGAAGGGCTTCAGAAGAACCCAACCCTGCTGGCACCTTGAACTGCAAGACAATAAACGTCTGCTGGCTAAGCCCTCCAGTCTGCAGTATTCTGTCATGGCAGCCCTGGCAAACTAATGCAGGCTTCTCAAGAGTCTAGCCAGGTGAATGAACTATACAAGATCGGACCATTAATTTCACGAACTCATCCTAGAAAAAGTGCTTAATATCCTATGGTCACTTTCAAAGTATTCCCCTTGGGCAGCTATGGACCGACACCAGCACCCAGTTTTGAACTTTTTCTGGAATGGCCATCAGAGTTGTCATACCCAAAATCTGACAATGAAGTTCACAGACTTGTCACCATGCATTTATGTTGGGAGCACCGTACAAACAAATCAGTAAGGTGTCATATAACCTTGCCAAGGTTTGACAGCTCTGATGGCCATTCCAGAAAAAGAGTTCCAAAGTTACTTTGAAGGGTGGACTGGGTGCCAGCATCAGTGCAAAGCTTCCCAAGGGGAGTACTTCAAAGGTGACCGTAGTGATATTCAGCAATGAGGTAAGTAGCACTTTCTAGGATGAGTTTGTGAGATTTATTGTCCAACCTTGAATAAATAAGAGTGTAAATTAGGAGGACAAACCAAGAGACAGGACGAAAAGCCAGATTGCTGATAACATATAAACAATACATTTTTTTTAAAAAGCCTTCTTTCCTCCTACAGGACAGGAGAAGAAAAGTTTCTGGAGGAATAGAATTGAGATAGTGCCCTGGGGACACCAGGCAGAGAGGAGGGTGAGGTGATGCATGGGCCAGACATGGGACCATTAGGAGGAAATGCTTAGTTCTGAACACAGACCCTGCCTGCTTACCTGGCCAAATCCTGCTGGAATTATTACACCCAGGCAGGAGGGGAGAATTTCTCTGAGGAGACTGAATTGGGTCAGGAGTGAAGGCCTGCACACACAGAACTTCCCATCAGCTTTTTGGTAAGTTACTCTAATAAATGAACAGCCAAGGGTCATCAGATATTTGGAGAAAGCCTCCAACAGGGAAAAGAGAGATCAAAACATACAATTAAATGGGGGAAAAAAGAATTTGGGGAAATCATGAAAAAATGCAAAGTGTGAAAAAGACATCAAGGAAGCCAGAAAATCCTCAGGGTAGATAATGCATCCACAAAAGGAGACTCAAATGCAAAACAAAACAAAACAAAAAAGGAAAAGTCAGAAGAAAAAGAAAGGGTGCCTAGAAATTAAAAGTATGCTGGCTAAAATAATTTTGGTAAATGAGTTGGAAGAGAAATTCCAGAAAATCTTTTAAAAACTAGAACAAAAAAGAAGAGGTGGGCAAAGTAGTGAGAAATAGTGAGAAGACTATTAGAGTCATCCATGAGTCACCCCAAAGGTCTCACATCTATATAGCAGGAGCTCCAGAGACCAACGAAGGAAAATCACTAAAGGTATAAAATAGAGAAGTGTCCCAGAATTGAAGGATGTGTGTGTCCAGGCTGCAGGAACTCACAGACGCCTTGCACAATACAGGGGAAAATGCCATACCAAGACATGACACTGTAAAATGTCAGAATTCCAATGAGCAAAGATCCACACACTTCCAGAGAAACGAAGAAATCGACTACATGTGAAGGACTGAGAATCAGTGAGAAATTGTACCCCTCAATTCAGAGCAAAAATGATACTCAATCTAGAATTCTATACACAACCAGTTTACCAATCAACTAATCAAGCAAAAAAAAAAAAAACCCGTCTTTCATACATCTTTTCTTAGGAAGATACTGCAGGATATGCACCACCAAAATGAAGGAGTAAACCAAGAAACAGTGAGAGACAGAGCGATCTAACACAGGAGAGGTGTAAGGGGTCAGGAAGCAAAATTAAAATCTTAACTCAAGTCTGGGTGTTACTTCTGAAATAATAAAGCAATAAAGGAAAACATACAAATATATAAAATACATACAATGCATACATGTATATATAATTTGAAGAGAATCTGGTGAGCTTGTTCACGTGAAAAGCAGCTGCACTGTGTTTTCCTGAGAATTCGGAAGGGGGAGAAAATGAACCAGTGATTTAAAGAAAACTATGCAATTGAAAAAGGGAGGCAGTTCTAATTCAAGTTGTGCATGAAAACTAGTATATACAGTCAGAGTGCATTGCTTGGCTCCACAGTAAGCAGCTCCATAGGAAGTAATAGGCACAGGCTTTTAGTAATGAAAAAACTGACTATGGATTTAACAAAACGGCGGTGGCTGTCGCTACTCTATGCCATGGCTTGGGGAGCATTGGCATCACCTGGGAACTTGTCAAAATGCAGATTCTCAGGCTCACTCCAGAATCCCCTGAGGAACTTCGAAAAATAATCACTGGTGCCGGGTCCGCCCAGAGTCACAGATTCAGTGGGTAAGGGCTGAGGCCTGGGAGGCAGAGGGGCTTTTCAAAAATCATTTTTTTTCAGTTACAGTTGACATTCAATATTATTTTATATTAGTTTCAGCGGTACAGCATAGTGATGAGACATGTATAGGATTTATGCAGTGATCCCCCGATTAGCCCAGTACCCACCTGACACTATACACAGTTGTTGCAACATGGACTATATTCTCTACATCCCTGTGACTTTCTGTAACCACCAATTTGTACTTCTTACGCCCTTCACCTTTCTCACCCAGCTCCCCAACCTCCCTCCCGTCTGGCAATCATAAGTTTGTTCCCTGTATCTACGAGGCTGTTTCTGTTGGTTCATTTATTTTGTTCTTTAGGTTCCACACATACGTGGAGAGACACCGGTGGCCAATAGATATATGAAAAGACGTTCAACATCACTAATCAGAAATACAAATGAAAACCACAATGAGATATCACCCCACACCTGTCAGAATAGCTCTCACCAATCACATCAACAAACAGGTGTTGGAGCGGATGTGGAGAAAAGGGGACCCTCGCGCACTGCTGGTGGCATTGCAAATTGGTGCAGCCACTATGGGAAAAGGTTTGGAGGTTCCTCAAAAACTTAAAAAATGGAATTACCTTAGGACCCAGCAATTCCACTTCTGGATAGTTATCTGAAGAAATCCAAAACACTAATTCGAAAAAAATACTCGTATGTGCACCCCTATGTTCACTGCAGCGCTATTTACAATAGCCAAGATATGGAAGCAACTCAAGTGCTTGAATACAGATGACTGAATAAAGAAGGTGTGGTACATATTTACAATGGAATGTGACTCAGCCATTAAAAAGAATGACATCTTACCACTGGTGACAACATGGGTGGACCTAGAGAGTATTATGCTAAGTGAAGTAAGTCAGACGGCAGAGGGTTTTAAAAGCTCCCAGGCGATTCTTATTTCAGAACCAACAACTACTTTCTCTTCCACATTGTTTTTTGAGGACCAGCAACCCGGAGGCTGAAAAAGCTGCCTGTGGGCCCAGCTCCCACCTTCTCTTGGGACAGCAGCCTCCCTCCCACCCTGCCCCAGGAAGCCTCACCTCTTCTCACCACAGCTCGGGGCCCAGCCTCCAGGCCCAGGACCTGCATTAAGGTAGAGGATCTGTGACACGATTTACGAGCCATCATCGCAGGAAAAGACGCACATCCAGCCACAGTCGTACACAGCGGATCCAGACCTCCTTGGGGCTGTCTCTGGGCCCCACTGAGACCCCCAAAGGCCTCAGTCTCCGGAGTGCTGGGCCAGACGACCCCAGTGAGTGGGGGTGTGGGAGAAGACCAAGGCCTCTGTGTGGGGCTCCTGTTTCAGAGGGACCAGCAGAAGAAGTGAGCGGTGTGGGCAGGACACCCACTAGACCCCATGGGTTCAAGTCCAGCTCCCGCATTAACGGTGAGGCTAGGTGACTGACTTACCCTCAGTGTCCACATTTGTGACGATCAAGGTTCCTAACCTGCAAGGCCCTCAAAACCGTGACTGGCCCTTGAGAACATGGAGGGGCCCGCCAAGAGTGAGGGCTGGGCTCCTGTGTGCTTTTTTTACCCTCATGGGGGCCTTCAAGTGCCTGTCACCTCCTTATAGAGATCCCCCCAGAATCTGTCCTCTCTGAGAAAAATGAGATAGTGGTTGGGGGCCAGCTTGTCCTGCAACGTGACTTCCTTCTCGACGACCTCCGAGGTAGAGAACTCCATCTCTGGATACTGCTCAGCGGTAAGCTTCCTCAAGCCCCCCACCCCACCCCCACCCCACAAGCCTCAGTTTCCTGCAGCATGGGGAGAACACCCCCGTTCTAAGTGCCTATTTATTCTCTTACTCATATCCAATATCTGCTAAGCACCTACTGCGTGCCAGGGGCTGGCAATACACACAGAACAAGAACCTCCCGGATCTGAGATCTAGAGAAACAAAGAGACACTCCGAGAATACCGCCACTACAAAGCTGGAGCAGGGCTTGGGGTGGGGGGAGAAGGTCGGGGTCACCTGCAGAGGTGGTACTTTCCCGTACCCAGCAGAAGGTATGTTCAACAAGTCACCGCTGTCTCTGTCCCATTAGGATTTTCTCTAAACAGAGACTTCACCACATCCAGGAATAAACCCCTGGGGGGACTGGTAAGGACTTCTCAGCTTCCAGAAAAAAAAAAAAAAACGAAGAATGGAAATGTAAAATGGTGCAGCTCCTCAAGCAATTAAACCTAGAGTGACCATAGGACCCGGCAAACCCACTCCTCGGTGCCTACCCAAGAGACAGGAAATCGCACACCCATACGAAAACGTGTACACGAACGTTCACAGCACAACCAAAAGGTGGAAACAACCGAAACGTCCATACTGGATGACTGGCTAAACCAAATGTGGTCTATCCGTACACTGGAATATTATCCGGCCTTAAAGAGACATGACACACTGACACAGGACATCTGGGCGAACTTTGAAAGCATCATGGTGGGTGACGGGAGCCAGTCTCAAAAGGCCACACAGTGTACGGTTCCATTTACAGGAAATGCTCCACAGAGACAGAAAGCGTAGTCGCCATGGGCTGGGGGAGGGGAGGAAGGGAAGGGACAGCTAGGGACAGTGTTTCTTTTGGAGGTGACGAAAATGTTCTAAAATCGACGCTGGTGATGCCTGCACGACTCTGTGAGGACTCGTATACTAGTAATCGCTGCACCGTGCACGCACTTGTGGTACGTGAACTGCCTCCCGACAAAGCCGTGGGTGAGAGGAGCCTTCCCTGCAACCCGAGCAACGAGAGGTCCTGGCGCCAGGCAGCCCCCGCCTTTCTCTGCCTCCTAGCAGGAGGTCTCTGTCCCCTCCGGATGGTCATCACAGCTGCCCTGTCCAGCCTCCGGTTCCTGTTAATGCCAAAGCCTGTGTTTAATGACAGCCTTTCCCCAGCCCCCCACGGCCCTTTCACAAGATGAAAATTTCCCAGACAGCTTGCTCAGCAGGCCAGGGGGTCCCCATAGCTTGGGTGCATTTCCAAGCTGGGCCCCAAACCTCCTCCACACAGCACACTCAAAATCTGCCCAAGGACCTCAGTGGCCCATTTGGAGGAGAAGGCTGGGGTCAGGACTCCCCACACGATGCAGAGGGGAAAGGTCCAATTTCAGAGGTGACATTTGCTCCTGAAGGTGGGGTTTGTGCAGGGGCCCCCAACCTGGGGTGTGCAGACTGGGGGTTTATGGATACAATCAGGAGGTCATAGGGAGAGCATTCAACTCTTGTTTTCACTAACCTCTACCTGAGCTATAGACAGGTGGCAAACCACACTGATGCCCGGCAAACCTGTGATTTTTGTCACTGGTAGAAACGGCACGTCCCAGGAGAGTGACTGCAAACATGCTGGGATAGCATTACACCCAGGCCTGCCCCGGCCCGAGCAGGGCAGGAGAGCTCAGGATGAACCTCACACCCACCCGACTGGATGCCAGAGCGGCCAGCCAAGGCTGAACGGAGCCAAGGACACAGCCCCATCCCACCTCCACAGCCCCATGGATGCCCCTCAGAGCTGGCCTGGGGAAGGGACATCCAGCACTGTGCCCTCATGCCCTGGGATACTGTGGCCCAGAGCAGGGGTGACACTGAGAGCTCCACAGGTGGGTTCTGATACGTGGGTTGGAGACCCTGACCCTTTAAGGGGGTCCTGCTATTCCCCCCACCCCTCCTAGCTCCTCCTTCAGGTTCCAGCCCCGGACCCCAGCCCAGCCATCCTGGCTCGGGGGCAGAGCACTCCTTCCAGGCACCTGTCACAGTCCCAGTTACACAAGTAGGACAAGCTGGGTACCCAAGGCTGACAGGTCCTTCATGGAAGGGCTGGTGCTCTACTGTCCCCCAAGGGCCCCAGCACTGGGGTGGTCATGGCCCCCTTGGGGAGCTCGTCACTGCCCAGAGCCAGTGACGCCCGTTCTCACCCACCTCTCCCTGTCCTGTCATCTCAGACTCGGCCACGGAGGGGAGAGAATGGCTGGGTTTTCCGTACACGTCCCTCAGACCCACCAAGAGTTCTTGCGGGCACCCGAAGGAACAGGAAAAGCCAAGGAAACCAGAGGAGTGGCTCTGGGGGCAGAAGGCCGAGGCGGCTTTGATGGCGTGACGCTCTGAGGTGTCCCACCTCCTCCCCCAAAGGGCCCCTGACACCTGGGCACCAGCCTGGCTCCCAGCGGGGCCACTCTGTCCTCCTGGTGTGCGTGAACACCAGCCTCCGGCAAGGTCACCCGAGACCACGATAAAGGCAGAGGAGTCAGGTCACTGTGGCACCCACGCAGCAGAGGCTGAATCGCTCCCCATTGGAGAAATGCCCCCGTTTCTGAGAGCACCCGGCTCCCTCAGACCCTCCCCAAACCGCCCACCCAAGGCTTCCCACGCAGGCTCCTCTAATATCCTCAGCTCCCTGTCCCCGCGGGACACCCGCCCTCCATGCCCGGACTGCAAGCAGCTGTGCCACTGCAGGGGCGCTGCTGGGGGGCTTGGCCAGGGCTTGGCACCCCTGAGGTTGTTCTGCGTGTCTCCACGGGATTCCTCCCCTCTGGGTGGAAGGGAAGGCCTGGAGGGGCCACTGCTGTCCTGAGGGTCAGGGGCACCGTGACCAGCCTTCCACCTGATTCCCAAAGGCTCACAACGGCCCCGGACAGCCACCCACCCCAGCTGGCCCCAAAGGCAGCACTGTTGAAATTCTCCCTCCCACCCCACTTCCAGGGACTCAGTTTCTATTTAAGGCTCCTCACAGTCCCAAGAGGCTGGCTCAGGACTGGAAACTGAGGCAGGGTGCCTGCCCTGGGGCAATGGAACAGCCATGCGCCCAGCGCCCAGCCTCTGCTCCTCTAGGGGACTGTGTGGCCACGAGGGTGCTGCCTCCTCCTCTGGGCAGCAGGACGCCCCCCGATGCAGACGTTGCTTCGTGGACTTAATGGAGAAGGTTCTAGAAGGCACTCAGCACAGGACTGTGACACTGGGACAGGAGCGCAAGAACAGGGTTGAGTGAGAAACAGTCCGTGCGTCCCTGGCAGCCAGGAGTCATTCATTCCCCCTCTCCCTCCAGCTCCCTCCTCCCCTCCCCTCCCGGCCACCCCTCTTCACAACCCACCCCTTCTCTCTGTCTCTTCCTCCCAGCTCCCCTCCCTCCCTCCGTCTCTGTCTCTCACTCCCTCCTTGCTGTCTCTCTCCCTCTGTCTCTGTCTCTGTGTGTCTCTCTCCCCAACCCCCTCCCTCCCTCTGTCCCTCCACTAACTTCCTCCCCTGACTCGCACATTCCTGTCCTTTCCTACTCCTGCTCCAGCCTCCAGCTCACAGGACACTGTGCCTGTGAACACCTCACGGTCACTGTCACCATGGCTGCCTCCAGCCTGAGAAAACCCTGACCTCGGCTACAGCTCTGCCACATTCTCCTGAGGATCCACAATTAATTTCTCCCGAACTGGGCCCTGCACCACGGACACAGCCACCCAGCATCCACACAGGGAGCGCGAGTCCCCGCTCTGCCTCTGGGGTGCAGGCTGTGGGTGGGGCCTTCGTCCCCAGCGGGTTTGCCTCCTGTCTTATTTCTCCTAATGGTCAGGTTGGTTCTGGGCAGGCCCAAAGGGTCAGGCCATGGCCTCCACTGCCTGGGAGCACCTGGCCCCCAGAAGTGGCCCAGGTACTCTGACACAGCCAAAGCCACGCTGGTTCCCGTGGTTCCCAGGTGGCTTTGCTCCCTCTGCCTGTGGGTGCTTAAAAATGCTCCTCCTAGAGCATCTGTGATGATCTCCAGCCTCAGGTCCCTGTGGGAAAGTCACTCCCCCAGATGCCCACCAGTCGCCCTGTTAGCCTGGCCTAACGCCCCCAACCCCATCTAAACAGGAAGCTGTGTCTCCCACTCAGCCCCGAGGCAATGTATTCACCGCTGCCCCTGGAGACAGCTCATTGCCTGGCACACAGTCGGTGCTCCATAAACACCCGTGTGGGCCCCAACGTCCCCACAGACACCACGGCTGTTCTCTCCCTGCTGCTAAAGTGGACCCTAAATGCAGCCCATCAAAGTGTCTGCGGTGAGAAATGAACAGGATCACCTGACCGCTCAGTCAGTGGGTAGTGGTCCCAGGTCTGTCAAGTTTACAATTCACAAGCACCTACTGTGTGTGCCTGGCATCACGCTAGGTACTCCATGGGCAAGAGAAAGGCACCCACACAGTTTATTTCAAGGAATCCACCACCCACTGGTGAGACAGCATGCAAGCAGGCACTGTGCAGGGTGGTCAGGAGTCGGGCACGGGAGTCTAAGTCATTGTGGGATCCACAATATATATAAAAATAACTTACAACTCAACAATAAATAGACAACCCAATATTAAAGTCAGCAAGGATCTGAACAGACATTTCGCCAAAGACATACAAATGGCCGATAAGCACAAGATGCTCAAGATCATTACTTATTAGGGAAATGCAAATCATACCCACCGTGAGATACCACCCCTCCCACCCACGAGGGTGGCCAGAATCCAACAGACAGACAGACAACAGGTATTGTCGAGGACACGGAGTGATTAGAACCCTCAAACACTGTTGATGGCCATGTAAAGTGGTGCAGCCACGCAGGCAAACAGTCTGGCAGTTCCTGAAAAGGTGAAACATATGACCCAGCAATTCCATTCATAGCTATCTGCCCGAGAGAACGCCAAACATATATCCACACGAAAAACATGTAAGAATGTTCAAGCAGCACTACTCACAACAGCCAACAACCCAAATGTCCATCAACTGATGCTGGGAAATGAAAATGGGGCCCGTCCACGCAACGGAATATTATTCAGTCTTGAAAAGGAACCAAGTTCTGATACGTGTGACGTCGACCAACCTTGAGAACGCTATCTTAAACGAAAGAAGCCGGTCACGAAAGGCCACGTGTTGTGTAATGCCCTTTAAGTGAAATATCCAAAATAGGCAAATCCACAGAGACAGACAGGAAATCAGTGGTTGTCACGAGGTGGCCGCAATGGGAAAGTGACTACTTAATGTACATGGAGCTCCCTTTGGGGGTGAAAACAAAGGTTCTAAAATAGGTCGTGGTGACAGTTGCACAACCTTATGAACCTACTAAAACACCAGTGAACTGTACACTTTAAAGGGTGAATGTTATGACACGTAAATTATATCTCACTAAAGATGATACCGAAAACTGTCCCTGTGATACCACTTGTCTCCTCTCAAGGTGTATGGGCTTGATATGGTACAACTTCTAGGATCTAACAGGGAAAAGTGGGGGGAAATGTGACATGCAGAACGTGGGCTATGATGCACCACTGGTGTTTGTAAGAGGTTTACAGTGAAACAGCAACAGTAATCATGGCTTATGCGTGGAGTCGGCCTGCACCAGGCCCACGCTCAGAAATCTTTGCCTCATCTCGCTTTTAACCTTCAGGACGGCCCCATGCAGGCTGGTGACCAAGAAATGGATCTGAACTCAGTTTTAGGCCATGGGATTCTGTGGCTTCTGGAATGTGACGGGCAAGTCACTCTGACTCCACCCCCTTGATTTCTTCGTCTGTAAATGAGCACAATATCACGTGGACCTCATGGGGCAGTAGAGTGGTAAGATGAACCAATGGACAAAAGCAATGGCCATGTGGCCCAGACAGGCAAGCGTTACCCCTGTCCCATCTCACCTCCTACTGTCCCCGTGCCTCCCACCAGGTGTTTCCTCCCCGCTTGGCCTGACCACATCCTCCACCACAGAGCTCAAGTCAGGCATGCCTCTCCTCCCTCCCCTGCCTAATTCTGAGTCCTGGGCATGGGCCTCCCCTGCAGTGATGCCCCCTCCCCTGACTGTCAATGCCACCTCAGAGTGCCACGATGCCTGCATTTAGATGGAGGCTCTCACCCCACAATGCACCCTCATTCTCACCTGGCTTCATGTAGCTTCTCACACTGGACACGGTCTAAATGCGACCCCTGCCCTGCCCCCACTCCTCCCCATCTTAAATGGGGGCTGGCTGTGCTGGACTCCGCCCTCCTGCTCAGGCTCTCGGGGTTCTGGATCTCCCCAGCTCACTGCCCCCATCCAGAACCAGGCCATCATCCCCTCTCCCCTGGACACCTGTACCCCCTCCAGTTTCCAACCTGGGCCCCCATTTCCTTCCCCACCTAGTAGCCATGGTGATTCTCTAAAAAGAACCATACAAATACCGTAGGACTTAGCCAGTGCATTTACCCCAAATGATGTCCTGTGCGCACATAAAAACCTCCACGTGGAAGTCTGCAGCAGCTGTGTTCATAATAGTCCCAGATGCCCCCCGTCCAGTGACATGGGCCACACCACAGCATACGAGGCAGCAGTAAAAAGGAACAAACCATTGATACAGTAATGACCTGGATGAATCGCCAGAGAATTACAGTGAGTGGAAAACTCCAATCCCCAGATTATATGGTGTGTGATTCCATTTATAGAACACACTTGAAATGAGAAAATGATAGAAGTTGAGAGCATATCGGTGGTGGCCGGGTGGAGGAGATACAGGGGTGAGAGGGAAGTGGGCATGGCTATGAAACAATGACTGGGGGGACCCTCGTGGTGATGGGATGTTCTGTGTCTGACTGCATCGATACCATAATCCTGGCGGTGACGCCGTATGAGAGTTCTGCAAAATGTTACCATTGGGGGAAGCTGGGTAGAGGGAAGCTGTATTATTTAGCACAACTGCACGTGAATCTACAATCATCTCAAGATAAAAAGTTTAATTACGAAAACATAAACACCAGGGTGTGTTGCTGCCCTGCTTAAACAATTCAGTGCCATTCCTAGGCCTCCAGACAGAAGTCCAAAGTTCCTCTAGTGGCCTGGAAGCTCCCTGTGCTCAGAACCCATCCACACACACACACCCCCCCAAACCCTCTCCCCATCGCTGCTGGAGCCAGATGCCTCTCCCTTTGCTTCCTGGGACAAGTCAAGCTCATTCCAGCCCCGGAGCCTTTGCATATGCCCTTCTCCCTCCGTGCATGCTTTCTCTCTCCACACAACTGGCCCCCTCATTGCCTCCAGCTCTCTGCTGATGTGTCATTTATTCATTGTCCAATCATGACTTCTGGAGTCCCCCTTGCTGCAGGTGCTGTGGCTGCACCAGGGCCACAGTGAGGAACCTTGCAGACCTGGTCTCTGCCCTCTCTGAGCTTGCAGTCCAAGGGGAGGAGAACCTGGGACAACGGAGGGGCCCGAGGCACTGCACAGGCCAGAGGAGGCGAACCCACGCATCACCATCCTCACCGAAGTGCATTTCAACTATCATTCTGTTTTGTTTTGTTTTCCCTCCGGAGCTACCCACAAGCAGTCAGGCCTCTGAACTCAGCAGTGAGCAACTAAATGGCCAGGGGCAGGGCCACAGAAAGGTAATGCTCAAAAGTTAGCTGGACAGTCCTCAGGTGGGCAGTGGGGCACCAGTTTGTGGCCCTTGGCTCTGCTTCTACAACCAGAGTAAGGTGAAAGTATCACACCTGCCTACGAGATAGGCCCCACCTGGCACTCCTGGGAGGGCCCTCCTGCCTCCCTTAGTTCCTAAACCCTCCCCATTGAAAACCCCTCCTCAACCTCCCTACAGTCCAACTGCCACCCCCCTCCACCTAGAAATGCCTCATTTCCTCTTTAGCTGTTTGCGCCCCTGCGGCATGGGCCAACTGGGAGGGGGACAGTTGCATCAGATGGCCCCAGACGTATGATCCTGTTGTAGACTCCTGGGCTCTCTTCTGGGGAGCCTGTCCAGGGGACCCAGGTTGGGCGAATCAAACAGGCAATCACGCGTTGCTGAGTCCCTGGTCCAGCGTCTCTCGCTCTGCCACTCCTGGCCTTTGCTTTGGATCCGTCGGCCTGCAGGGATCTGCTGGCTTCGCTTTCTTCCCACCTCCCACCTCCCACTCGCTGAGCTCAACGATGATCCATCTCAGCACATTTAGGTGCCTGTGGAGAATGGAAAGTTTCTTATTTTGGGGTCCATGGGTAAGTCCCAGCATGTCTGTGAACCCCAGAAGTGTCCACAAAAGATCAGTTGTGTGCAGGGATGTGTATGTGTCCTGGGAGGGGACCCACAACTTCTTCACACTCTCAGAGGGACTTTGGAGAAACCCACAAGTTAATGAATTGTTGGGCAAAGGCCCACCAAAGGCCAAGTTCAGAAGACCATGGTGTTACCCTTCCCTTGCCTCTGCTTTACTATTAGACCCTGGGATCCTCTCTGGGTCTCAGTTTCCTTATCTATAAAGCGAGGGGGTAGCTGAAATAATTGCTCCATCACTGGGTGCTGGAGATCAGGCGAGCTCCACTGCCCACATATGACCTCATCAAGCCACATAAACCATGAGCCTCACTGTTGTAAGGAAGAAAAGAAATAACATTTACGGTAAAGTGCACAGCCCAGTACTCAGAACAAAGCAGATGTTAAAATCTGTAAGTGTCCTTCTTTCAAAGGAATCTATCTCCCTGGCTTTTTCATTCTGTTTCACGTGTGTGCTTTGGAGCGCTTTCAAAGTGAAGTCTGTAAGACATTGCAGTGGATTGAATAGTGACCCCCCAAAAGACACATCCACATCCTGACCCTGATAACTGGTAGTGTGTCCTTAATTGAAAAAAAAAGGAGGGGGGCCTTTGCAGGTGCAATGAAGTCAAAGATCTTGAGATGAGATCTTCTTGGGTTTTGGTGGGACCCTCAATCCAATGACAGGTGTCCTTCTAAGAACAAAGAAGAGAAGGCACAGACACAGAGAAGGCCACGTGGCGACAGAGGCGGAAACATAACAATACTTTTCCTTACTGTAATATAAGGTGTTGTGCACCTGACCCTGCCCACTTTTACCACGTGTGTAGGCTGGGTGCCACCCTCCAAGATCCTGACTAGAGTGCTGCCGGATGGATCCTCAGATGTGTCCCAGTGATTCCGATATGCAGCCGAGGCTGCTCTGGACAAGAGGCCCTCAACCTGAGCTGCACATTAGAATTCCAATGTCAAGCTGCGTGCAGACCACCTCAGTCAGCAGCTCTGGGTGGGGCCCAGGAATCAGCTTTGTCCAAAGCACCCAAATGACTTCATGTATGGCCAAGACGAGAAGCAGTGTATTACTGTGGTGCTTCCCACACTTGAACCTCCTGGGCATCTTGCAAACTCTCAAATTCTGACCCTGGAGGTTTGCACTGGGGCATGAGATTCTGCATTTCTAGCAGCCTCCCAGGGGACCATCCTTGGTGACTCAACTGTGCAGCGGGGCATCTAAAGGCCAGGGCTTCTAAAGGTTGGGGCTGTGGACCCGCAGCTTCAGCATCAACAGAAACTTGTAAGAAATGTAAATTCCTGGGCAACATCTCAGGCCCAGAAATTCAGGTGCGGTGTCAGCAGTCTGTTTTGACCTGCCTTCCAGGAGATCCTGATGCACACTCCAGTTTGGGAAGCACTGGCCTAAAGAGACTGACAGTGGCAATCCAACACCCTGGCCAACTCCTGCACTCCACCAGAGATGCAGACTGACCCTTGATTCTTTTAGGGACCTTCAAAAGCACCAGGGGACCCTCCCTGGATCCCAAGTAGCACATGTGACATTCTGGGGAAGGCAGGAGATAGAATATGTTGAAAGGGAAAAAGTGTTTGGAATGTAGCCCAGAGATGAGAAGACAGCCTTTTCCAAAGTCAGACACTTCAGTTTTGGGGTCACACCCACCCCACCCATCCTTCCAGACTCAACTCAGGTATCCCCTCCCCTGGACACCTCCACTGCTCATTCAAGGAAACACACATCATTCCCTGCTCTTCTCAGAACTCTCACCTGTGTTATTTCCAAGCACAATCCCCAAATTCTGACACGAGAAACCCCTAACTGTTCCACTTATTTTAGTTTTGCATCCAGACTGTATATTCTTTTCAGTAGCAGTCATGTCATCCTGTTTCTTGTATTTTAGTTTTTACTTATTTTTCCAACAGCTTACATCACAGCAAACTGTGTACTGCATACATAGTGCTACAGACTGACTATCTGTGTCCCCAAAATTCATAGGTTGAAATCCAAAACCCAATGGTATTAGAAGTAGGGCCTTTGGGAGGTGATTAGGTCATGAGGGCGGAGCCCCATGAATGGCATTAGTCCCTTCTAAAAGGGACCCCAAATCTCCTTTGTCCCTTTCAGCACATGAGGACACAGAGAAGTTGGTAGTCTGTAACCGAGAAGAGAGCCCTCACCAAATACCAAATGTGTCAGCACCTTGATCTTGGCTTTCTAGCCTCCAGAACTGAGAGAAACGAGTGTCTGTTGTTTATAAGCCTCCCCATCTGGGGCACCTGTCATAGCAGCCCCAATGGACTGAGACACAGAGTCAGTCAGTGCTCAGCAAATACTTC
The DNA here is from genome assembly GCA_004026885.1 of Lyroderma lyra. Classification (NCBI taxonomy): domain Eukaryota; kingdom Metazoa; phylum Chordata; class Mammalia; order Chiroptera; family Megadermatidae; genus Lyroderma; species Lyroderma lyra. The sequence goes on along the minus strand of PVJL010000246.1, from coordinate 174,381 downwards.
CACACTGATTCACTGAAGGTGGGCCTGAGCTTTTCTGTCTTTGTGCCTTGAGCATAGTAGGAACTCAGTAAAGCTTCTCAGTGATCGTGTGAATCAAGCCAAGGAAAAGGTAGAAACAAAGATATATTAGAAAGTGGGTAGATAGAAGGGTATTTTCTACTTATCTTTGCTAGCACTTTGCAATGAATGCTGCTCATTAAATAGTGCTCCAAAAATATCTCCTGGTCATGACTGGTCTGCACTATTAGGACATTATCACTCTACTATTCACTGCATTCAACACTATCTATCTCACTCAGGTAAAACTGCTGGCAGGACCTCTTATGAGCAACAACAGAACCAATAACAAGACAAAATTGATCAAGAAATAATAACAATGGTGCTTTAAAGAGAGCTTTACTTTTCCCTTCAACAGTTTTAAGTTCTTGCACTGAGATGGACATGTGAAATGATGATGGTGAATGAAATGACCAAATATTACTGCATTTGCACAGTTCATTCCACAAATATTTATTGGGTGTATGCTGGCACTATTTTAGTCCCTGGACACACAGCAGTGACCAACGTAGATGACACACCTCTTCCTGCATGAAGCTTCCTTAACTCCACACCAGCACCATCCAAGGACACTTCCCATGAGGATGAAAATGCTCTATCCCAACACTGTCCGATACAGTACCATCATGTGTGCCTACTGAGCACCGCAAATGTGACTAGGGCAACTGAGGCACTGCATTTATAAATTTTATGCCTTTTAACTCTTTTAAATTTACATTCAAATAGCCACATGTGGCCAGTGGCCATTGGATTGGGCAGCGTTGGTCTAGGTGACTAATTCACGGATGCCTATTTAAAGGGAATGGTGGTAAAAGAGTCTTTCATTGGCTGGTACAGACAAGATCACATCTTTGCTTGCTTTCGGTTGTGCACTTGCAGTCCCTGCACGCCCCATGGAAACTGAGCACACAGAAGGTGAGGCAGAAATAAACCTCAGCCTTCAGAGAGACTTCTACAAATCTTATTAAAGGACCCCACCCCAAGCCTGCCTCCAACATTTGGGAGATGCTCTCAATTCAGCAGGAAACACCTAGAAGGCACTCAACTTTTTAAGAAAACACTGACAGGATTGGGGTGAAAAACAGGCAAACATGCCCGGTGGTGGTGTTTCTTGGAGTATGGAACCCACACACTGACAGAGCGTGAGCAGGCGCACTTCTGATGGCCAAGTGTGCAGGAGGGGTCATGGCCAGGCGGCCACTGGCCAGGAGACATGGCTGGCTGGAAGCGATGGCCTGCAGGTAATTAGAGCAAAGCCAGCGCCGAGGCCCAGGCAGCCTGTGTGGAGCGCTCTCCGAGGTGCTGAAGAGACACCTCTTCCCCACTAAGGGAAGACAGGTGTACCCAAGACAGCAGGCCCCTTGGTCTAACCCACAGAGCTTGTCTGGGACAACGCCACGACCCCGTGCAGTGCTCACCTTCACCTACCACGTGACCTCTCACAAACCAATCAACTACAAATTGGGGGAGTGGCTGATCCGAGGGGGGATGGATCATTGTGGAAAATTCAAACAAACATCACCCTTTCTTCTGGTGCTCACAACTCTAAATACCTTGTCACTTAAGGACACAATGAGAATTACATACAAAATTATCATCTCAGAGCTGATAGCTGATTCTCTTTAGAGTAGGGGATGCAGGGAGGAAATTGAGGAAGAAAAAGTCTAGAAGAAAAATAGCAGAGGTTCCTGGCCGTCTCCCGACAGCCACCATCACCCTTTGTTTTTCTGGGGTCTTCCTCTCTCTCACCAAATGGGCCCACAGTACCATTCCTTGGGGCAGCCGTGTTAACTGTTAACATCAGCCAGGACTACTCACTAACTACCGGTGGAGTGGCTATTTTCAGAGGGTGCTGATCCTCACTTCCTCACCAGCCCCGTTAGGCTTCCTAATATAAAGCCCGTCAAATCGCTCCAGGGCTGCACTGAGTGAGGGAGACTTCAGCAATGCTTCTTTCTCAGCTATTATTGGCAACAAAGAACTAGTTATTTGCTTTTTCCTTCTCTTTCCACCTCGTGGAGCCTTCTCCCTCCCCAAAGTGGCTGAAAGACAATCTCTAAGGAGATGCTGTTTTCCCCCATCGCAGAGTGCTACATTCTTTTTGTTTCTGAAATGAGCTCCAATAAGCATAATATCTGCGTTGATGAGCCCACTTCCTCCTACCTTGGGCATTTAGATTAAAAGAAAAAAAGTTTACTTTCATATGTCATGGCCAAGCACCAAAAATATGCCCAATGGTCATTTACTTGGTTTGGATGAGGCTTGTTGCTCCTTAAAATGGGCCTTCACTGCATAAACCTGTGTTTAAAGTATAAACAAAGCATTCTGCTCCATCTGTAACCTGAGCCCTCCTCTGGGTCTGGCACTCTCCCTTTACAGGGACGGATGCTTCTCAGGAGCAGGAATTGGTAGGGATTGGAGTATTTGGCTAGCAAACGAAGCTGGGAGGGTCACGTGAGGCTGTGTTTTGGGGGGTCCGGGTGGAAAATGACTCTGGGTGACAGGTGTATTGTGCTTCTGTGTGCGCAGGCGCCAGGGGATCTGAATTCTGACTGTGGGCGTTTGTGATTTGTGTGGGCCGAGGGATCTGGGCCGGTGAACGGAATCTGTGTATGAGGGGGAGAGGCCGGGTGTGTGAGATGACTCATATTTTTCAGGCTGTGGGAGGGTTTATTTGCGGGGGAGGCAGGGGGTAACTTTTGGTCTGGGGGGGCGGTCCTGTGTACATGGCATCCAGGAGGAAATATTTACCTGTGCAGCCTAGTGCAGGGGTGCAGGGAGTGGAGAAGAGGCAATGAGACTTGGTGGGACTGGGGCAGGGAGGGTCTGGGGGTGTGTGTCTGTGAATGTGCACTTGCCTACAACTCTGGGCTGCTGTACCCAGAAGAGAAGGATGGGTATGGAGGACGAGGGAGGAACAAGGAGGTAGTTCTGCACACGGCAGCTGAGAGAGAGGTGTTCCACACAAAAGCACAGGCTCTGCAGTCACAGTCCTGAGTGTGAATCCTGGTGCCGCCCAATGCTCATCTGCTTCTCTGAGCCTCCGCTTCCCAACATGGGGGATGGGAGGAACAAGAAAACCAGTCCTGGGGAGATGTAGGAATTACATGCTATAATTTACGCAAACACTTGCCCGTGCCTGGCACACAGTCATGGTTTAACTTTGCAATTTAATATCCTTTTCAATATCATCATTGTCATAGTCTGGCTATTGGCTCTAAAAATAATCATTACAAGTGACACTCATGGCATGGGAACTGTAATAATAAAATAGCGATAAATAACAATGAATGCTTACTATATTCCTGGTGTAGCCATGTACACTGCCTCAATCCCACCCACTTCACAGGTATCATTAGCAGTCCTTTATATAGGTGAAGCAACGGAAGCTCAGAGAAGTCACATAACTTCCATAAGGTCACAGAGCACAGCAAAGGCATAGCTGGCATTCAAGCCCAATGGCTGTCAACTCCATAGCACGTGCTCCTGTCACCCACACTTGGCCTCATCATCTCCATGGGATCACCAGACAGACTGTGGAAACTGCCCAGCTCACTTCAGTGAGCAACACCTGCCTTGAGCTCAGGGGAGTATATGAGGTCGGACAATTAATTTCACAAACTCATCCGAGAAAAAGTGCTCCATACGTCACTGCTGAATATCACTACGGTCACCTTCAAAGTACTCCCCTTGGGAAGCTATGCACAGATACCAGTGTCTAGTCCACCCTTCAAGCAGTTTTAGAACTCCTTCTCTGGAATGGCCATCAGAGCCGTCATCGTCCCCAAAATGCAACAGTTAAGTTCGCGAACTTGCCACTGTGCCCTTACGTTGGCAGCCCTGCACAGACAACTCGGTAAGGTGTCATAACCTTGGCAAGGGAGGGAAGGATGAGAGGGTCCCACAATGGGCAGCTGTAATGGTGTTTTGAAGGGTGGACTAGACACTGGTATCTGTGCGTAGCTTCCCAAGGGGAGTACGTTGAAGGTGACCGTAGTGATATTCAGCAGGGAGGCATGGAGCACTTCTTCTAGGATGAGTTCGTGAAATTAATTGTCTGACCTTGTAAACCTGGAGGAGGAGTTGGCGGGAGTCTCCCCCGTTGAAATAGATTCCATACCAATTCCAGCTAAATGGAGAATACATTTGCCATTAGTGCATTATTCATGAAAATCTCCGTTTCCCCAAGTCAGCACTGGAAGCTGGGCTGAAGTTTGGGAGCTTTGCTGATGCCTGCCCAATATTCCCATCCCTTGTGCACAGGAAAGTAGGATTGGAATCAGGACCATTAACTGATTCAAGAATCTGCCCTCTCAGAAGGGAGACCCATCAGTTGACTGGGGAGAAGGTGCAGAGACCCACTGTTCTGTCCTGGAGGATTACAACAGCCTACTCTGGCTCTGCTCACCTGATGGACTGCTCAAAGGCACACATTCTTCACAGTCACCTCCTTGCCCCATGGATCCCCTCCCTAATGAGAAGTGGGGACGATGTTTCAGCGAAGCAGCTCCACATGTCCAGACCTGATTATCCCGGGTCAGAAGGGTCAATCTGATTCTCCGTCACACCACGTCACCAACCAAAAGGGAGCGGCTGGCCTTGGTGCCCTGCATCTGTGTGCCTGCCTCGGTTGGCTTACAGGTGGTGGGATGAGGATGGATCAGGGTTCCAACACTCAACTCTGCCACCAAAGGTGAGGGGCCTGGCTCCTTATCTATAAAATGGACATGATCCCCTCCATCATGAGACAGAAAGATTCAGATGGGAAGTGCTTTAGCGAGGGGAATGACACTGCTCAGCTGGCTGGATCAGGGAGAGAGATCCAAGGATGTAAACCAATGAAAGAAGTATTTCTCCGATCAACACATCAGACGCTAAACCACGACCAGCCCAGAATCAGACCCTCTCTGCCCCCAGTAACCACCATGCAATTACCACCCTTCCCTCTAAAACGGAAGCTCCATGAGGGCAAAGATTTGTGTCTGCTTTGCTCACTGCTGTGTTCTCAGAGCCCAGAGCACCTGCTTGTTGTAGGCACTCAGTAGATATTTGTTGAACAAATTACAGAACTCCATGGGCCACTGAAAATGTCATGGGAAGGTGAGCAGACTGAGGTGCTAGACCTCACTTTCAGATATTCTGGGGAGAGAGACCCTGTCTACTCTCCTCTACATGCTCCTGCATGAGGCTCCCTGCTCAAGACCTTAAAACCATTCTCGTGGCTCAGGCATAGTGGGGAGCACCTCTGGAGGGAAAGATCTGCAGCCTGGCCAGACCCCAGGGTGAGTGACAACTGCCCCTGGCCTCCTAAAGCATCTAGATGGGAGGCCAGGCTGCTTGGCCACCCACCTCAGCCACCTACATCTGCTGTCCGGGCCTCACCGTGCCTGCACACGGGTGTGCGCACACACACACATGCACACACACACACACACGCCCACGGCTTGGAACCCAGGCAGGTCTGTCTGCTGGCCTGGCCCCCATGCCCCAGGGTCAGGGAACTCTCCAACCCGATCTGTGAAAACAACATCGCAGAAAAGGCCGCCTGGGACCGGGGCTGGGCAAGGCTGTGACAGGCAGGAGCATTATATAATTAACTGCCCCCCACGCCTCCTCCCCTTTGAGGAATAATGAACCCTGCCTCTCAGTTGCATAAGCCAAAATAATAATTACTCTCCAGCCCTCCGTCACTCCTGGATGTGGCCTGGAAGCAGGTGTTTAGCACTTGCTTCATGCGACTCGGAGGCAGTGAGCAGGCAGGAAGAAGCCCACAAGTCACTGCTGTGCCCCACTCCTTTCCCAGGCATCCATGCCTGAAAAATTACCAAGCTGCCAAGAGGGAGCCAAGGAACCACTTCTGAGGATGAGCTCCCCAGAAGGCAGGGGGAGGGGGGTGCATCTGGGGAGCAGGCTTTTGGGGTCTGGTTTCCAGGAACAGTAAATGCTCCATACCTCTCGGATGCACCAAGGAATGGGCACTGGAGTGTCTGGGACAGGGAGGTGGCCAAGGCTACCTGCACAGAAACCATCTTATAGCAGAGGTGGGCAGTGGAAGGCAGCTCCCCAGCTCAGCCCTGAATGTGGTGGCATCTGAGAATGAAGGCACTGAGCATTCCCTAAACTAACGGGGAAAATGATTCAGCCACTGAACGGCGAGATTCCTGGGTCTCGCTAAACAGATGGGCCTCCCTCCCTCCCTCCCTCCCTCCAGCAGCCGGCTCCGACAGCGCTAGCCCGCGTCCAACCACCTAGAAGTTTATTGCCTTGTTGTGTTGGTTTGGGTTCGCGTCCCCCGCCTCTAGCTCTCCCTATGGCTCCCTTTCCATTGGCTTGGGTTGATCAGGACTGAGGGAGGCCCTTTGGCACCGCAGGAAAACAAGAAGCAAAGCTGGGGCCTGACTCCTGGAGACCCACACCTAGGGAGCTCTGTCAACAAGGGGAGGGGAGCCCTCTCCCAGCCCCCTCTGCCCTCGGTCGGTCCCAGAGGAGGCCGTGGGCCCAGTCTGGCCTTTCCGAAGGTCTCTGGCCTGCTCCTGCATGATGCACAGACACTGCTCAGCTCCGCAGCTCCGGGCCCTGGCTCTGCTCCTGGAAAGCCCCAACACCTTTCAGCTGGCACAGGGGTGCTGTACCCCACCAAGCAATGGGGCAACCTGTAGCCAGGGCCGCTGGGCCTCCAAGGAATACTAGGAAATGCCCAGGTGTACACGGCCCCGCTGGAGGGAGAAGCTCAACTTCCCCAGAGGTAAACACGAGAAGCAAAGGAAGGTCCCTCCTCCGCCCAGCCCCCGGCCCGCCCGCACGCACAGGCGCACCTACCTCCATCCGAGTAGGTCTCGGTGCCGTAGCCGTCCTGCAGCCCGTTGCTCCAGGTCCCTTCGTACTTGGCCCCGTTGCCCGTGGACTCCCGCACCCCGTAGCGCCCCTTAAATCCGTGCGTCCACTCGCCCTTGTACACCCACTTCCCCTTGCTTTCCAGGCCGATTCCGTGGCGCTTGCCCTGCGCCCAAGTGCCCTGGTACGTGTTGCCGCTGGGCCAGGTGTAGACGCCCAGCACCTCGAAGCCGTGGCTCCACGATCCGGTGTATTCGCCCTGGCCCTTGGGGCCGGTGCAGACGCCATGGCCGTGCGCCTTGCCGTCCTCCCAGCCTCCACAGTAGGACCCTCCATCGTCAAAATTAAACCTACCCCCACTGGACATGCATGTAACTCGGTTTGCAAATCCCGCAAACGGTGAAAAAAAAAAAAATAAGGCGAACCACAAACCGGATTCTTGGTTGGTTGGCTGGCTGGTTTTGTTTTGCTATTTTTTTTTTTAAAGGAAGAATGGAGAAAGCAAAAACACAGCAAGCAGATCCCGAGCGGCGGGCGGCCGCTGCGCCGGCTTCGGTGGAATTTAAGTCAATCGGGGGCGATTATTCATTTGCGAGCTGCGCCGCGGAGCCTGACCAGCGTCTCGCGCTCCCGCTGGAGACAGGACCGGAGGGGAGGAGGGAGGGGGAGGGGAGGGGAGGGGGAGGGAGGGGGCAGGAGCAGCAGCGCTGGTGCAAACGGCTCCACCTCAGCGCCAAGTGCCCCTGAGAGGCGAGCCCGCGGGGCTGGCCGCGCAGGCCGGCGCGGGGACGGAGGCTCAGGCCCCGGGCACAGCCCCCCACCTGCGGCTGCCGCGCTGCGGGCGCCCGAGGGCGGCGGCCGGGCCCGCAGGCGGCCGCACTGGCGGCGGCGCGGGCGGCTGCACCATATTGGGGGGCCGCGGGCCGGGCCGGGGCGGCGGCGGTAGCAGCAATGCGGCGGGTCGGGCGGTGGCGGCGGCGGCGGCGTGCGCTCAGGGCCCTGCCTGCGCGCTCCGTCCGGCGCGGCGCGCGCCCGCACCCCGCCCGCGCGCCCCCGCCCCGGCCCCCCGCCCCCGGCGCGCGGGCGTCCTGGACAGGGGCGCCGCCAGGCCTGGCGGAGGGTGCGGTGTGCAGGCGGCGACCCCGGGCGCCCCGCCCTCCTCATCTCCCACCTGGCTCTCCCACCCGCTAGGCTGCCCCTCCTTGCCCGAGCCCGCCTGTAAATAGGGGTCTAGCCAGGGCACCCCAGCCCCCCTTTCCCAGGACTTGGATTTAAAGGGACAAGAACTGCGTAATGGGAGGGAGCCCAGCACCCAGGGTGCTCTCTCCCTCTCCCGGGAACCGCGCGGGGAAGCCCGGCAGAGCAGGCCCGGGGCGGTCTGGGGGCTCCCGGAATGTTTCTGCTCCCCCACCCCGCGCCTCGCCCCTGCCGCCTATCCGCTCTGCCCGCCCCTCGTTTGACTGGAGAGGCTCTTGGCAGACCACAGGTGGTTTTCTCTATGACAAATAATCCGTCATTTTTCCTTACAGGCAGTTTGGGTCCAAATGTGGGCGGGAGAGGGGCTTTCGTCTCAGAAAACATGTCCCCTCCCTACAAATTAAAAGAATGTCCGGCCATGCGCACATATCTTGGAATAAAGACACCCCAATTCCTTCCCCTACGCCCTGGCCAACAGGTAGCCCCCTACTCCGAGAGTGGTCGCGCTTTACCGGGAGCAAAGTGGGATCACCATTCGGGCGTAACCAGGTCTCTCTCCACACATACCCCCACCCCCACCCCCTCACTCCCAAGAGATGGTGTCTGATTCCTGGATCCGAGTATCCTGAGACCAATTTAAAATGCATTTCCTGGACCATAAATCCGCGTTACCAGCTCTCTGGGACCGTGTGCGGCAAACGGCAGCAGCTACGGCAGAGGAGGGGAGACTGCACAGGGTCTGGGCTAATTGGAGTGCGGGCAGGTGTCGCGGGCTGCGTTGAGCCAGGAATTGCGAGCCAGGAATTGCAAACCAGGCAAAGGAGCCTGCGATTTTGCACAGCAGAACAAGTGCAATGGAAACCTCCAATTAGCCTGGGGCCCTGCACAGCCTTCTCCTGGCTTCATTGTTTCCACCTTTGGCTAAACAGGCCCTCACTGGAAAAACAGCCCCTCCTCCGACCCCCAGAGTTCAACTCATCTTCTAGACCTGCCCTGGACACCCAAGCCCCTCCTTAAAGAGTCACCAGCTTGGAGTGCGGTCACCACCTCACCCATCCCCCTGAGGAGGGTTGTTTAGGGAGTTTTCAGTTTTGCTTTGTGATTTGCAGTTACCGAGATGCAATGCACCTTCTTGTCCCTGTCTCCCTGTGCTCCTCTGGAGGGCTTCTCTTAATGCCTGGGGGTGCAATTGTTGGGTCAAGCCCATCTTGGACTTAATAGAACTTGCTTTCCAGAACACCCGGAACATTTCCTTCTCACCCTGCAGTGCACCTGTGCTTCCAGTTCTCTACTTCCTGGCAGACGCTTGGTATTATCAGACTTCCTATTAGGTTTCCATTTATTTTATTTCATCAATCTCAATGAGTATGAACTAGCATCTCAGGGCAGTTTGGTGTAAAAGAAAAATTATGTATGGTGAATGTGTAGGCAGAAGGACTGCAAACTTCCCTCACAAGATTCAGGTTCAAATCCTGCCTCCACGGCCAGGCAGCTGTGTGGCTTGATTTCATTTGGGCAGTTGTTTAATGTCTCTGAGCTCAGTTTTCTCATCTGTAAGATGGGTGTAACAATAGTGGGAAGTGGTAGTGTTACTAGGAGACCCGCCCCCCATCCCCAGCAAAGGTCATGGATTCCTACGTGGGATGCCCAGGCTTCAGCCTGCTCCCGCCAAAAACTGTGGACATAAAATCACTGTTTCTCTTGTACACTCTGCACCTTCTTTCTTCTGTTTTATTTCCAACCTGTTTTTTGCTGATTCAGCTGTCTTCCTCACAGGAGTAGTGGATTACAACGGCGATCTGGTTGGAAAATGGTAATGGGTTCTAAGCAATTATTGGTCAGTGCCTTCTACCTCTGGGTGATGCATACCGTTGCCCCTGGCAATGCCAATACACCCCTCACCCTCCCACAGCTGACCCTCCTCCCTTCTCTCGCCTACACGGTCAGATGAGCTCCAGCAGTGACAGACTACTGTCTGAAATGCAGATATCAGGCATTCATTTTGTGCAATTTGGAAATCGTTCTCCCATAAAGTGAGGCTGGAGGTATTGATTTCATGTGGAGGGAAACCCTGCGAGGCTATAAACATGGTACCACCAAGCAATTTAAAAACAAAAGCCGGGGAGAAAAGCAAAAAGCTATACCACCATGCAGAATCGTATGGCTGTGTGCACCAGGCTCTGGGGTGAATACTTCATAGTAGTGATCTCACGGGCATGCCTCAGGTGACCTGGGCTTACATACCTTCCTTTTGTAAAGACCGACTTGGAGCCGGGCTTAGTGAAGTATCTGGCCAAAAGGAAAATAATGACCAAGTAGGATTCCAGCCCAAGTGGACTGGTTTTCCAGCCTGTAACCTTTCTGGCCTCCAGGCACTGCATTGCCATTCCCCTGTCTGCTCCCTCCTCCTGCAGCCATGACCGGGAAGTTTTCTGGTTTCAGCTCCAGTCAGGCCTCCTGGTTTTCCTGTATAAAGAACAAACCACCACTCTACCCCACCCCTGCCTCCCAATATCTTCATCACCACAGGACCCTGTCTGTTTCCTTCAGAGAACTGAACCACAACCAATAGTTAACCTGTTTGTCTTCTTGTCTGTGCCTATGTGTGCCCCGACACTGTGATATGACTACATCAACAACCCCATTTTGGGGGCCCTCTTATCCCGTGATATGGCTGGCCACTCCTCTTGAGAGGTGAGCTGGCTAGAGAGTGTAGCAGAAGTTTCACAATGTGACTTCAAATGTTAGGGCGTAAACGGTGGCACAGCTTCTGCCTCATGGTCTCAGGATGCTAGAGCTTGGAACCGAGTCACCATGCCATTGGAAAGGCCAGCAGTCCATGGGGAGGTGCAGGACAGAACAGGGCCCCCAGCCCACAGTCCCAGCTGGAGCCCCAGCCAGCCCAGCACCAGTTGACAGCCTTGTGAATGCATCATCTTGACACTCAGATCCTCCAGCTCAGGTGGGCCACCCCTGGAAGGGCCACCTGGAGCAGAGATCCCACCCATGGAGCCTTCCCCACCACAACTTGTCATCATTTAAATTTCTGAACAAAATGAGTGATCGTTGTTATGTTAAGCTAGGGGTCGTACAGACAGACTATACAGCTCAGGGGCCAAAGCTGGCCCACTGCCTGTTTTTATAAGTTTTAATGGACTACAGCCATTCCCGTTAATTTACGAGTATGTCTACGGCTGCTTTCCCACTACAATGGCCCATTGAGTCACTGCAACAGAGACTATACGGCCCATGAAGCCTAAAATATTGACCATCTTGTCCTTTACACAAAAAGTTTGCCAGGCCCCGTGTGTCAGTCTGCGCAGGCTGCCACAACAAATGCAGTAGACTAGGGGGCGGGGCTTAAACCGGGACATTGATTTTTCTCACAGTTCTGGAGCTGGCAGTCTGACATCGGGGGCCAGCTGGCTGTATTCTGATGAGGACCTTCCTCTTGGCTTGCAGATACGTGACCGCCTTCTCATTTTTCCTTCCCATTTGGGGGAGACAGAAGACGGAGGGAGAGAGAAAGAAATCAAGTGAGTGAGCAAGGGGGAACAAGAATGTTCTGGTGTTTTTTTCTTATAAGGACACATCCTATGAGACAGACTCCACCCTCAAGACCTTAGTTAATGTTGATTACTTCCTTACTCCAAATACAGCCACAATGGGGTTAGGACTTCAATCTATCAATTTGGGGGGGGGGGGGGACACATCAGACATGGAGGTTCAGGATGGCTTGTTACGCAGCAGTAGTAATCAGGACAGGCTGTAAGCTTCATGCAGGTGGAACCCCATCTGTGTTGTTCACTATCTGCCCCCAGTGGCAGGCACAGGATCAGTGTGTGTAAGGTACACTTCTGTGACACAAATCACCAACACAAAAGTTGGTACTAAGTGACTTGGCAACCGGGAGAACACCCTTTGACCATCCGGAGGCCTGGGTTCTGGTCTTGGTTCTGACACTAACTTCTTGTGTGACGTCAGGCACGTCTCTCAGCTTCCCGAGGTCCAGTGTCTTCACCTGTAGAATGGGAAACTAGATAATTTCCCAGGTCCCTGGGTTCTGTAGCTCCAGAATTTTCCTCAGCACTCATTGTCATTCTTCCTGCATTCCAGCGTGACCCCGCACTGCTGTGTGGTAGGTAAGTTTACTTATCGTCTCTGTGCTCCTCAGGACCATGGGTGTGGCATGCATGGAGCTGTTGAAGGGAGCCTTCAGAGGGGCTATCCTCCAGAGGAGATATCCTCCAGAGGGGCTATCCTCCTGGAGTCACCCTGCACCAGCTTCCAGGGTTTGGTGGCTCAGCCCAGTGGCACCCTAAAACTGGACCACATGCTCATGCAAATGTGGGAGGCCAACGCGCCTACTGCACCAGAAGCAGTTTTAGAAACGGGGTCTGCTAGCTCATCCATGCAGTCCCCTTAGCTACCTGGGTTTGCAAACTAACTCAGTCACTTACTTGCTGGGAGCCCATTATGGGATATCTCTGTGCCTCTCTCTTCATCTTCAAAGTGGCACCAACATCTGTTCCTACTTTGCAGGGTTGGGGTGAAGACTAACCGACACAACACAGGTAGCTCAGACGTTTGGTGGTCCCTACCACTTGGTTGGTTCTCAATAACTTGTTGTCGTCATTATTTTTATTATTCCTTCCCTGTCTGGGGGGTGGTTGTTCCAAAGAATGAAAATGGTCATCGGTCACAGGACCTGCCTATGCCCCCAGGGGTACTGGAGGTGCCCCTGTGTCCTCCCTCCCCCATTGCCCCCTATCACCACCACTCATCTTGTTGTAACTCTCCACCTGTCCATATTCAGCCCCTAGGAAAAAGACAACCGCTTGGAAGTACTCATAAGTGTCTAAACCTTGCTATTGTCTTGGGGCTCTTGATTCTTCCCAAAGCAGAGGCAGAGAAAGATGCCAGCCCTGAGTGGGAGCAAATGACAAATCAAGTTATTGGATTTGTTGGCTGATTTCTCTGTGCCAGAGCTTGAGCATCTTATTTCATCTAAATCCTGGCATAACCCTTTGGAATCCGGACTGTGAGCATGTCTTCCTTCTTAAAGATGGGCAACTGAGGCTCTAGCCGGTAAAATGAGTGGCCCAAGGCCACAGACAGTTAGTTAAGTGTCAGCAGCAATGGTTGACCCCCAAAAGGCAAGGAGAACTTTGAGGGGACTCTCACTCCTGGGCTGTGCTGCACTGCCAGAACCCTGCCTTCAGGGCAGAAAGCCTTTGTTTTTTATTAATTGCTGGCCAGCCCCAGGGTCAAAAGTCTGTTAAGAAGAAAACCTTAATCTGAGCTTTGAAATTGACTCTAAGACGTCTGTTGGGTGCACTTTTTCCTTACCCTGTAGCTGCCTAAGCCTACATCTTAGTTCCAGGAAAATCTAGTAGTAACAGTGGCTCAACGGAGTGCCGATTGTGTGCTAGGCATCTCTGGTGGTTAATTCATTTATTCCTCATAACAACTCCAAAATGTGGTTTCTAGAGGATGTTATTGTCCCCATATTATGGATGAGAAAACTGAGGCAGAGAACAGATAGTTGTAGGGATGACTTGCTTAAGATAAGCAAGTAATTTCTTAAGGAAATGGTTTTGCAACCTTGATATTCCAAGTTCAAGGATTTCCAGACTCATACACTCTGTTTTTGCTGTCCACCCATGGTGCCAGGAACCTCTCTATTCCTGACCATCCTTCATAAGGACAACCAGTGAGTGCCTGCTGTGAGCTGGGCTCAGTGCCCTGAAATCCCTACCTCCCCTAAGCCATGTCAGCCCCTGGAGTGGGTGGGTGTCACATTACAAATGAGAAGGCAGAGTCTTGGACAAATGAGCTGACTTGCTAGGTAGTGGCAGTGTGAATTCAGAGCAGGCTGTCACTTCGCTGTCCTGCAACAAACCCTCAGTCCTCACCCCTTAACTACCTTCTCCAGCTCAGCCACTGGAATCATGACATTGGGAACTAGCAGCAATAACAGCAGTCATAGTACCCTGCCATCACAGCCACCATTCTGCTCTGCCTGGTTCCCACCCCTAGAAGGCAACAAGTGCAACAGCAATAATAGCACCACCCGGTTCAAGATCTAAAATGTTCCCTTTGTGCACCTTCCATCACTGTGTCCCTGCACACACTGCCAGGAACAGCTATTCTGACTTGCATCACCATAAATTAGTTCTTCTTTATTCTTGAACCTCATATAAATGCGCTTATACCCTTGGGTCTGGCTCCTTTCATTCAGCACTATTTCTCAGATTCATTTCATTTGTTATGTATAGCAGCCCTTTGTTCTTTTTGTTGCTATACAGTATTCTGTTGCATGAATGCACTAGAATCTATCTCTTCTCCTGTTGATAAGCACGTGTGTTATTTCTGATTTGGGGTTATTTTGAATAAAGCTGGTTATTTTGAACACTTGTTTCGGATAAAACTCGGATATGTCACTTCTAGTAGTGAACTTACTGGGACGTAGGGTAGTAAATATTAGTATTTAATTTTCCAAAGTGGCTGAGGGTGAGAGTTCCAGTTGCTCCACATCTTCATCAACACTTGGTAATGTCAGTCTTTTTAATTTTAGCCAATCTAATGGATGTGCAATGGTATCTCATTGTGAATTTAATTTTCATTTCTTAGATGAACACATTGTAGATCAATTAGGTTTATTTTTTACTTATATTTCACTATTTAATTTTTTTGTTTTTGATGTTTCTATCTATATTATTTGTTGTATTTATTTTTACAGTTTCCTTCTGCTACTATCATGTGCTATGCATTTTCTATTTAGCTTGCTAATATAAAGTTGTCTTTGAAAATAAATATATCCAAGTTAACAAAAAAGTGAGGGAGATACACCTAAAGAAAAATATTATGCAGCTGATGGGCCAGCAAGGATGAGAATGTGGCAATTTATTGGAAGAAAGGGGGACTTCTCTGGCCTCAAAGATGGAGGTAAAAGAAGGCTCTGGATAGAACCAAGAACTGGGAAGTCAGAACCCCAGTCCCTCCCTTTTCATGGGCCCTGCTGTTTCTCCTCTGGCCTATATGCTTTATGTTTCTGCTCTCCACAGACCAATTTTCTCTGCTACAATCTGTTCTTTTGAGTACCTCTCTGTCCAACACCCGGACAGTCAATAACCTGGACTCTATGGACCCTAATTCCTGGGAGAGAGATTCAACTTGGGCCAGCATGAGTCAGGTGTTTATCCCTGACTCAGTCAGCTGTGGTCAAGGAGAAGGGTCCTACCTTGTGACAGGAAGAAGAGAACACATGATTGGCATTTCTAGTGCAAGGAGAGGGAGCACATCCTGAACCAAAAATTGAGGTGTGTATTCTGTCAAGGTGATTTGACATTGAAAATGGAAGAGCTCTAAAAAATGTGATAGTCATAATTGTACTTCTTATTTATACCAGGAACTAGAACTATCTATGACCCCAAGGAGCACTGTCACTGGTCATTCAATTTCTAGATATAGATAATTATAAAGAAGAGAGGGATAGAGAAAGGAAGGAGAAAGAAGAAGATAATACAGAAGTGATTTGAATGGATTAGCAAAAAGAAAAGAGAGACTAGGGTGGAGGTGATGGTGATAGTGATGGAGATGGTGATTATGATGGTGATGGTAATGGCAATGATGGTAATGATAGTGATGATGATGATGGTGGTGATGATGATGATGGTGGTGATTAATTATTACATTGATGTTTCTGGATCTGTGCTCAGCACTTTACATTCACTATAACATTTCATCCTAAAACAACCGTATAAGGCTGGTTATTATTATTATCCCCATTTTACAGATGAAAAAACCTGATGCTTGGACAGATCAAGTCACTTGCCCAAGGTGGAAATGAACCCAAGCAGCTGACACAGAGCATGGGCTTGCAACCACCATGAGCTGCTATCTCAAATGTGAGCGTCCCCTCATTGGAGAAGATGAGCTGCTGTCTGTGGCCAAGCCACACAGTTACACAATTTGATGAATGCTCAAATAGTAAATGCCCATGAACAATCAATCACCCAGCCCAAGAAACTGAACATTAGCAGCACCCCCAAAATCCACCGTGTGCCCCTCCTCAACCATAACCTTCTCCTTTCCCCCAGATAGAACCATTAATCTGAATGTATGGTCATCTTTTTTCTTTATAGTTTTACCACCTAAGCATGTATATTCCTAAGCTCTGTAGTTTAGTTTTGCCTGTTGAACTTCATGTGACTAGAATTATACTACATGTGTTCCTTTTGGCCTAGCATCGTGTTGAGGTTCATCCATGTGGTTGTGTATCTCTAGGGTCCACTAATTCTCATAGCTGTGTAATATTCCTTTGTATAAATATCCATTTTCCCATCACTGGATATTTGGCTTGTTTCCATTTGGGAGCTATTACAAACAACTGCTTCCGCTTATTGGTCTATGCATGCTGGAATGTGTGCACACATCTCTTTGTCCAAGAACATGTGTTCACTTTTGGGGTTCACCATGAACCTCCCTCTCCAGGGACTCCTCAGGCCAGGGAGGTGCTCTTCCCCGATCTTGGGAAACATCTCTGCTCCTCCCATTATAGCATATGTCACTCTGTCATGTTATTATCTTTTAATTCATGGTCTCATCCACTCACATGAGGAGGGGGGAGGGGGGCTGCGTGGGACCCTGTCAGAGTCCTGTCCTCCCACTTGGCGCCCAGCATGATGTCTGGCACACACTAAGAATGCAATGATTGTATTTTGAGTAAGTGATGAATAAACAAATGAATACAAAAACAGTCAGCATCCTCTTTAAACATTTGTTGAACTGAAGTGAACAGTGGGGCCCAGAGGTGTTGTTAAGATATCCACTCAGCTGTCACTGTTTCCGATCTGTGTTTTGACCTTGTTTGACATGGGCTGATACCACGAACGTGGCACCTGGGGACGCAGTCCCCAGGCAGAGGAGTGGGGAGGATTACAGAAGCCTCACTCACCCTTCCTGCTCAGGAAGTGGTAGGCTGGATGCATAAAGACATCCAGAAAAATGCTTCTGGCTCCATGGCCTTCTTCTATTCCCTCCTCCTTCTTTGCCTCCCAGGGCTAATAAGTATGATTAGACCTCATTAGAGCAAGGCAGCTGGTGGTTTTCTGGTGCCTTTTCCTTATCTATTGTGTATCCAATTCGTCCATCCTCATGGAAGATTAGTGAGCAGGGTGGTAGCGGAAAGAGGCTCATGAAGCTTCTGGTTCATTGAAGGGGAAGATGAAAGTCATGGAATTCAGATAAGGGAAGGGGCTGAACAGCCATAGATCGGTGGGTATATCTGAGGGTCAAAGCCAGAGTGCAAAGGCTCAGAGGCTAGGGAGGTGAATCCAGAAGTCACAATAGTGGATTGGAGGCCTGGCCAGCAGAGACCAGCCTGGTATACAAGCCAGGCTAGGTGAGTCCACACCTGTCCATTCCATGATGAGTTTCATCAGAGCCCACTGGCCTTGGGATAGCAGCCAGTCCCCTATACGTGATTGACAAGGCCTCCCTGACCAGTGCCTGCCTACCTTTGTCCCTTCTCTCTCTCTACTTCCTGCTTCCTGCTCCTATATCCTGCCCTGTCTAGGCTGGCCTCTGCCCTCACATATTCTGTTCCCCCCAGGTGCCATGTCTGTGATACCCGCTACATGCTTCCATGTCTCAGCTTAGTAACCCCTTTTTCCCAGGAAGTCTACCTGACCCCGTAATTCATCCAAAGCCAAGATGGGTGCTCCTGCCCTGTGCTCCCAGGTGTCCTTGCACCTTCTGACTCACAACATTTGGCACACTGCGTGGTCCAGGTTTGTTTCATCAGCAGCATCCTCTGCTAGATGATTAAAGGCAGGGGCTGTGGCTGCTGTGGTCACATTCTATCCCAGCTCAGTGTTTCTACATAGTAGGTGCTCAATAAATATGATTTGAGGTGTTGGAATAAATAAGGTGGTCAGGTATTTGCTCAGGATTATGGAGTGACTCAGACATGACTGAGACTGGGGACAGCTCCTTCCATCTCCTATCCCTGTCCCCCATAGACAAAGTCAGGAAGGCCTTCCTCTCCTCTCTCATGGCTACCTCCTGTACCCACTCAAGTCTGCAGTGGACACAGGGATGTTCAGCAGCCATTGTCCTTTACTTAGGCAGAAACATTCAGATTGCCCCAGGATGTTCAGCCCATGTGTTGGGTAGTCTCCACCTAGGTGCCGATGACTTTGTTTTATTCCCTAAATCAAGTAGTACCCAAAGGCAGACCTATGTCTGAACCTACCCACTTACTGAAGTACAGAAAAAAACAAAAATTTTTTCCCTTACATCACTCTGAGTCAGGTTTCCTGGCATCTGCAAAATTGGTTGTTTTTAAACAGCTTTATTGAGACATAATTCACATGCCACATAATACATAATTTAAAGTGTATAAATCAATGTTTTTAGTATAACCATAAAGTTGACAACTATCACCACATTATAATTTTACCTTTTTATCATCCTGAGATAAACCCGTACCTATTAGCAGTGACTCCCTATTCTCCCCTCCCCCAGTCCCTGACAAGCACTACTCTACTCTGTGTCTCTATGGATTTGCTTATTCTGGACCTTTCCTGAAAATGGAACCACACGATAAAGGCCTTTGGTGACTGATTCCTTTTACTCAGTGTAGTGTTTTCAAGGCTCATCCATGTTGTAGATGTATCAATACATCATTCCTTTTTAGCCGCAAATAATAGTCCATTGTATGGATGAGCCACATTTTGTTTATCCATTTGTCAGTTGATGGACATTTCCATGATTTCCACTCTTGGTGGGAGTGAGTAACGCTGCTATGAGCAGTCACATACAGGTTTTCGTATCAATATATATTTTCATCTCTCTTGGCTATAAACCTGGGAGTAGAACTGCTAGGTCATGCAATAGTTCCAATTCATCTTTTGAGGACCGACTGTACTATTTCCCTGGTGATGAGTGATGTAGAGCATTTTTTTCATGTATTTTTTGGCCATTTGCATGGCTTTCAGAGAAATAACGTATTCAAGTCCTTTGCCCTTTTCTAAATTTGTATTTTTATTATAGAGTTTTAGTTTTTCTACATAGTCTGAATATAAATCTCTTATCAGATCTATCTGCTTTGCACATCTTTTCTTCCATTCTGTGGGCTGTCTTTTCACTTTCTTCATGGTATCTATCATTTGCAGCACACGTTTCTGATTTTGATAAAATCCTATACACCTATTTTTTTTCTTTTGTTGCTCACGCTCTTGGTGTTGCTGTTAAAGATCTTAACAAACACACCCACCTTCTTTAAGAGGTCTGCTCACTCTCATCAATCTGAACTGCTCTATGTGCCTACAGCATGGTGGCCTTGCCTCCCAAACAAGAGCCCTGTGCCCTGAAGATTGGTGAGTGGGGGAGGAGTTTGAACCAACAATGTCAGTGTGGTTCAGTGCCCCACAATGTGTTCTTGGGAAAAGCATCCCAGGCGCCCAGAAAAACCAGGTTCTGAGACATGTAATCCTTTCCCCAACTGTGACCAGAGCCGACTGGACACACCAGGGCTTCCTGGAGGAAGGGCTAGCAGGAAGTGGAAGACACAGGGAGGAGGGCAATCGGAGTATGAGCACAAGCGAAGCTCCACCCCCTCTTAGGGGGCTGAAGACCCTGGAGCTTGCTCGAATCTGATAACTCCCCAAGCCCATTGCAGCTTCTGTGAGTCCTGCCTTATCAGAGAACCAGCCTGGCCTTGGGCTGGCAGAAGCCAGTCTCTGTCTGCCCTTTGCCATGTGAGGAGCCAAGCAGACTAGCTTTATTTTCTGTGCTCCATTCCCCTCCCCACCTTTCCTGCCTGCAAAACCAAGATTTTTCACCCTGAGCATTCAGCAGCTCACTCAACATTCATTCAAGAAGCCCGAAGCTAGAGTTGGGCCTGTGGCAGAGAACAAAACAGGCGTGGTTTATGCCCACGAGGCCAGAAAGCTATCACATTGTAGAAGCTCTGACAATGGCAATTACAGTTACTAATGATGTGGAGACTAGGCTTGGCCGGTAAATAGTTATGTCAGTTAAGGAATCCCCAAACTGAATAAAGAACTGCATGACAAAGAACTTACAGAAGCCTGGAGTGGACCCACGAGATGTGTGCTCAGTCCTAACTCTGCCCTTTGTTAGCTGTACGGCCTTGAGCAAGTCGCTCAGCCCCAGGGTCATCATCACCTGTCAAATGGGAAGAAGAATCAGCCCCTTCTCCCCTGACAATCCCTCCATTTGTGAAGAGCTGTGTGCTAGGACCTGGCCTAGGCCTTACCCATCAAATCAGCATACTAACCCCACAGGGAAAGGATACAGAAGCCCCAGGAGGTGGGGAAGGCAGAGTCTGTGGGCCCAAGGTCTCTGCAATCCCTGGAAAGCTGGGGCAAGAGCTCAGGAGCTCTCATAAACCTCCTGCAGGTCCATCTCCCCTGCACACCTTGGCTCTGCGGTGGGGAAAGGAAAGGTTGCTCCCTGCATGAAAAAAGCTGGGGACCCCTTGAACTATAGCTTTCTTCTTCTTTGTGGAGCAGCTTTTTAAAATGTGCTAGGTTCCTATTATAACAATTAGACTTACCACACACACTTTGGAAACTACAGAAAAGCACATACAAGAAATGAAAACCATCATCATCCCATCACCCAGCGGTCACCTAGTTAACAATTGATTTATTTCCTTCTGTCGTTTTCTTCTATGCGTAGTTAATACAGGTATATAGATGCTCCTGACAAAGGGCCATGACCCCATCATAAGTTGAAAATATCATAAGGCAAAAACACATTTAATACCCCTATTCTAGGAACACCACAGCTTTGCCTTGCCTGCCGTAAACGTGCTCAGAATACTCACATTCACCTACAGTTGGGCAACTATCTTGAGTTTCATCTCAAGAGTCATCGTCTTCCTCTTTTCTTTCTGACCAGAAGCAGGAGAGGCAGATGGGTGTTTTCTAGACATGATGGACTGTGGAAACACAAAACACATATCCAAAAAATGCTGGCGACAGTGTACCCTGTAGAGTACTCATGATCGTGTGGCTGGCTGGGATCGGCGGCTCACTGCGGCTGCCCAGCATCACGAGAGAGTATCGTACTGCATACCACTAGCCCAGGAAAAGATCAAAGATCCAAAGTCAAGGTGCACAGGAGAGTTTCTACTGAATGCGAATCGTTTGCACACCATCTGAATGTCGAAAAACCACCAGAGACCGTCTGTATTTTACAAGATTGAGATCGCACTGAAAAGGCTGTGCTGTGCTTACCTTTTTTCCACTTAGCACAGGCTCTGAACATCTTCATTAAATTGTCTTCTATAGCCTAACTTAATGGTTGCTGGTGTGTGTCTACAGCTGTTAATAATCGCAAACATTTATGCATATGCATAGTTTATCTCCTGTTTTAAAGCTTTAGAATGTTTACATTGCGCTCCTACGTTCTCAATGCTTTCTGTATACTAACTCACTTGAACCTACAACAACCGCATGAACTTAGTCTATTAGGACCCCACACAGAGGAGGAAGCTAAGGCACAAAGCGATGAAGCCAATGCCCCAAGGTCACACAGCTGCTAAGTGGTGGGGCCAGGATTCGAACCCAGGCAGTCTGGCTGCAGAGTCTACCCAGCCTCTAAAGTGCCCTCAGTTATGGGCAGAAATGGTACAGGGATGCCTCTGCAAGGCAGACAGAGAGGTGCCAGGAGGGCCAGCTTACTCTGGGCCCAGCATGTAACTGCTACTGGGCTGCCCATGCCTCCATCACCTCATTCTCAGAAGCCTGCCATGGGGGAGTCATGCCTGTCTGTGTGACCATGTGCACTGGGTGTACATGTAAGAAGCACTGGGAACCCATTTAACGTGGCAATCCCATAGCTGAGTGACACAAGGGGGTCCTTTTCTGCCCCATTTTCTGACCCCATTGGTCTCAAGCACCAAGTCCTAGAGCAGTGATTCTCAACCTTCCTAAGTCCGCGACCCTTTAATACAGTTCCCCATGTTGTGGTGACCCCCATACAATTATTTTCCTTGCTACTTCATAACTGTCATGTTGCTACTGTTATGAATCGTCATGTAAACATCTGATATGTGTTTTCCGATGGTCTTAGGCGACCGCTGTGAAAGGATCGTTCGACCCCCAAAGGGGTCGCGACCCACGGGTTGAGAACCGCTGTCCTAGAGGAAGGGCTACCCCAGCCCCGATGCTGGTCTAAGCCATCATGGACAGGGGCTTCGCCGGTCAATGGCAGCCACAGAAGCAAGAGTGGACGGAGCAGGCACACCCTTTTCCCTGGGAAGCCATAGGAGCCCCTGGGACCCTGGGACTTTTCATGGGGTCAGGAAGAAGGGAGGAGATGTCAGGTCAGTCTAGAGGGGTGTTGTTCAAATGTACAGGAAGGTCCTACTAGGGGGTTGGTATCCATGCTTCAACCTGGAGAGCAGGACACCCAGTTATACAGACAGACCGTGTTCTACCTGGACAAACCCCAGTACTGGAAATTCATAGTTTTACTCCCTGACCTATAAGTAATACCACGATGGGCACACCCACACAGACAGACAGAGGGGACACCTGGTGGGGGCCAGCGGTCCACAACCATCTGAACCCAACTCCTAACTCTACCGCGTCCTGCCTGGGCAACCACGGGCTCCTTAACATTCCATTCCTTCTTTATCAAAGAACCACCTCACTGGGACATGTCCTAGGGACACAAAACGGGACACCCACTGTGCCTGAAGCAGGAGGCCCAGGGTAAGCACTGCATTGCCAGTCCAAGTGTGTCTGTGTGCGCATCTCTGATCTGTCCCTTTGGATAAATTCCAGAATGCAGAACAGCCAGGTCAAAGGGCATTTTGCAAACCTGCTGCTGCCACCTGGATGGTCCTCCTTTTTATAGCTGCTCAACCTTCCACACGTGTCACAATCACCTGCCTCTGATTGGGACTCGGCAGGCTGGGCCAGGCCTGAGACTGTTTCAGGAGGTGCTGATGCTGCTGGTCCAGCATCACCCTCTGAGTAGTGCTGGGTCCCCAGGTTCTCTGCCATCCCCTTCTTGCAAGAAGCCTGGCACTCGGTGGGGCTTGTCAGACCATGGCCTTAGAAAGTGTGTTCAGGGCTGGCTGGTATGGAGCCTGGGGGGCTGGAGAAGCCCTGTGTCTGCACAGCTCGTGCCCTCCCCGAGGAGTCTGAATCTCTGCCATTAGCCGCCCGCCCAGCCCGGCTGTTTATGCAGCCAATTCCTGTGAATCTATTCCACCCAAAGAGGATTAGACAGCCTGGCTCTCTGCACCGAGGCCAGGCGGCGTCCAGCCCTGTGCCTGGAGGGCCTTTCCTGCAGCCTCCCGGCCGGCGGCCTTCTGTCCCTGCGGTGCAGCGAAGGAGCCAAGAGAGCATGGCGGGCGGAGGGAGACCCCGTCTGGACGGGAGCGTCCATGCAGCGCCAGGGAAACTGCTGGGTTTCCACTCCACCCCAAAAGGCTGCAAATGCCTGTGCATCCTTGGGCAGGGTCGGGGCACAAAACCCCAACAACCTTTTTTCTTTCTTTCTTTCTTTTTTTTAAGATTTCGACTTTTTAATTTCTTTTGGGCATAAGTCACTTTTTGCAAGCTAAAAACTCAACAGCTTTAATCCAGGCGAGTGGTGGGGAGAGAGGACAATATACTTAGTGTTTTGCTTTCCACCCGAATCACGTAAAATTGCCCGTTTGGGACCATTTTTGCCACCCCCAGCCCCGAAGGGCAATTTCATATGGTTTAATAGCGATCCTCACAGAAAAGCTTTGGGCTGTTTTTATAACTATCCCGCTCTCAAGACATGCAGTACCGATGTATTTGTACACAATCACACATTTTACATCTATTACTGCTGACACTTACTGTATTTTGTGGAATCTAAGATGCCACCAAGAGTAAGGTGCTCTGGGCCCCTCTGTCCCACTGACAGCTGGGACATTCCGCTGATGATGCTCTGCAGATATTTAAAGAGTCAATGCCTCCCCACCCCCATTTTCTCTTTCCAGCATTTTAGAGCTACTCTGTTCCATGGTACCCTTCCAACAGTCACGTGCCTATGAGGACTGATGAGCCAACGTGGGAGAAAGAGCTCCCACAGGGCCCCGTGTCTGTCTCGTGTCAGTGGGCGCTGGCCTCCTTCTCATCTCTCCACCAAGACTCCAAGGATCAGCCCCAGGGGAGAGCGGTGCGGGGTGGAGGAAGCCAGACTGAGAATCTGGAGCCAGAGGCTGAGCTCTGCCTGATCCCAGGAGATGGACGAAGATATCAATACCTAGACAGACTACTGACTCCCGGGCCCTGGCATTCCAGAATGACCAAATGACGGCTTCCCAAGTGTCATTAGGCTGTCTGTGGCCATGCTGGAGGAACAGCGGGGTGGGGGTGGCAAAAATGGCTCCCGAAGTTGGGTTTGGCTGTCGAGGGTGATGAGCTGCACACATACCAAGAGGGTGGGACCAATTCGTTATTCCCACGATGAGGTTTTCTGGGCAGAGAAGGACAGCCTCCCAAGTGGCTCCAAAATGACTTCAGGGAGCAGAAGCAGGAGACTGGCCTGGGGTCTTGTTGTGGTTGGAGTGGGGCCATGGAAGGAACTGAATGGAGCTGTGCAGTTTGGATCCCCTGCATGAAGTGGGGAGCCCTTGCACTTACTTATCAGCTCACCTGGATGTGGGGCAAAGAGGAAGTAGGGTGAGGCTTCAAAGCAGTCAGCAGTACAGCCTCTAAGGTGGAGTCAGACTCTATTTCCTGATTCCAGATGGAAATACTGGCTACCACGTGTCCAGCATGACACTCAGTGACATGATATGTGATGTGTACACACGTGTGCACACATTGCACAGGGAGCGGGATGACTCCTGGGAATCTCCAGCACATTAACATGTGGGGTGCATTCAACCCACCTCTCCCCAGAGCATTCTCACAGCTGTTGCATTGTCAAAATACACTTAAGATTCTAAATTATGAATAGTTCAACATGTACCAGACACCTAGGTACCACTCCCCAGTTTTAACAAATGTTCATCTCTTCCATACTTGCTTTTGAGTGTTTTTTAAGGAGATCAAAGACAGAGTTGAAGCTCCATCTCATTCTTTCTCTCCTACCTTGCCCAGAGGTGACTTTCTAGAGAAGTTACTGCGTGTCAGTCCCATGCCTGTTTCCCACTGTACGCACCATCCAGAAACCCTACGTCATACACTCTACGTCATCGTATTTACATGACGATGATCACACTGTTCACATCCTTCAGCAACTCTTTTTTTTTTTTTCAACTCAGTGTAACATTTTAGGTTTATCTATGTTGATTCATGCAGCTGTCATTTATTTTAAATGTAGTAGAGTACATTATTCCACTGTGTAACTAAATCCCAGATTACTTAACTATTCCACATCCCGATAAGCATACAGGTTGTTTCTAATTTCTGCTTTATAGTCACTGTTTCTTAGGTGACAAGTGCAAGACCACTCAGCCAGGAAGTGGCAGGCCAGGAGTTGAGCACAGATCTTCAAATGCCAAACCTAGGGTTCCTTCTATGTCATCAGCAGAGCATCACACACAAGCCTGGGGTCACCAGTTGTGGTGGTTTGAAAGATATGTCTACAGGTTCTTGGCTAGTCTACCCCTTGAGAGGTGGAGCTTAATTCTCCTGCCCTTGAATGTGGGCTGGACTCAGCCACTCACCTCTAACAAACAGAATATGGCAGGAGTGATGCCATGTCCCTTCTGAGATTACGTTATGGGAAGACTGGCTTCTGTCTTAGCCTCTCTCTCTCATCACTCTGTGGGGAGTCAGCTGCCATGGTGGGAACCACCCTATGGTGGGGAATGGGGACCTCCCACCAATAGCCAGTGAGGACCCAAGGTCTGCCGGCAACCACAACCCAACGGAAGCCCCACATGACAGCCCTGACTGCAACCACATGAGCCAGAACCACTCAGGCAGCTCCCAGATTCCTGACCCACAAAAAACCATGCGATAACACACTTGCTGTTGTAAGCCCCTGAGTTGGCGGGTATTTGTTATGGAGCAGTGGATAGCATCATTCAGAGGCCAGGTGGTAGAAGGCAGGTGGACTTGGGTCACCACCAACGATCTCAAAGCATCTCTTTCTCATATCACCCTGGCCTCAGAGGGACTCTGTCGCAGCCTGCTGAGCTGTGGCCCCTCGCACTGGCTGTCCACCTAGGCAGCATGGCTGTGTACGTACTCATGGTAGACGTCTCCTCTCCCAGTCTTCCTCCAACCTCGCCACCCTCTGCCCATTCCCTCGCAGCCCTGACCAGCTGCCCCTCCAGGGATTGTAACACGACGGAATAAACTCAGACGCAGCTCCTGGCTGAGGGAACTAGCTCCCAGTTGAATTTCCTTCCTGAGTGTAAATTACTGACCCAGAATCCGGCCCGTGAAGTGTTTTTGTATTTTCTTCCATGTCAAGAGGTTTGGAGCCTGGTGGACCTGGATGTCCAATCCCCTGCACCATCTCCTCTCATCCCCGAGCCTCATTCTCCTCATCTGTAAAGTGGGGTCAATCATAGCACCTCTCTCTGCAGGATGGCGCAGAGAATTCAGGCAGATCCAGTGAGCCCGTGCTTAGAGGAGAGACCCCCGCAAATGGACCCCACGGTTATTATCCATCTTATTAATACGATGACAGGAGGAGCTTGGAAGCTGACCCGGAGGCCTGGGGCATGAGGCTGAACATGGCTTCCCTCAGAGATCCGGGGTGGGGACTGACAAGGAGAGGGGTTCCAGAGCAGGGAAGTGCCCCCCTTGTGCCCACACGAGCTCTGTGCTGTGGCCTTGTGGGCCTGCTCTCAGTTCCATATAGAGCCATGCTGCCTCTCACAGGCTATTGTGGAATCTCCCTCAGCCCTTGCTAGTTCTATTTCCACCACCCCAAAGGGAAACCCTGTACCCATTGTCTGTCACCCCCTCTCCACTTCTCCCTCCCTCTCAAGCCTCCGGCAACCAATAACCTGCTTTCTGTCTCTGTGGATCGCCTATTGTGGACGTTTCCTAGGAGAGGGACCCTACAACACAGGGCCATTTGTGTTTGGCTTCCTTCACTCAGCATGAAGTTTACAGGGTTCGTCCACGTTGCAGTGCGTGTCGGAGCATCATTCCCTTTAATGGCTCAATAGCATTACATGGTGTGGGTGGACCAAATCGTGTTCATTCACTCATCAGGGGATGAACAATCAGCCCCTTCCTCTTTGTGACTGTTATGAATAACATCGCTGTGAACACTCACACACACGTTTTTGTGTGGATGTATGGTTTCAACTCTCTTGGGTGGAATCACTGGGTCCAGTGATAGCTTTCTGTTTACTTTTTGAGGACCCCACCCCATTCTTCCAACCTCCTCCACCTGTCCTTCAGATCTCAGTGACTGCACACTCTGCAGGTTTCATATCCATGTGACTCTGTGGAATTATCTAGATGCAGGTCTGTGAGCCACATGCAAGCAGGGATGGGGTCTTGCTCACCCTGCATCCAGATCTGGCACGTGAAGACACTGAGTACCTGTTAATGTGTAAATAGAGTACAGGTGTGAGTTGACAGGTGAGCAGAGATGTCGCCAGGGAGCCCCAAATCCAGGAGCAGGGACCACTCAGCAGGTGCAGTGGACACTTGGCCAAGCACGGGGTAGGCTGAATGCTGGGGGTTTACACTCCAGGAGCAGCCTTGTCGATCACTGCCAGGAGTGAGGACCTCTGCTACATCCTACACTGTTCTCAGGTTGCCAGTGCCTCCATGTGGTCCTTCCCTTTTGCCTTGCTCCCCACGCTCCCGCTCAGAATTTCCTGGGTCACCTCCAGATAGTCTGATGTTCTCAAATCCTAGCTCAGGGTCTGCTCCCCGGGAACCCAGACTGAGACAACAAGGTACGCCCTCTGGTCCAGGTGAGGATTAGCTTTGTCATTGGGAAGAAGAACCATAATTTATAATGAGAATTAACAAAACAGTCAGCTTTCCTGAGGCTGTGGCACCAGACACAGTTAAATCCTTGTTTCTGGGGCTGCATGATGCTGTACTACCTACCTCCCCTGACGTCACGGGTCAGATCTGGCCCAGGACGGGGGGCACTCAGGGTCCTGCAGCGCAGGCTCAAACCTGTCCTGGAGGCCTTGATCCTGACCATAGATAAGGCTCCTGTGTACCCATGTGTGTACACGTGTGTAAGTGTGAATGTGCGTGTCTATCTGGTGTGTGTGTGCTTGTATATGCATATGTGTACGAGTTTATATTACACATACATGTATGTAAGTATATGCGTGTATGCATTTGTGTGTTTGCATGTTTGTGTATCAGTGAATATGTGCATGCATGTATATATGTAAGCAAATGTGTATCTGTGTGTGAGTGGGTGTGTGTAAGTTGGTCGGTGTTACATGTATAAGTGCATGTACGTATATGTATGTGCGTGTGCATGCACGAGTGTATGTGCATGCATATGTGTGTATATGTGTATGTGTGCACACCTAACACCAGCCATTGAGCACATATCGTGGGCCCAACATTCGTGTTACATTTATAACCATTTAATCCACACAACGTCCTGGTAAGGTGAGTCTTACCATTGTCCCCATCTTGCAGATGAGGGACTGAGGTTCAGAGAAGCAAAGTGGTTTTCCTAAAGCCACATAGCTGGTAGAAGTGGAACCAGCGTGCAGAGCCAGACAGCCTGACTCCAGAGCCCACCTCGGAACCGTGAAGGCACAGATTTGAAGATGTGAACAAGCCTCTTCTCCCCTCAGGGTGACACTCTCGCCCGCCATCTTTCCTTTTGTTCTGGCTCCTTTGCAGCCTGAGAGAGCGAGAAGTCTCAGCATATATCTGGTCCATATGTCCCCTTTGCAGTCAGGATGAAGGACTATGGAGAGAAAAGCCACTCCTTCACGCTCACACGGCCTGAAGTGCCGGGGGTGGGTCCAGACCTGCCCAAAGCCTGGGGGGCCCGAGGGGAGGCGGGACCTCACATGCCTTCGGACTGCAGAACCATCCCCAGCCCAGTCTGCACAAGCTGTGTCCTTTCTCTCGCAAGCCACCAGGACCCGCCGGGTCGCTCTGAA
This sequence comes from Lyroderma lyra, assembly GCA_004026885.1. Lineage (NCBI taxonomy): Eukaryota > Metazoa > Chordata > Mammalia > Chiroptera > Megadermatidae > Lyroderma > Lyroderma lyra. Next base: position 145,202 of record PVJL010000246.1, on the reverse strand, counting down.
CTGAGACTCTGCCCGAGGCATGCTGGGCTATGTCCACTCCCCAAGGGACCTCCCACCTCACCATTCATTCTCCCAGAGGGTTGTTTCTCTTTTCCTCCTTACTGCAAGCTTTAGCGGGAAAGAAAAAGGCCAGGGGAGACCAAAAGGCAGGGGGTGGTGCCTCTAGTGAGTATATTTAGCCCAAGCACCGGGGCAAGGCTGCGTCAGGCCTCATCCGCCTGCCCAGGGTCGGATCATGGGACTGCAGGAGGACATCACCTGCGGTGACAGCTGCCTGCACTACCCCCCACCCTCACCCCCATTTGGCTGACAGACAGGCCAGCCTTGGCTAGAAATTATATGTTTTGAAGCTGCTCCTGAACCAGAAGCCCCAGGACAGCGCCGTTTTTGTGGTAGTTGTTTGAATTCTCCTTGACATCAACTTGCACTTTTTCTTCCCCTTTGCTTTTTAAAAATGTGTCTCATTATGTAATACATATGCATTGCAGGAAAAAAAAAAGAGAAAATAGAAATAAGCACAAAGAGGAGCTTAAAACCTCCCGATTCCAGTACACAAAGAGGAGGTGAATCAACTTGATCTACGAACAAGGGTGACCCTACAAGCAAGAAGCCAGACCCCCTACGACTCCGTGGTCATTACTGAGTTCAGACAGGCAAAACTGACGTTCAGTATTAGAAGCCAGGGTGGCTGCCACCCTAGGAGGGGGTATTCCCCTGCTTGGACTATCCTCGGTGTTGGCACTTGTGCAAAAGCATCCAGTGGTGCCCTTATGACTTGCACACTTTTCCATGTGTATGTTCAATAAAATCTTTACTAAGGAAAAACTTGACCCTTTCCATTCCCAAAGGATCACCAGTATTAACAGTTTGGTGTGCTTCCTTACAGACATTTTCCCACTGCATAGGCACGTTTTATTCGTGGATGGATACACTCCTTCTCCACCTCCCGTGTTTTCACGGGGATGCAATGAATGGGAAAGTCAGACTGCGCGGTAGGAATGAGGTCCCATCCAAACCCTCCAACCGAGTGGCCCACCTCCCAGGCTCTTGGGGTGAGAGCCGTAGTGAGCACTCTGTAACTGTGAACTCTTGTTCATTTGCTCTTTCCACATCCTCTAATGCAAACATCTGTCCACATCAAGAAGCCACACTTGTGCTTTAATATAAGGGAACCCCCAATATATGGAAACACCCACTGAGTCTTCCACAAAATTTTTGGCCCTACTTGAATATGGAAATGTTTTGGATGTCAATGATAGTCGCGGAAAGGCATGTAAAATTTATTTCATTGATTAGAAATACCTTTTTGGAATCACAAATGAGATCACCTGGAATGTGTGGTGGGGATAGGTGAGTCAGCCATCAGACCGTTTTCCTCTTCCTCCTGGGCATACAAGCTGCCTCCATTTCCCAGCCGCCCTGGCAGGTGGTACAGTCATGCAACAGAGAGCGTCCAGGGGAATGTGGGCAGCGATTTCTTGCACAGCTTCTGGGCCTGGCCTAAGAAACCTTCCCAAGTTCACACCCATCTGCTGGCTGGCTGCTGAGTCCCTATGGGATCTACCTCTGGGAAGGGTCCTGGACCCCTAAAGACCACCAGCCAAACACTCAATTAGAATTTATGTGAGAAAGAATGAACCCTTGGCGTTACTTTGCATGAATGTCTCCATTGTTCGGTGTGCTGGTTGATGTGCCCTAAATCAATATGTTAATTTAGAAGTAAGGCTTTGTTTGCTTCATGTTTCTGTAAGTCAATTTTATTCAGACTCCTCACATGCATTGTCAACATCAGCGTCTTTGTCTTCAAGAACCAGTTCTTGAGTCTTCAAACTCAGTTTTCCAAAGCACATCATCTTGTTTTCACTTATAAATTCTATGAGACTGTCATCCATTCAGGACACTGTTGACAATTACTTCACCAAGACACATGTCTCCATATACAAAGTATTAGGACAGTCTTTCCCCCATGTGACTTGTAGGTTTTGATCCTTGGTCTTCATGACCTAAGCACCCCCAGGATTCTTTTTTAAAAGAAATCTTTAAACAGCTTATTTACATCTCCATTCGCAAGGGTCCGCCCCCAAGAAGACTTGCTAGACCTAGGTTAATTTTTTGCATCCTTTTTTAATTGCTTCGTTATAGTTATTCCCATATGAATCTGTATCTAGCCTTGTTTGAGGTCATTTCCAAACAAGCTGTGTGCCGCAAACAAATTTAGTTGTTCAAAATAAAATAATTGAAAGACTAACCTGTAAAGACACAATTGCTTAGGTGACTTCACATTTAAACTGATCCCTTGTATTTTTGTTATTATTTACTTTTTACATTGAAGATTTTCATACACATAAAAGCAGGGTGAAGTGTATGATTGGACACTCATGTACACACAACCCATTTTCCACAGTGAGAGGTATGTGGCCCCAGGTTCTGTTGTCTCTGCCACATCTATCATGCCTTTTGTTGTAAGGGGTACATTGTGGAGGGGTGAGGAAGAACCTTGCTCTATGTATTTAGCCAACATTATTCAAAAAACCATTTACTATGGAAAATGCCAAACATATATCAGAGAAGACAGAGCCGAACAGACCCCACGGTTCAACATGGAGCCTATCTTATTTCATCCACACCCTCTGCCTCCCACTTGCCCCCAAATTATTTAGAAGCAAAGGCCAGATAAGTCATCCTTTCATCTAGTCAGTGTTGTTGTTACCCGGTTGTCTTTGCTTACATGTTTTGAGGCATATGAATGGGACAGCTCAGGAGTCACCCAGGGTTCAGATCCCAGTGCATCTCTTACTAGTTGCGTCACATTGGGCAGGTGACTTCCCATCTCTGAGCCTCTCCCTAGAGAGGGAGAAAATAGCAGTGCGTTCCTCACAGCACTTTTGAGGACTCGATGTAAAAATGTCTGTAAGATGTTGAACACAATAAATTCTGATTAGTATTATTTTTTCCAACGATCTCTTTGGTAATATTTTAAAAACTGAGGATAGGCAAGCTGAAGGACAGAATGCTTCATTTCAGAATGTGCTTCATGGTGGAGGGGGTGTGAGGTCCTTGGTCAGCTGGGGAGGTCATGAGCCCCCAGATGAAGGAGCTGGTGAGGGATAGGTGTGTCCCCTTTCCGGGAAGAAATGTAAGAGCCCAATGGCTTCCATTCAAGGATTCAACCTCATCTCCAGCCGTCCCCCCAGTGGGCGCTGTTGGCACCTTGGGACAGGATAGCTCTTTACGAGGCCCAGGAACTGTGTCCTGTATGTTTAAATGCCCTGGCCTCCTGCCCACTAAATGCCAAAAGTGCCACCACGTCACTGGACCAGTCACAAAACCCATATAAAGCCTGTGGATGAATTGGTTCCTGTGCACCTTCTGGCCCCCCGGAAATATCTGTGGGAAGCAGTGTCTGAGGAAAGAGTTGGGGTTCTGTGGTCAGGGGGGTGAGGGCCAAGACGATCCCCTGTTTGTTTGACAGTGTCCCTGTGTCTTTGTACCCACAGTCTGGGGTCACCCCCATCAAAGCTTTCTGTGCCCAGCTCCATCTCACTGTTACAGGCTAACTGTGTCTGTCAAAATTCATATATTGGAGTCCTAACCCCCAGGACCTTAGAATGTGACTGTATTTGGAGACAGGGCCTTTATGGAAGTAATCAAGTTAAAATAAGGTCACTTGGGTGGGCCCTAATGCAGGCCCTTATGAGAAGAGATTAGGGCACAGGGATGTGTGTAGAGGGAAGATCATGTGAGGACGCATGGCGAAGACAGCCATCTGCAAGCCAAGCCTGCAAACAGCCCTCAAAAGAAACCAGGACTTCTGGCCTCCAGGACTGTGGGAGAGTCCATTTCTGTTGTTTTAACTGTCTTGTTGGAATGAATATACTCAGTTGGCGAGGCCTGACTCCCGCCATCTAAAGTCAAATGGTGGCTCTGAGAGGCTCACCTAAGAAGTAAAGGCCTCCGTGTTAGAGTCTAGGCTGTGTGGGGTTGGGTGGCGCTCAGCTCAGACCGCGGACACCCGGCCCCAGTCAGATGCCCACCGTGGGCAGATACCATCTGTCCCCGCACACAAATAAATCAGGCCCATTCTGGTGACGGCGTGTCCCAGTCTGGGGGAAGGGATTTCTGTCTCCAGCCCAAGCAAGCTGGGTGCTGGTATTTGAGTAAATTGAGGTATGATTTGAGATTTCATGTTGTGGAATTCAAGCAAGAGAAAAATAAAACCACGAAGAAGGCTATTTTCTTCCTCTTGTTAAAAATTTAAATTAAACAGTTCATGCAGGGAATACATTTAACTTGGGAAGCATATCCTTAGCATTCAGACACAGGACTTGCGATTTTTATTTGCACCTTGGCGACTTAGTACTGCCTACCTTCCAGAAAAGTATTCTGTCAGGGAATCCTTTTCAGAGTCAGTTCAAGAAGAAGCCATGAACTAATTTAGATTTAGGGGAAAAGAAGATCCCTCTCTTTTCCTTCCTTCCTTCCTTCATCCTGTCAAACAAGTATCTCAGGGCCTTCGTAAAGGGCCAGCTAGTAAATATTTTTGGTTTTGCAGACATACTGTCTCTGTTGCAACCATTGGACTCTGAGGTTGTAGAACCAAAGCAGCCAGAAGGAAGATGTAAATGAGTGGGCATGGCTATGTTCCAATAAAACTTTATTTACAAAAACAGGCAGTGGCCCCTCTGGCCGACCATTGACAAAACTCATCTAAACTCAGAGACAGAAGCATCCACCTTGATTCAGCTGCCTCAACCAGAGGTGAAAAGGACCCCCATGGCCAAAAGCTTAAGCACTAGATGCTGCCTGGGTTCCATGACTCAGAGGTTAATTGGTGGCATGACTCTGGGCAAGTTACGAATTCTGTCAGCCCTGTTGGTAAAAGGGACATCGGAACGATCCCTGTCTCTGGGGAGGGCCGTGGGAACAACAGAACACATACGTGCAAGGGGCTCATCCAGTGGCTCATGTAGGGATACATGAGGGCCTACAGTTATCATTGATGCAGGTATTGCCCTGCCAGGGGAGAGAAGGGACAGAGAAGGCATTGGAGGGTGGCAGAGGTGATTAATAAATCAGGGCCTGCTGGGGGCGGAAGGGGATTGAATTGAAAGCAGGTAGAAGCGAGCAGACAGGAGAAGGGAGGGCTGCTCCGTCCTCAGCAGCATGTAACACCATGCAAACTAATCAAGTGGCTCACTTTTCCTAAGGCAGTTGTGTCCAACCTTTTGGCTTCCCTGGGCCACACTGGAAGAAGAAGAATTGTCTTGGGGTCTTGGGCCACACATAAAATACACTCACACTAACGATAGCTGGTAAGCTTAAAAAAAGGAAAAAATCTCATAATGGTTTAAGGAAGTTTATGAATTTCTGGGAGAAGAAGAAAAGGCTTCTTCTTGGGACACTAAGGACAGATGTCACGTCATCTCCGAACAGTGGGCCTGCGGGGAGGGGACAGGGGCTAGGGAGAAAGGATAAGGGGAAAAGCATCAGGATGAAGACATAAAAACAAAATGCACTGTGTGAACCATGTTTGGGTCCTGATTTTAAGACATTCCATAAAGACATTGGATAATGAGAGAAATGTGAACACGGCTTGGGTAGTGATGATAGTAAGGAAATAGTGACAATTGTGTTAGATGTTATAATGGCATGAGGGGCATTCTTTTTGAAGTACTTATCAACCAGAGAGCATACTAAAGTACTTAACACACAACTAACACAATGTCTGGAATTTACTTTAGAATTCTGCCCTCCCCCCACCAAAATAGAGTAGCAAGTAGTTGAAACAAGACTGGCAAAATGGCAAATGTGTTGAGTTGAAGCTGGGTGATGATGACGTGGGGTTAACTATGCTCTTCTCTACATTTGTGTGTGTTTGAAATTGCCCATAATAGTTCCCTGGGGGTGTAGTGGCTAGGCCTCAGCGCTCTCAACGCCAGCAGCCTGGGTTCAATTCCCAGCCAGGGAACTACCCATGTCCCCTCCCCAAAGGTTAAAAATCATTTTTCTTTAAAATGCATTGGTGATAACTTTAAAGATCTGCTATATGACACAGTGCACTTTGAAATTTGTTCAGCAGGTACAAGTATAGCTCATGTTAAGTGTTCTTACCACCAAAAAACCAACCAACAACCCAAAACCAACAAGAAAAGGGCATGAAGAAACTTGGAAGTAATGGCTGTGGTTATTACTTGATGGTGTAATGGTTTCACAGGTGTGAGAGCATGTCCAAAATCACCCAATTGTGTACATTAAATATGTGCCCATTTTGTACATCCATTAAACCTCAATAAAGGTTTTTTTTAAGAGCCTGTCACAGAGCTAGAGGGGCAAAAGCATTGGAACAGCCTCTAGGGTGAGTACACTCCAACAATGGTGCTCAGTCCAACAGACAGACCAGTGCCCTCTTCACAGCAAACACTTTGCACCCCCACTGCCATCCTGAAACGAAATGCACAGGGACCTGTACAGTTTCCCCAACTCCACATACTGCCCAGCTGTCATATGCAGCAGACCCAAAAGGAATGAACAGAGACAGAAAATAACACGTGTTTCAAGGTGGTGATGCCCAGCTGTGCCTCCCAGGGAAGTAAGAATGGACCTGTCAGCTGCTTGTGTTGGAACACAGGTCCACGTGAGTGTGACAGTGACAGACAGCCCTTGACCCAGGACCCACTGACGGGTCCCGTGGCTTTCTGAATGGCGAAAACCTCTTGGCAGAGTTCTGAACGTGACAAAACGCAGTGTCCCCCAACCATTTGCAAAATAGTGGCATGCCTGGCAACGGTGCAGAGGAGACGTGTGGACAGCCATACCTTCTGTCTGCCTGGGAATGGACATTGGTCTTAGACACACATTGTTCTCAACAGGGTTTTCATCCTGTGTGAGTGTGCCTCGGATGTCCCAAAGCAGGGGGATAGAGGACACTGCTTTGGTGGCATGCCCAGGACCTGTGCCTGGTACCCTTCAAGTATGGGTGGCACTCCTGATCACTGTGACAAACAACCTTTTCGGAAACTTCCGACTTGGCCCCTCGGGGAAGTCATGCCCACTGCTTGGGCGCAGGGGCACTGCCTAGGGGCCATCCACTAAGTGGCCCAGTTTTGTGCCGCTTAGTTGGTGGCAGTCTGGAGATGGGGGTAGCTAGAGACAACAGCGGAGACTCAGGCTGGGGCCTCCCAGCTCCAGGGGCTTCACCCCCACAGCCCCCCACCACCTTGAGAAAGTAGGAGGCCCTGGAGAGGGTTTGGGGTTCTGCTGACGACTCTTCTCAAGTCTGGACGTCCAGAGCTACGCAGGCTCAGTGCCTGGAGCTCCTAGGATGTGTGGGCCCCATCAGTGGTGGGTGGTGTCACCCTCCTCGCCATCCCATTGTCAGTACCGCCAGCCCGAAACCTGACCCCCCGCCCCCACCTGCATTCCATCTGCGAAGCTAGCGAGCTCACCGTGGGCACAGGGAGATTGGCTTTTTAAACTGAGCTCTTGCTGAGAGTCCTGCATCCTCACACAGTCCGATGAGATCGGACCATCATGGCCATTTTGCAGATGGGCTCACAGTGTCACCCCTGGTTTCCTCTCCTGCCTCTGGGGCACCCTGGTCGCCTGTGGAGCCTCGTCCAGAGGTAACCTGCTCTGTGGCCACTTCCCCCACATTCCTCGGGTTGGAACGGAACCCTGCATGGGTTTCCCACAACATACTGGTGTTCCTACAACCACCACCCCGACTTGGGCAGGTAAGGATTAGCTCCTGGGTGACCCCAGGGCTAGGGCGGGAGGGGTTAAGAGCAATAGTACTGGGTCCAGGTCCCTGCCCCTCTGCCCTGGCACTTCTTCCTGAAGGAGAGATAACAACACCTACCTCTCGAGGGTGCTATGGAGGTCAAGCCAGACCCCCAGGGCCTCCAGCCTAGCCCCGCAGTGGGCAGTTAGCAAGCTAGCCTTTGCAGCCACAGCTTCTGCACGTAAGAGTTCAATATTCGACTGACTAAGCAAATAAATAAATGTATTCACTCAACAAATATTTATTAAATGCCCACTAAGCATAGGTCGCTGTACTAAAAATTGAGTTAATGAAAGAAAGAAAACCTCAATGCTCTGAGCAGATCCCTGAGCTGGCCAAAATGGAAGTCTCGGGGGCTGCTGTCCCTTCTCCCTCTCTGCCACTGGGGGGCCCACGGGCTCTGTGGATGCCAGGCAGTCCCCTGAGGACAGGCACCCAGGCCAAGGCTGCAGGTCTGCAGGAACCAGGAATTCCTCCGCTCTGGAATATAAAACACATCCCACATGGCCTCCAGGAGAGCCACAGGCCCTGCAAGCAGACTCGAAAGATGGTCTTCAAACGCCACTGTCCCAAGCAGCAAGCCCAGGGGGAGCCCTGAGCAGCATCAGGTAGACCCATGCTCCTATGGATAGGAAAACTGAGACCCAGGAAGGGCAGGGACTAGCCCAAGGTCACTCAGCAGTCAGGGGCGGAGTCCAAGCCCCTGCTATTCAGCGCACACTCCTGGGCCTTATTAGAGAAGGAAACACAGCTCAGGCAGAGGGAGATGGGCAGCCCTGCCTTCGGGACTGCCGTCTTCAGGCATGGGATGGTGCCCATTGACATGTCCACGTGGACCACCTTGAACATCCAATGTGTTCACACAGAAGCTCTGGTGTCCCCCCTAACCAGAGTCTGCTTGGAACCCTCTGGCACGTTTGTCCAAGTGGCGTCTGTCCCTCAGGAGCCTCTGAGTTCTTTGCAGTCAGGAGCCAGAGCCTCTCCCTCTGTTCTGGGCAAGTTCTCCATTTCAAAGAGAACTTTCTGTCATTGTGAGTGACTAAAAATCCTTGTCAGGCAGACACTGGGGCTTTGGCAAAACATGATCATGGAGCTGGACAAGAGTTCTGGCCAGGCCTCTATGAAATTCCCTAGGCATGATGAAAGTTAATTGAGCCTGGCCCGCACATCGTGCATGAGAAGTTTGTACCCATTGTCCTTCCCAGGAGATGTCTGCCACCAGGCAAGCATGACAGCTCTGAGTGAAGGGCCCAGGCTACGGGCAGCAAATCCCGCTGGTGATTCTGGGCCAGATGTTGTCTTAAGACACTGCGGTAGGTGCTGCGTTCATGTGGACCACGGAGGGCACCCTGAACACTCCCCAGACAAGGGCCTTTCTGGAGCTGGCCACGTCTCCCCAGCAGGCAGTTTTACCCACCAGCTTCCACCCCTGCGAGAAAACGTTGAATCCCCTAAGCCTTGCCCAAACTCAGCACCATTTAGTGGAGTGGCATCTTTTTCAGTTGCACGGATGGCTGCTGGTGGGGATGTAATATGGTGTGGTCACTGTGGGATAAAAGCCTGGTGGTTCCTCAAACAGTCGGAGTTACCACGTGGCCCAGCAATCCACTCCTAGGTTTATACCCAAGAAAAATGAAAATGCACAGGAATGTACACAATAGCTTATTCATGACAGCCAAAGGGTAGAAACAAGCCAAGGGACCATCAGCTGATGAACGGACCAACGAAATGTGGTCCATCCTCACAATGGAATATTAATCACCATAAATAGGAATGAAGTCCTGACACCCACTAGACTTGGGAGAACCTTGAAAACATGATTCTAAGTGAAAGAAGCCAGTTACAAAAGACCAACATTATATGATTCCATTTATATGAAGTGTCCAAATTCACAGAGACAGGAAGTAAATTGGAGGCTGCCCAGGGCTGGAGGGATGGGGGTATAGGGGGCTGACACCTAAGGAGTGCAGGGCTTCTTTTTCGGGTGACAAAAATGTTCTAAATTTGACGGTGGTGATGGTTGCACAGCTCCATGAATATAGAAAGTACCTTTGCACTACACACTTTCAATGGATGAATTGTACATTCTGTGAGTTATTTCTCAATAAAGCTTTTTTTTTTTTTTTTTTTTAATATGTGGGTAGTTACCTGGCTGGGAATCGAACCCAGGCCGCAGCGTTGACAGGGCTGAAGCCTTGACCACTACACCACCAGGGAACTCCCTCAATAAAACTTTAAGAGAAACAAAAGTTAATGAAAGGCAAGAACATGGAAGAACTGGAACTTTCAGACACTTCCAGAGTCTTTACGTATAGAACTTTGTAGAGCTTAACAGGCATTCCCAACGTTGTTCAGCTCGCACTCTCAGGCATGTACTCAGCAGATTGAGTGCATTTATTCACCAAAAGACAGGCAACAAAATGTTCATCACAGCATGAATGGTGGTAGCCCTGACCTGGGAACAACACACGTGTCTACCAGTAGTAGAATGAATAAATAAGTTCCATCTGGTCACACAGTGGGACACCATGCAGCAATGAACATGAATGAGCTAAAACTAAACAATATGGGTGAATCTCACAAACACATGAGTGAAGGAGCACATGCTACTTAATCTCACGTGTACAGATCTCAGAAACCAATCTTTTATGTTGAAGGTCATATCGATGATTATTCTCAGAGGTGGACAGTTTTGAGGGGGGCAGGAAAATGGGGTTCTGGGGGCTGCTGATGTTCTGCTTCTTGACCTGGGTGCTGTTACATGAGTGTGTTTGCTCTGAGAATTTAACTAACAGGACACTTAGGATTTGCACACTTTTCACTTGTGTGTCATGTTTCAATAGGTCTACTAATAAAAATATTTAAAAAGTTAATGAAAGGAAACAACTCAAATGCTTACCAATAGATGATGAGATAAATTAATTGTGGTATGTCCATACAATGGAATACTATTGGGCCATAAACAGGAGTGAAATACTGAAGCATACTATGGCATGGGTGAACCTTGAGAACATTATGCTCAGTGAAAGAGGCTAGATACAGAAGGTCACATACTGTCTGATTCTGTTATATAAAATACCCAGAATAGGCAAATTCACAGAGATAGAAAGCAGATCCATGGTTTTCAAGGGCCAAGCGAAGGGGAAATGGGGAGCAACAGCTAATGGATAGAGGCTTTCTTTGGGGGATGATTAAAAGTTCTGGAATTAGATAGTGGTGATGGTTGCAACAGCTCTTCAATGTACTAAATGTCACCGAATTGTACACTCTAAAATAGTTCAGTGATGAATTTTATGTTTAAAGAAAGTTAATAAAAGTATCAAGGGGCTGGCCCAATAGAAAAGGAGCTAGGATCTCCCCCATAAACGTGTCCCTCGCAAATTACACCTAAGAGTATAATTTTATTTTGAGTACTTACTATGTGCCAAGACCTAGGATGAGCCCTTTTCTTACAGTATCTCATTTCTTTTTTCAAAACCATCCTAGGGAGCAAGCGCTACTACCACCCATTTTTACAGATGAGGAAATCAGGCACCCCAAGGGGCCCAATTCCTTTCCAGTCAGGGAGTCGCAGAATGGGGCTTGAGCAGTTCTGTCCAAGGCCACACACATAGGCAGGTGGGGAGCTGCCTCTCCTGCTCTGTGCAGGGGACCGTAGTTCCCCACTCACAGCTGGTCTGATGTAACCAGCAGGTGGGATGTTCATGGTGGAGAGCAATGGTGTGAGAAGACAGGCAGACCACCACCACCCTCCCCAAACCTCCCTTTAGTGAAGCCTGTGTCAGGGACAAGGAGAAAGGCTGGGGCCGCCAGCCACAGCACGCTGGCCTCTGATGAGCTGCGTGTCTATAAATGACACCACAATATAAGGTGATGGAAAGAGAACTCACATTAGGTGGTGAACTTACTATGCAACAAGTTGACGATGTACTGTAGAATGGTACACCTGGAACCTATGTAATCTTTGCTATCAAATGTCACCCCAATAAGTCTAACAATAAAAAAATAAATTTAAAACAATGACACCACTGTCATGATGACAAGGACAGTACTTGGTTTGGGGACATCCTTCCACATGCCAGGCCCTGTCAGACACTTCATGCATTGTCTCATTTGATTCTCACAACAACCCAAGTGTCCTCACCATTTGATAGCCAAGGGAACTGAGGCTCAGGGAGGCTAGGTCACCACACAGCTCCAAGTGGCAGAACAGGAATTTGAACCCAGAAAGTTGGACCCCAGATCTCCCTGCTGGACACCGCCCAGTTACAGGTAGCCTGGGCCCTGAATGTTCCCCTGAGAAAGCACAGTCGGTTTGGCATGATAAACATTTGGAACCTTCTCCTAGGTGGCAGGTTATGTAATAAGAGAGGAAAGCCAAGGGGTGCCTCAGGGTCAGGGTCTGAAAAGACAGATCTTCATAACCTCCGGTGAGGCGGTCAGGGCTTAGATGCAAAGATGCTTCCAATCACACACAAAGCCATCAGCCACTCAGGGAGGCCACTACCACCGCTTAGGGAAGCAAAGACTCACCCTATAGCTCTGGACACATGTGACGGGAGGAAGCAGCAGGTGGGTGCTGAGCAGGCCCCAGTCTAGATTCACCCTTCCAGCAAGGGAACACATGGGAGGCCAGGGCTGAGGCCACAGCGAGAGGCAGCCATCAGGGCAGCCAGCCTGGGCCACAGTACGTTTTCTATGTCCAGGTGGAGGCCCATTGATGAAGAATCTGCCCTAACAGAATCGGGTCTTGCCAGGCCCCAACGGGGCTTATTTATTCATTCAGCAAATATCTACTGGGCACTATGATGGCTGATTTTTATCTGTCAACTTGGCTGAGCCACAGTAACCAGATAACTGATCATCTATTATTCTGGATGTTGCTATGGGGATATCTTTGGATGAGATTAACATTTAAATCGGTGGATTTTGAGTAAAGCAGATTGCCCCTCCTAATCTGGGTGGGCCTCACCTAATCAGACGAAGGCCTGACTAGAATAAGAGACCAACTCCTTCCAAGCAGGAGGGAATTCTGCCAACAGATGGCCTTCTGACTGTGACTCAACGTTGGCTCTTCCCTAGGTCTCCAGCCTGTGCTGGCCCACTCTGTAGATTTTGGATTGCCAGCTTCCACAATAGTGTGAGCCAATCCCTTAAAAATACACACAAACACACACACACACACACACACACACACACACACACACACAGAGAGAGAGAGAGAGAGAGACACAGAGACACACAGAGAGAGACAGAGAGAGAGATGGCTACAGATATACATACAGGAATAGAGATAGAGATGTATAAGAGCTGTCCGGAAAGTATCCAGCCACGTAACCATTCTCTTCATATTGACAATAGCTGGATTTTTTCCAAACACCCCTCGTATACATGTATGTATGTATATATACATCCTATTGGTTCGGCTTTTCTGACAAATACAGGCACCTACTGTCTGGTACGGCTGGAACTCAGAGTGGTGACCTTTCTGAGGCCTCAGGTTGCCCGAACTATTAAAAGGGAATGAAGATACCAGACCTTCAAGGACACTGTGTAGCTACCTAGGACAATGCAGGTGCAAGGTTTTGTCAGCTCCCAAGTTTGAGGCTGCCCCACAGGATAGAGGCTCCTCCCAGACAGCTGTGTGACCTTGCCCAAGGGACTTCACATCCTAGGCTTTCATTTCCTTGTCTGTGAAATTGGCTAATGACAGTTTTACTTCATGGGTGGTGATCCCCCAGGAGAATCAAGCAGTATCTAATGTAGAGAAAGGGAGTTGTGCCCAGCCCACAGCAGGCACTCAACAAACCGCCTCTGGGTATGGCTCTGTAGTCAAGCCAGGAACTTGATTGTGTCCAAATCACCCTGGGTGGGAGCAGGGGAGGGGGGCGTCAGGTTGCTGGGACCCTCTGACCCACTGAATCTTCCTCTCTGAGTGGAGGAGCCTAGGATCTGCATTTGAATCATGTCTATCTCCAGGTGGCAAATTTGGGAACCCCAGCCCATCCTGGAGGAGCCTCAAAGGGCCCTTTGCATGCAGACAGGGCTGGGCCTTCTGAAGACGGGCAGCAGGAGGCCCCTGACCTCACATCCCACGCCCAAGTGAGTTGGGCTGGAGCTGGGCTCTGGGCTACTAAGAAAAACTGCCAGATAATGAGCTACCTCATTACCTTGCAGACTGCCATTGCCCTCAGCCACCATCTGCCATCTCACCTGTCACCTGGCACATCCCCATCTCCCCATCGGCAGGAAGGGGGGAATCCATGCTGCCTTGAGCCTCCTCCCTCAAAATTGTGCCTCATCCTGCTCCACGGGGGAGGCTCCAAACTGAGGCAAGGCTGTGCAACAGACGCGAGTCAGGGTGATGTGGGGTGGGCCAAGCAGCGGGCTCTCTGTTCTGCAGAGCTAACTAAGTCACCTCGTGCAGCATTCAAAAGCACCCAGGACACCACCCATCTCTAGGTTCTTCTTTCTTACCACAGCTTCGATTTTGTCCAGGGTGCCAAGGTCCCAGCTGAAAACCCACGTGTCCCAGCCTTCCCTGCAGCCAATGGCTCATGCACATCAGGGAAGGGCGTTCCCGGAAAAGCTGGTGTCTGTGCTTTGCAGACCTCCTCCCAACCTGGAGGCCACAGAGGCTGGCAGAGGCGCTGCCATCTTGTGGCCGTGAGGACAGGCGCTGGGTGAGGTCACTTGCTGCTGCCCAGGCTGGCCTGCCTACATCTGGCCGCCTTCAGGATTTGTGACAAAACAGGCTCCTTGTCCCACTGTGCCAGCGTCTGGTTCTGCTCCTGGCAGCCATCTGTGTTTCTCAGCCTCCTCAAGAATAAAGTGAGAATTTTCTTCTCGGCCCTGTCCCAGCACCCAGCATCCCCAGAGGCATGCGAAGAGACCAGGTTCTTGGGGGCAAAACACTGGGTGCCCATATGAGCACATGTGATGATAGGTTGTATTTTTTTTTCCCACCCAAATGGTAGCACAAAGCACATAGCTACTCTACCATAGAGCTTACCTTCCCGCAGGACAGGGCGCGTGGTGACAGAGGCTGTGCATCCTTCACTGGGTGAATTTACCTGAAGGTGCGTAACCGGTCCCCTGGGGGAGGGACAGCAGGCTGTGGCCAGTCTTTCTAGCATGTGTTTTGGCAATGATTTTTTTTTTACTTGTTTCTCCCTTTATTTCTTTTTTTACACTTTATTTATGTATTTATTTTGACATTCAATGTTATTTTATATTAATTTCAGGTGTATAGCATAGTGGTTAGCTATTTATATAATTTATGCAGTGATCCCCCTGACTAGTCTAGTACCCACCTGGCACTATGCATAGTGATCACCGTATGACTGACTATATTCTCTATGCCTTACCTGCCCATGACTATTTTGTAATTATAAATTTGTACTTCTTAATCTCTTCACCGTTTTCACCCTGCTCCCCAACTCCCACATCTATCACCCCAATAAATCTCTTACCCAGCTGACCCCATGCATAGTTATTATATTACTGACTGTATTCCCTATGCTATACCCTACATTCCCATGACCACTGTGTAACAACCAATTTGTAATCCCTTCCCCTTTTTCACTCACCCCCAGGCCCCCTCCCATCTATCTGGCAACCGTCAAAAGTTTGTTTCTCTTCTGTTTGTTGATCTATTCTAAAGGTACTATTTGGCCAGATGGTTAAGACTGTGATGGAAGCACAAAGGTAGCCCCATGAAAACCAGGCCATGAGACAGTGAGAAGGCAGGCAAGCAGGGCACCTTTCTGTTTTCCTTCTCAGCACAGTCGATGGCTGACCCCACCCCCAGATCTGACCGTGCCCCAGACTTAACCCTCTCCAGGCCTGGCCCTGCCCACAAGAAGCCTGGCCCTGCCCCTCCTCCTCCAGGAGACCTAGCTCCTCCCCAGGAGACCTAGCTCCACCCCAGGAGGCCTAGCTCCACCCCAGGTGGCCTGGCTCCTCCCTTAGGGGGGTCTGGCTCTTCCCTGAGTCTGCCTGGCCCCACACCTTTGGCTCTTTCCTGCTCCATTAGAACTTGCTTCCCTCTCTGTTTGCCTTCCTCCTGCCCAGCTCCTCCTCTGGCCATCACCACTGGGTCCAACCCCTAATGTCTATTTCCTGGACTGTTGTCACTGCCTCTGGCTGGTCGGCCAGTCCCCTCTCCGGCCCCATTCTCACATCCAATATGTCACTCACTCCTGTTGAAAACTCTCCAGGGAGCTTGTTGCTTCCACAGGCAAGGACCAGCCCCACACTGTGTCTCTTCTGCAGAGGAGCACCTTGTGTCAAGCCCCACCCGCCTCTGCTCTTGCACACCATAGCCCCTCCACCTTCCTGGTGAACACTTGTCCTTCAATTTCAGATGGGTGTCAGCCCCCTGGAGCCCACCTGCCCTGCCAGTGAGACCTGTCTGCTCGCATTTGTTGCCCCTGTCTGCAGCAGACGTTCACCCCATCTCTAAGAGCGGCTGTGCACTGTGCGCTTTGCTGCACTGAATGCTTTGCCCTGCACCCTCTCGCTTAATCCTCAGCCGGTCTCAGGAGGTCAGAGTGCTGTTGCTCCCGTCTGACAGAAGAGGAAACTGAGATTATTTGTGGAAGTGTCGCCTGGGCTCAGCACATGGGCTTTGTTGGTTGAAAGGAGGCATAAATGAGGCTGGTACGGAGAAGGAAAAGGCAAAGAAAAGTCCCAGTTTCCATAGCAACAGAAAGGCTGCAGTACTTTGAACAGAGAGGACTGAGGTGGGGGTGTCCTGGGAGCAGGATAAATCATGGAATTGCAAGATAGAAGGGATCTTCGGTTTTCTCTGGTTCAGGAGTTCTCACTTAAGGGCAAGTTCCCCCTCCCCAAGGGACATCTGGCCACGACCAGAGGCATTTTTGGTTGTCATTTTGGTTGGGTGGGGGTGCTATTGGGATCTGGTAGACAGAGACCAGGGATACTGCAGGAAGTCCTGCAGTGTGCAGGGTGGCCCCCAGCGGCATCATCCAGCTCGGACTGTCAATAGTGCTGAGGCTGAGGAACTCGGATATTGTTCAACCCATTCTGGGCTTGAACCCTCTCTGTGACATCCTCCCACCCTCCTCCAGAACCTGTTTCATTCAGTCCTTGCGTAAACGTAGGTTGACCAGATATAGGACAGAAGACAATGGTGCTGTCCCATTTCAGATGGTATGTATGGCCAGCCCCCTCTCACTGGGCTAAATTCAAGGTGTCAGTAGGCTGACCACATGTTCTGTTTGAACTGGGCCAGGACCGTTGTTTTCTGTCCCATTTAAAATGGTACTTCCGATCAGCCTACTTAACTGCCTCCAGTGACGGGGGTTTACTACCTCTGGGAGCAGCTAGTCCAAGGGAACAAGCTTAAAATCAGTACCAAAATGGGCAGGACATCCAGAGGAAGAAGTTACCCCTTATGTCTTCAAAGTGACAAGCCATACTCAGCTCATACTAAGGGCTTTGAGAGAAACAAGCCACCAATGAGCTAAGACACCAGCTTCTGTCCTCAGAGTCTCTGCAGAAATGCATCCTTCAGGAACCAGGGGCGTCTGGGGCGAATTCAGAGGGTCCTATTGGTTCTTGGCCCAGGATCTCTCAGCCTGTGGCTGCAGGGAAGTAGTGGGGAGAGGCAAGAAGGAAGCAGGACTTGGCCATTTGCATTTCCAGAAGTAAAATCAGTTTCTGAAATATTAAAGTCTTATTAATAATATGCATGCTGAAGTAGTTAGGGGGAAAGGTACACACTCTGAAACACATAAAAAATAGGAGGGATGAATGGGTGGGTGGATGGATGCACAGATGTGATTATACAAGTACATATAGAACACTTTTATTAAAGCTCTATGATTAAACCCACATTATGGATGAGGAATCCTTTAGAAAGTGTGTGAAAATTGCTGAAGGTCATCAGCCAGTGAATTGGGAGGGCCAGTATTTGAACCCGGGTTAGTCTGGTTCAGAGCCATACCCTGCACACCCTGTACGACGACTCAGCCTTTCCACAGAAAATCATTGAGGGCCCTGGCTGCTCCAGGTTCTCTATAGGAAAGGCAATGCTGTCACCAGAAGGAGGGGTCCCAGGGGTGTTGTCTGAAGCCTGCCTTGATTGTACCTACAGGGTGGGGGCTGGTGAAAAGGTGCAAGTTTCTCTAAGGTGCCCATTGGTGATGTCCGATTGGGAGAGCGTTCAGATACTGAAATGGGGCCATGAACTTGAGAAGCGATTCTTGCCCTTGTGGAGCCTGCACTTTCTTTTCCTCATCCCCATTATTTCCCAAGCATGCTCTAAAGCAAGGGTTCCTAGCCCATTTTTGTCCCATGGACCCTTCTGGCCTTCTGGTGAAGCTTATGGATCCCTTCTCAGGATATTTTAAATGCACCAATACAATGCATCGAGTATAACAAACCAGTCACGTAAACTCTAAAAACTACCATTTTAGATCAAGATCCAAACTCTAATACTGCTGTTTTTCCCAGTGGAGGTGGACCAGCAGGAGGCCACTGGCACCTGTGAAACGGTGGGTTTTGGTGCACTGGTTCAGTATGTGAGCACTGGGGTCAGATGGACCTGGGTTCGAATTCCGCGTCTGCTATTCATGAGCTGTGGCACCTCCAGCTATGTATGGTGTTGTCCTGATCGCCTTTGAGTTTCTCATCAATAAAGTGGGGATGATCATAGCACCTGCCTGGAAGATTGGAGGTTAAGGGAGTGACTGTAGCTGATACGGCCCCATCTAAAGTCCCTACAGGTGGCAAAATTGCCTCTGGCTAATGCCACTGAGTCTGTGTGCATCAGTTAAAAGCGGGTGCAAGCAAGGGTATAATTTTTTCTTCCCATCTAAGTTCACCAACTCCTGGAGTCCCTCTGTGAACCCCACAAGGACCCCTGCTCTCATGGGAACTGGGCTTGACTGCTGAGCTGGCAGGGATCCTTGGTCCATTCTGTTCTCCCGGAGCAGTAGGAATTTTTTAACCTCCTGAGCCCAAGTGGCGTGAGAATGCCCAGGCAATGGCCTCTGCCCCTTACCCAACCCCCAGCTTCAGCCTGGGCCCAGAGATTGAGTTGTTTGCATTCTGTTCCTGCTGGAAGGGAAGGAAACAGGGCCAGCCAAGACAGACCTGTCAGGGTCACTCAGCCCTTGAGCCAGCAGCCGAGCTTTCTCTCAACAGCTGGAGAGAAGTGAGGCTGTTTGTGTGCTTGCCATGTTCCTGGGGTCCAGCGGCTAGGAAGGCCGCTCAGGGCCAGCCCCTGTCGTCACTAGCCATCCCGGCTGTTTTCCTGAAAGTCTTGGCAGATGGGAAAACACTGGCTGGCCAGGAAGTGGAGATATCACCCAGCTGTGAGTAACCCGCTAGTGGGGCGGAGGGAGGGGAGGGTGTATGGCCTAAAGCTGGTGGCAAGTCACCGTGGATAGGAAGGGACTCTGCCGGCTCAGGAAGCCAGCCACTCCTCCCTGCAGCGGAGTGGAAAGTAAGGGTTTTTCCAGGCAAGGGAATTAGCCTGGCCACGGCGGGGCAGTGGTGTTCAGCAGCAGGCCTGCACTCTGGGCCGTGAGAAGGTTAACTGACAAACGAGGAGAAGGCCTTCCGGGAGACAAAAAGCATAGATAGCCCAACATGTGGCCTCAGGAGCCAGGCCTTGGGGTGCAGAGCCTGCTCCTGGCTGTGTGGCCTTTGGTGAGTCACATAACCTCTCTGTGTTTTCCGATAAGATGGGGGTTATAAGAGCATTTAGTCTTAAGAGCACTTGCAGGGAGCAAATGTGACAGCTGAGCGCAGAGAGTGAGGAAGGAGTGCTAACCCCCTTCTGGACCTGGTCTCCCCATCTGAGAATGGGGAGAGAGGACTGTCCCACCTCACAGGACCCTCTAGATCTGACTGAACTCCTTCTTCTCCCAGAAATGGGGAGTCTAGCTCCCTTCCTTGACACTGGGCCTCCCTGCCGTCTTCGAAAAGCCTGTTTGGTTCATTTTTGTGCATGGATCTTAAGAAAAGTCGAACATAGAGAAAGGGCAGAAGCAGCCCCTCCCACGCTGGCCTGGCTGTCAGAGGCCCATGGGCCCCGTCTTCCCGGGTGGGGCTGCGTCTGTCTGCATGTGTCCAACTCACAGGGCGTGGGCAGCCTGACTCCTTGTCCTTCCTCACGGCATGCCAGGAAGTGTCTGTCCACGCTGTGTTGGTATCCTCGTAAACACTGGCTTTCCTTACAACATTTATTTATGTATTTATTGCAAAATAGCTACTTCTTTTCTCTTTGTAAGAGCAGTACATACTCATTGCAAAATAGTCAGACAATAAAACATCTAATGAGGAGAGAGAGGGAACAAAAATCTTCCTTAAACCCAACTCCCCAGGGGTTGTCACTACGATTGACCCCTTGTGGTCCTCTGGCCAGATAGTGATTTTTTTTTAACTCTCTCTATAAATTTATTTGATTACTTAATCACATACTTAAGATTCTACCTACATATGTGTTTGCTGTTAAATATTTTTTCATTCTATATACGTGCATACACATTCATGCAATGTTTTTTTATTTCATTTTATGGTCTCATTACCACCACTGAGATTAGGAGAGCAAGGACACGAAAATATGTTGTATTTCGGATTATTGGATACCCGCGGACATGTTTTTAAATGTGTGGCCACCCTTCTGACATGATGCTTCTGTCCTGCAGGCCCATCCCCATAAACGGGCACTGCTTCCTGATCCGCCCCGCCCCCTGTCAGTGGTCAGGGGCTGCATTCCTGTCTGAAGGCCTGGGGCTGCTAAAGGCTCCCGCTTACCAGGCCTGGCCTGCTTCCCCTTCCTTTGTTAATCTCCTTTAACCCCACGTGCATCTTTACAAATTGTCCTTTCACTGAATTCCTTGAAATTGCCCATCTGTTTCTGACGCAAAGACTGCATTGCATTCCATTCCATTCAAGTTCAGCAGCTTAGTCACCCAAGTCTGTGGTGACAGAGAGGTCATTTCTTGGCTTTTTCACAGTTATCATAACACTCTCCTATACCCTCCCTTGTGTGTGCCTTTGGGATGAATTCTGGGATGTGAATTGCTGGGTGATAGGTCAGGTACACATTAACATTTCTACCCATCTCTTCAAATGATCCCCGTGTCCCATCTGGAGAAAGGTGCGTTGCTTATTTGGTCTCCTAGTCTTGGACATGTCAGTTGTCTCCAATACTTTCTAAGGTAAATAATATGGAGAGGAACATCTTTATGCCCAAAGCGCCTTTCCTATCCGGGAACGTTCCCTGCCTGCCTTGCCTTATTGATTCGGCACAGACAAGGTGCCCAGAGACCTATGGGCTTGTGTTCAATGGCTCATTTAAAACAGCCATTCCCCACCACCGCCCAAATTCAAATCTGAGTGAGTGACAAGTCTAATGAGCATCACCACTTTACTTCTAAAGGTCTGTGTGTTCACTGGCATCAGGCTACAGCATCCCCCTGTGGAGTCCCGTGCAAAGATCTAACCTAAAAAAGGACCAGTGAAACTCTGACCTCAGCCTTCTCTCAGAACTGTGGTTTGCACTGTCTAGTCCTCCTTCAGATAGATGCAAATTCTTCCAGCTGTAGTCAACAATGGTCTCCCATGGTTCGAGGGAGATCTGAGCCCCTGGGGTGCCCTCCCTCTTATCAGACCCACCAGGCTCTCTGCTCACTCCTGCCTGTACTTGCGTAGGCGAAGGTTCTATATGATTGGTCCTTAAACTCAGCGTGAATGAATTTTTAGGCAGGGGGCACTGAAAAGGTCAGTCTCTGAAACTGCATCACTGACATGTAGTGCCAGAAAACCACGTGATCCGACATATGCCTGCATCCCACCCAACATCAGAAACCTTCCAGTTGGATCTGATGCCTCCGCAGCGCTCATATTCCACTCAGAACCTCACAGCATCTGTCTGTTCCCAATGCTCAAGAGTGGAGCCTCTGTTTTCTCTTAGATACCCAGGTTTTAACCTGCACACTGCACCAGAGCTTTAAAAGCCTCTTGCATGTGACTCACACGTAGGGGGCTTTCCCCTCAGTCCTCCTGTAAAACCCTCTCCATCTGAGTAAGTGCCCACTCAGAGCTGAACACTCACCTGGGCTCTGGTCCTCCAACCTGATCTCATCGGCTTCCCCACTATGGGACTGGGTCACTTCCAAGTGGAAATCAAGGAGTTGGTCATCTCCTTGCTCTTCCCTGATCCATTTGGAGAAGGATTTAATACTTATGCTAATTACCAAGCAATTATTGAGCACCTTCTTCTGTGCATGTGCTGGACAGGCCACGTATGATGTCATCCTGACCACAGCCCTGTGAGCGAGGTATTACTAGCCCTTTTTACAGATGAGAAAACTGAGGCTCAGAGGGAATGTCCCCTCTCACACTGGGAGTGGCAGAGGCAGGATTCTTCATGGTGCCTCGGCCTGAAGCATGACTCAGATGTGTCCTCAGAGCATGCACAAGCCAGGGAGGGAGAAGGGCATAGAAGTGCCAGCGGAAAGGTCTGCATGCAGCAGCTGAGTGGAGCTGCGCTCAGAGGCTGGGTAGGAGCCACCTGCTCCTCCAGCCCTAGAAGGGCCCACTTGGCCCGGGTGCAGCCACCGCCAAGCCCGTTCTCAGAGAAAAAGGCAGCCAGAAGCCAGAGCCGGACCTGCCTCCTTCCACCTCCTGTGCCTGTCTGCTGTGTGTTAGCTGCCTGGGGCTCAGGCTTAAGACAACAAAAATCTGTTCTCTCACTTTCTGCAGGCCAGAAGTCTGAGATCAAGGTGCGGGCAGGGCCTCGCTTCCTCTGCAGGGTCGAGGGGAGGGTCCTTCCTGCCTCTTCCAGCTTCTGGTGGTGGCTGGCGATCCTGGTGTCCTTTGGCTCGTGGCAGCCTCCCTCCAGTCTCCGCCCCAGTCTTTGCGCAGCCTCTCCTCATGTGTGTCCATCTCTGTGTCTGTTCTTGGAAAGATTTGACATTGGATTTAGGGCCCAACTAATCCATGACTTCCTCTTACCTTGATGTTACCTTCTTTCCAAATAAGGCCACATCCACAGGTTAGGACTTAAACACATCTTTTGCTGGGGGACACAATACCCACTATACCCTTTAATAAACCAGGCGAGAACTCCCCGAGGTGCCTGCTGGAGGGGACTTGTGCCTTCGCAGGGCATCTCATACCCACTCGCCCCTGTGCTTGTCTACTAGCACAGGCTGCCTGTCCCTGAAACGCACAGAGATGGAAGAGGCTGGACCCTCCCGAAGATGTGGGGGCTCATGGGAGAGATGAAGGTTCACAGCAGTAACTGTAACTCCCAGAGGAGACTTGGGTTGGACACATTTTGGGGTCTGATGCAGACTGTGCCGGGTGTGGGCTGAGGGACCATGTTTCAGGGTGAGGCGCTTCCCTTCAGGTATACACTTGTCCCCTCCGAGGGACGCCAGCCCCAGAGGGAGCCTCTATCATTGCGTGCAGCCCCCAGCGCAAAGCGGGGCCCCGTGAACATACAGGAATCAATCCTCCAGGTGAAAAGGAAAAAAGGCTGGGGGTGAGGGGAAAGGAGAGCTCCAGCCTCAGCTCCCAGACTCTACGCAGGGGTTGGGCCTGCCCCGACTTCCTGCTGCAATCTGCCCTGTGGCGCCACCTGGTGCCCGGCTGGGGCAACGCACCTGATGGGAACATTCATGAAAAGGCCGGTGGGCACAGGTCCTCTTGCCTGGGCTCCCATCCCTGTACTCTTCCCTCTAAGGCAATTCCTAAAGAGGCCAAGGACACCATTCTTCGTGTGTTGCTCCCTGCCTGGCCCCAGTTGCAGAAGTGTGCCTGGAGGGCTGGAAAGGGAGCCAGGGCCTGGGTAGTGGCCCCCAAGTCACCAACACTGGGAAGCCAGAGTTTCTCCAGTCTACGTGTCAGCCCCATCCTCAGCACATACACACTTACACTCATGAATGCACACACTCACACGCACACCCAGGGTCACACACTCTGCTCACACCCACACGCTCAGCCCATTGTCACACACTGCTTACTCTCACACAGTTCTCACACTCACACACTCATTCATGCTCATACACATTCATACACATTGTCACACACTCCAACACATCCGGCTACTCCATAAGCACACCCCTTCCCACCTTCATGCACTCACCCGTACCTACGCTTGTACCCACACTCATGTGCACAGTGTCCCACACTAACAATCACACACACACAAACATTTGCATGACCTCCCTTTCACCCATACTCTCTCGTGATCACACACACAAACCCACACACTGACACTCACCTCACACCAGTCTCCTGCCCTCACCTGTGCAGTGGTTCTTTCTCAGAGCTACGAACAGCTGCAGGTAAACCCTAGGCCACCTTTTTCTGGGCAGCTTGTCAAACTTCAGGAAGGAGTGCTATGCCACATTTGCCACTCAGCTTTTCTGATTCAACATCGTCTTTTTGTGACTTATCAATGCGGCTTTAGCTCATTGATCGTAATGGCCCCAGCATTGCACTGCACTGCACGAATTCACCATCGTCTACGAATACATTCTCCCATCAGTGGACACTCCCAGGCTGCCGGTATGATAAACACTACTGTGCGTGTTCATGCGTGTGTGTTTGCACATCCGGGTCACGGGACATGAGCCCCTTCCGCTCTCCTGGATGCAGCACAGAGGGGTTTTCTGTGCAGTAAAGGATCAGACACCTGTTTCTCCCTGTTCCTGTCATCACCTGGTGTGGTCAGGTTTTTAAGTTTTGCTAATCTGCTGGGCAAGAAAAGGTATCACATCGTGGTGGTGGTTTGTGTATTCTTGCTGACCCACAAAGTCCCACCTTTTGCATTCATTTGTCAACCATGCACATTCTCTTCTTCCACTTGCCTGTTCATGGGTCCATTTTCCATCTTTCTGCTTATTTGCTTGTCTTTTACTTACAGGTTTTCAGAAGTTCTTCAGATAGTCTGATACTAATCCTTCATTGGTTACTTATATTGCAAATAACTTCTAATCCATGACACATGTTTATTTACAGAAATGTGCTTTAAACAGAAGGCTTAAATTTTTAATGTCAAAATCATCGATATTTTCTTCTACAATTTGTGTTTTGGGGGTCTTGCCTACCCTAAAGTCACAAAGATACGGCTTTTTCCTCCAAAAGTTTTAGATGTTTTGCTTTTTGCTGTTAAATGCCAACCAGTCATCAAAGAACTGTCACGCTTACTTCCCCCTGGACTTGGTTTCCACCCCAGCTGCCTTTTCCTCTTGCTGGCAACTTTCTCCTCTCTCCAGCCTCATGTGTCCTCACTTCCTGCCTCTGGTCCACTCCCCGCAACTCCCAACTCCAAATGCTCCTCCATCGGTTTTGCAGAACAATTCCGCTCTCCCCAGGCCCTCTTCCCGCACCAGGCTCCTGCCCATTGCAGGAGAGCCCCAACTAACCCACTAGCTCTGTTATTTGCTCATATGTGATGGCAACCACATTTCTCAGCCTACTACAAACAGCTGTCATAAAACATGACACTAATGCCTGCTACGAACACCCTGCCTAATTGCCCTGGCATGACTGCCTGCTCACACTGCTGCCACTGCACAGTGTAACCAAACCACCCCATACATCTGCCCTGTAGTCTCTTCCTCTCTTGTCTCTGACCAAGGAGCTGACCGTACTTGCTACAGAAATGAACACCCTTGCACTCTGACTGCAGGCTGCCATGGGCACCCTGGTGTAAAATCAGCATGAAGGGGCCAAGCAAAGTCCAATGTTTACTCCTCAGGCTTCTTTCCTGCAGGGTTGCCTCAGGGCAGTGTGTCCCACAACTGAAGTTCACACTCTCTCAAGGCTGTGGACTCCATGCACTCCCCACTCCAGGTTCCACCTTCCTAGTCCAGGTTCATCAGTGGTAGCAGCTCAGCAGCCGTGGCCCCAGGGTCCCTGCATTATTCTTCACACCCCCTGCAGGCCCACACCACACTCTGTAAGCCGCACCCTGTAAATACCCTCCTTGTGTTATCCTAATGTGAGTGTGCCATGCGTGCCCTGACTGACAGACCAAGGGCTACCCTTCCTCCCTCAGGAACCCCTAAGCCTATCCACTGAGACAGAAGCCCCCATGAAAAGTCAGAAAGACTCTGGCAGTTTCCACTGCTGGTGACCATAGGTCCTGGTTGGATCATTGTTCTCCTTGAGCTGGGATGTCATAAAGGTGGACAAGGATGGTCAGCAGATGATGGGGCCAACCTGGCCACCAGAGAGTCAAACCGTCTCTTCACCTCCCCTTGCTCTGCCCTGAGCTCTGATGAAAGCAGCAAGGCAGTGGGAGGGGAGGGGGCCAGTGGGAGGGCCTGGTGACCGTCCCAGGAGTTACCAAGCATTTTATCAAGGTCAAAGGAGGTAACCTCCTCTCCTCCTGCCCACCCCCACCCCTGCCTGCTGGAAAGTTAAATTCCATTAGCGAGCAGTGACAGCTGCCAATACGAGATAGAGTGGCAGCGGGAAGGGCACGGGCTTTGAAGCTGGACCTGTCTGGGCCGAGTGCCCAGCCTTGCCATTTTCTAGTTGGATGGCTTCGGCAGGTCCCTCAGCCTCCCCGAGCTCAGTGTCCATAAAGTCAGGGCACAATTCCACCTTGTAGAATTATTGAAAGGATTACAGACGTGTATGTGGAAGACTTGACCTACGGCAAGCGCTTAGTCACAGTTAGCTTTATAGCCGAAGGTGGGAGCAGTTTTATCATTAAGACAAAAAAACAGAACTGCTAAACATGTTTTTTGCACACAAGAAGAAGTCACCTCTATTTCAAGGTTGAAGTTAATGACCATTGACTTCTACTGCTTTGTCGGATAGATGACACGGAGGCCCAGAGAAGGTGAGCGGCTTGCCCAAGGTTACACAGCAGTAGCAGAAATGGGTCTGGAATGCAGGCCCTCTGAATCTGTCTCCACGGCCTCATGCTGTGGCAGACATAATCCTAGTGAGTTATGCCCTGTGTAATTCCCTGCCCTACCCTCCACCCCCCACCCCCAGTGTGGGCAGGACCTGTGACCTGCTTCTAACCAATAGAATATGGCCTGTGACTCCCCTGGTTGTATTTTATTAATTAAGACTGACTTAGCAGACTGGAGTGAGAAAGATTCTCTCACTGGCCTTGAAGAATTAACAGCCATGGGGAGCTCCCTGGTGGTGTAGTGGCTTAAGGCTTCGGCACTGGCGCTGTCAGCGCTGCGGCCTGGGTTCGATTCCCAGTCAGGGAACTACCCACATACCAAAAAGCAAAAAAAAAAAGAATTAACAGCCATGCTGTGACATGCCTATGGAGCAAGCCATGAAGCAGGGAACTGTGTACACCTCCAGGACCAAGAGGAGCCTTGAGCTGACATCCAGTGACAAAATAAAGCCTTCGGTCCTCTGACGACAGGAAATAACTCCTACCAACAACCTCAGGGTGCTTGGAAGTAGAGTGTACCCCCGTCGAGCCTCCAGACGACAGCGCTGCCTGGCCGAGCCTTGGACTTCCGTCTATGAACCTGGGCTCCTGACTCAGAGAAACTGTGAGACAATAACTGAATTGTTTGAAGCTGCCAAGTTTGTGATCGTTTGTTGTACCACATAGAAAACGTGAACACATACAATCCTTCTGAGTCCTCCTAAACCGTGAGAAAACGTCCCATTTCTCCTACGTGTAGTAGACAGCCAACCCCTCTGTCACTTCTTCTGCACAGTCATTGATTTCCTGAGCACCTGGGCCCTGGCTGAGCCCATGTCAGTGCCTGGTGTTATGTTGGTCACTCGCATAGTGGAGATCTCTGGCTTCTAACAGGCACAAGCTGCCCACAGTAAACACGGCACCTCCTAGCCTCCTTGCAGGAAGATAGAGCCCTGTGACCAAGTTCTGGTCAGGGGATCAGAGCAGAGGTGATGTGTGCAACTTCTGAACTATATTCTCAAAGACCAGGAAACGCCCTCCCTCTCCCCTCTCTCCTTCCTGCTGGTTGGAATGTAGCCTGCAGTGAGCCAGCTAGGTTACACACTATGTGCTGTGGCAAATGCTGGGCCCACCACCCAGACCACCGCAGAATCACAGGACTTATTGCTCCCGATGCTGGGAGATGGCCTTCTGCTATCAGCTGTCTCTGGAACTACCCTCAGCTGAAGACCTGCCTTGCCTGGAGCCATATCCCCTCCGGTCCATGCGGGGATACAAAGGTGCAGCACCTCACCCTTGCTTGGGACATCCCTGAAGGGCCATCCCAGCCTTGGAGCTCCTCGTGGGGCTGGCTGAGGCCTGTAGAGGCTGCATCACAGCAGTACCCCCAAGAACCCTCTTGCATGCCGACCTGCGGCCCAACATGCAGCACCAGGAGACGAGGGTAGCAACGAATGAGAGGGGCCCGCACCATGCCAGCTGCACCTTGATATGAGATAGAGAAAGAAATCTCCACCTCTGCTATGTGGGTTGTCTTTGCCCAAATCGATGTCCTAATTAACATAGCAGGCCAGGTGGGTACACGGGCAGCCAAAACAGATTTAGTCTCTGTCATCATGGGTGCCTTTTAAAATTTCTCTGCCCGCAAGGCTGTGCCTTTCTAAACTGAGTCCATCGGACAGGGGTGCCTTTTTACAATGTGCACACACACAGCCTGTGGACTAGCTCCAGACCCACCTGCCTTGAGGGCTTAAAGACTCGCGTGGGAGAAGACACAAGGCCCCTACGGCAAGATCAGCACAGGACTGCAATGCAGCTGAGGTTAGTCACGGTATAAACAGGTAACCAGCAAAGAGTCAGAAATCCTCTGGAGAAAGTTCTTCCAGAAAGTCGTCTTGATGGGGGAGGGGATGCACTGCTCATGTGGGCCTGAGCGGGAGCCTCAGGATGCCTTATGCACCACACACAGCAGGTCTGTGTGAGAAGTGGCAGGAAGTGATTGCAGAGGCCATTAAGAGACCTCAGATAATGCAATCTCTGCTGGCATTTGCAAGGACTCTGCTTATCTGAAAGACCTGAAATTTTGGTGTCAAATGTCGAGAATCAATTACACAGGTTTGACCAATAAGCACATTTTACATAATCCATCAACAGATAAATAAAACGTGGCGATGACTAGAGTGATTTCCGCAGCCGTGCCTGGCACACACCAAGGCTGGGAGAGGCAGACGAGAGTTTATTTCTGAGTCCACTGCAGGACAATGGGCACGCAGGGCCAGCCCACCGCAGCAGCTGTGTGGACGTGTCTGATGGCTCCCGCTGGGCACCAGGCCCCTGGAGGAGATAAGCACAGCTCCGTGCCTCTAGGGCCCCTCATACACACTTGCTCATGGAGGCATCCCATACGTGGATGAACATTTGTCCACCGATGTCTGCAAGCCAGATACTAGTCCCCGGGCATCCTTGTGTGGCCTCCTGCCCTCCTGTCCTATGTCCCTCACGCCTGGAGTACTTCCCTAATAATCGCTAGAAAACAAGTCCGCACGTTAGGCTCTGCCTCCCGGCAATTTGTCCCTGGAAAAAAGATTTGGACACACATGCAGGTTCTTTAGCACGTCCAACAAAGGAAACAGCACTCCATGCAGCTGGAATAAAAGTGGGAAGAGGAAGAGGCGAGGGTGGAGGAGGAGGAGAAAAGCCTACGGATCTGGGGACACCTTTAGAATATACTGCAAGGTGCCTAAGAGTGGATGTCGAAAAGGAAGGAGAATGCCTATTGTATGTGTTTTCATCTCCGCAAAGAAAAGAGAATGAAGAAACTAAGGAAAGGGGTTACTTAGGGTGCAAGCACGCGAGCGAGAGAGCGCAACCCCTCCGTGTGCTTAGATTACTGAGCCGTGTGGGTTTTTCCTAGTTCAGAAAATAAAATACAGATGCCCAGGTCCCACCCTCCAAGGAACCTGAGGTGGCTGGTCTGGGGTGAGCAGCCAGGATCTTGAAAGGCTCCTCGGCTGACTGATGCTCTGCCAGACTTGGGGACATTGTTCTGGGTGATTTCATCAAAAGTTGTGAACAAAACCCAACCGCCCCCCGGCGGCTGAACACCCAGGTGGTGCTGTTTTCCGGGACACAAGCCAGCCCAGTGGAAGTGCCATTGAAGGCCACCTTTCGTTCCTGGGTGACCCCTGTGGGTGAGCGCGAGCCATAGGGCTGGCTCCCTGGGTGGAAACGGACCGCCTTCCCTGGGCTCCTCGGCCCCTGCAGGCCCAGGGCTTGCTCCACATCCCGGTTGCCACAGCAACAGCAGACACAATGGTTTCTGTAGAGTTCGGGTCTATAAATAATTTCTAGATCAGTCTCTGTGGCGTGAACGAGGTGGGCTCGGCAAGGTGGTTCATGGTGGCCCGTGGGCCATGCCATCGTGCACAGGAAACGGTGCTCCGGGAAGCCAGGTTGTAGCCTGCGAGTCTGCCCATAGCCCTGCTCTGTCCAGGTGGGCAAGGGTGGCCTCACCCTATTCCATAGCAGTTTCTGCTTCAGAGAACATATCTGGGATCATTCCTTCTCCTCTGGGAATCTCAGAGATGCAGAGGCCTGAATGGGCTACCCTAGGCTAGAGGACTGCCTGCGCGGGTGGGGGTGGGAAGGGTTAAAAAAAAAAGTCCCTTCTTGGGGACTGAGGAAGGCTCAGAGGGGCAGACGTGAATCTCGAATCTCGTTGTTCTGTGCCTGTTTCTGTGCTGGCCAGGACAGTGCCTATTTAATGTCTCAGAGCAGAGGGACCAGGTCAGAGGATATGGGTCTAGTCTCTCTGGCTCCCTTGATGCAGCTGCAATCCTGTTGGTGTTCTAAGGTTGCCCGTTCCAACTAGGTCCTCTTTTTTCTTCCTTCTTCCTTTTTTTTCTTTAATAGCACTGTTCCCAGGGAAGGGCTCACAGTCCCCAAACAAAGCCTGAGGAGGTGGATTTATCCTTTGAAAATCAAGCCAATTGAACCCCTTTGCTCTCCAATGAAAGCAAGTTCCTGGGGATGTGGTACACTGCGTGGGGTGAGGAGCAGGGTGTTTGCTCTGACTTGGGGTGGGCTTCCAGGAGTGCACGTGGTACAGCCCCTTTGGAGGGCAACGAAATGACAGCTCTCAGCAACGAGACGACGAGTCCTTTGGTGCAGCAGGTCTCCCTCTCAAGGCTCTTTCTGACCAGTGTCCCGGCACACGTGTGCCAAGGCATGGTCCAGGAGTGCCCAGGGAGTGATGCTCCACATAGCCCTGTTTACTGTAGCAAAGACCGAGAACAGCCTGGTGTCCGTGAGGAGGGAGGAGTGGATAAATCCCACCTGACACTCAAACACCAACAATGAGCAAACAGACAAAAAGGAAGGGTAGGTCTGTGCAGGCTGATGCAGGACAATCTCTGCGATAAATGAAAGAGCCAGGTACATACATGGATGCTCCTGTTTCTGTAAAAAGAAATGTGGGATGCATGGCAAACATGCATGTATACATACATGTACATATGTGTCCATGGGATAGACACATGTGCATACACACCTATCTATGCACGTGTTGTGTATACACACCTATCTATGCATGTGCACACATATATGTGGATAGGGAGCATTTCTGTGAACACGTGCAAGAAACCAACGACTTTGCTTAGCTCTAGAAAGGCGGTACCCTGAGATTTGGGGTGGAAGGTTTACTTTTCATTGCATACTTTCCTGCAGTGTTTAGGTTGTTTTGTTTTGTTTTGTTTCCATCATTTACATACATTTGCTTTTCAATTAAAAATAGATGAGTGGGAGCATGGAGAAAAAGGAAGGGAGGAGGAAGGGATGGAGGCAGCAATCTTCGTTTCTTCTGATCCTCAGGGGGCGAGGCCGGGAAACCGGAAGGTGCCAGTCCCAGCGTGCTTTCAGTCCGGGAACCCAGGCCGGGCAACGAAAATGCAAACCAGATCCGGTGAGGTTTCCTCAGACTCTGCAGCAGCTTCTGGGCTGCTGGGAAATGCTCCCCGGGAGGCACAGTGCAACCTGTGAATCTGTTTCCCTGACTGGGACGACAGCTGGGGTTTTGTGTTCTCCAAGGAGCTGAGTGAACCAGAAGCAGCTCCCAGCTCTCAGCCCAGCGGCGGTCCACGTTGTTGGCCAATTGAGAAAAGGGAGAGAATAAACCAATGAATGTAAAGGACTTGGAAATTGTGTTTTGCCCACATCTGAAATGAATAGAGATCGGTTGTGACATTAAGCCTCAAGCACTGTGTACCTGCTGCCCGTAGCTGTCCTAATAGTGAAGGAGGGAGACCTGGTACTAGTGGTTAAAGTCAAAGGGCAAGCTTTGCTGGAAGCCTCGAATGCAGAAACATCCCTCTTTAAACAAAAGTGTTGGCCTGGGTGTGACTTGAATCTCGAACTTGCAAAATGGTTTTGCATCTCAAGGAAAGAAGATGGGGTTGCTGTGGGGGTGCCTGGTTGGTTTGGACATTGATATGGTGAATATAGGACTTAGACCTCGTGAATAGAAGAACGCCATGGTTATTGTTTCACTCTGACAGGTGGGAATGACCTTGACCTGAAGGCCGTGTGGTCTGAGGGATGTAAGTGGGTCTCAGGGTGTTCTCCTACGATTGACAAGCAGTTTCTCACATACCAACAATGTGTTTTGAAAATGCAGATGTTAGGCTCCTCCACCAGGGAGGCTGGCTTAGTGGCTCTGGGATGGGGTTCACATTTTAAGATTGCCACATGTGACCGAACCCCCATGCTAGCTAGCACAGCAGGGCATGTGCACCCCAAGACATGAACAAGATGATCCATCAGAAGTACAGAAAGAAACTTACAGTTTCAACTTCAATTCATCTCATCCTTTTAAAGTTTCTCTTTTATATTTGATAATGTGCATAAAACGATAGCAGTGTATAGATGTATGCTTTATAAATGATAACCCTTACACTGCCTACACTGCATAGCATTGCTCCAAGCCTTTCACAGAGATTCATTCATTTACTCCTCACTATGCTATGAGGTGTTATTACCCGCTGCTATGGACTGAATTGTCTCCCCTTTGACCAAATTCATGTGTCGAAGCCCTAACCCCCAAAAAAGCTAACTTGGCAGTAATGAAAGAATAAAGAAGAAATGAGGTTCAATGGGATTAGTGTCCTTATAGAGGAGTGAGCAGAGACCTTGCTCTCTGTCCCCATCATGTGAAACCCAGCCAGAAGGAAGCAGTCTACAAGCCAGAAAGAGAGTCTTTCCCAGACTCCGAATCAGCCAGAAACTTGATCTGAGCCTTCCAGCCTCCAGAACTGTGAGACAATCAATGCCTCGTTTAAACCTCCAAGTCTGTGTTGGTTGGTTAGGGCAGCCATGGGAAAGCAAGGCCCACATCACGCTGGTGAGGAAGTGGAGGTGTGGAGAGGGCAAGGAGGCCCTGGCATCACAGCCTGGACATGGGGGCTGGAATTTGAATCCAGGTAATCTGTCTGTGGAGCCCAGATTTTTATCTATGTGTATGGGGGCATGTGCTATTTTTTTGTTGTTGTTTTTGTTTGTTTTAACTCATATTGGAATATGTTTTTAAAGGGTCTGGAAGCTACTAGATTAGCAGGGAAGAGCATGAGAGCCTGTGGTAGACAGAAGAACAGCCCCTGGTGATGTCAACATCCTAGTCCCTGGGAATATTTGCTTTACCAAGTAATTTACTTCACGTGACGAAAGACACTTCGCAGACATGATTAAGTTAAGGGCGTTGCGATGAGGAGATTATCCTTGACTCTTCAAGTGGGCCCTGCATGCAATCCTAAGTGTTTTTGTAAGAGGGACGCAGGAAGTTGGAGAGGAGAGAAGATGCTATGCAGCTGGCTTTGAAGATGGAGGAAGGAGCCACACACCAAGGAATGTGCCATCTCTAAAAACTGGGGGAGGGGAGAAGAAGAGGAGTTCACCGCTAGAACCTCCAGAAGGAATGCAGTCTTGCCGGCCACTGTGGGCTTCTGACCTCCAAAACTTCAAGATAATGAACTTCTGTTGTTTTAAGTCACTAAGTTTATGGTAATTTGTAAAAACAGCAGGAGGATAGTATATAGAGGAAAAAACTAAGATTTGAGGGGAGGGATTATCACAGGAAGAGTAAGGTTGGGGAGAAAGTGGTTCTCAGTTTGGAGCTGAAATAAGCTGCCTGCTCCTTTGCAATGTGACCACAGACCTGGCCAATATCGTTCAAGGGCAGCGATAGTGTGTGACTTGTGACCTCAGTCTCAAGAGGAGACATTGAAGTTCCCACTCTCATCTCGGAATGCTGTGAAGGTGCCCAATCTGTTGATGGAGGATGAGGCCACGTGGAGCAGCGTAGAGTCAGGGATGTGGTGGAGGTTATGGTGGTTGGCCCAGTCTGGGTCATGGACCTCCTTTGTAGTAATGGGGTGGGGTTCACTATCAAGCAAAGGCGGGTGGGGCTGCGAGGAGAGCAGAGGAGGGGCGGACTGGATTGCCCAAAGTGGCTGCTATGGTATTTCCCGTCCCACATGCTCTTCTTACAGCGGGGTATTACCACTCCTCCCAAAAGAAGCGCAGTCCAGATTTCCTTCCCTTGAATGGGAGTGGTCAAAATGACTCTATGTGACAGCTGATGCTAGGTCATAAAAGGTGATGTGCCTTCCACCTGGTCCTCTTGAGAGGTCTGCTCTTGGCAACCAGCCACCATAGAAAAGTCACACATAGGTGTTTCCCGCAAACCTGAGAGTGAGAGAATTTTCAGCTGAGCCCAGCTCCGAGCCACTGAGTCACCTTCAGGCTTTGAGCTGTCCCAGCTGAAACCCTAGAGAGCAAAGATAAGCTGTCCCTTCCAATTCCTGCTCAAATCACAGGCTTGTCACCTTAATACATGATTGTTTTTTCCCTAGCCACGAGGTTTGTGGTAGTTCGTTAGGCAGCAACAGAAAACTAATAGAACAGGAGGTGATCACTGTGGATGAGATAGGCACTATTTAATCAGATCCTTTCCTCTGGGGAGGTGAGAGGTGAGACAGGTGAGAGAGACACGGAGAAGGGAAGGTACAGGGACACGCAAGGACCTCGGACCTGGGTGTGTCTGTTTCTTGCAGACATGAAAGGCTCTAACCCAATCATTGGGTTGCATGCTGGCTGGAAGAGACCCAGAGATAGTCTTGCTGGGGCCAAAACAAAAAGAAGCCGTGCTCCCCGACCCCGCTCCCATGCCTCCTCTCCAACCAGGTGGAACAGCAGAGTTATGTCTGGGCTCAGACGCACCCACATTCTTGCCACAGCCCTGGCCTTGGGCAGAACCCCTTCTGAGAACAAGTGGCTCTGTGATGGGCTCTGTTCTTGCTGACAGCACCCTGTGTCTCTTGTCTAAGTCATGCCCCTTAATGCTTTGTTTGGTCCCCTGGCTCGTAGATTTGAGTTTTGAATGACTGGACATTCTTGCTAAACTCTCTTCGCGTGTCTAACTTTGCCTGTAGATTCAAGTTTTTCACAGAGTCACATCATCTGAGAGTAGTAATAACTCTGTTGCTTTTTTCCAAACCTGGCATCTTTTATTAGTTTTCTTATTTTCCTACTCTGGTAGCTCCTCCTATACAATATCGAACAGAAGCCAAGATAGAGTTAACCTTTGTCTGTCTTCTTGTTTCTGATTTTAAGGACACGGCTTCGAATGTGCATCGTGAAGAATAATGGTCCCTGTAGCATTCTGGTAGATGTGCTTTGTCGTATTAAGAAAGTTACAATTTTGTTCTGAATTTGCTAGGAGTTTTTATGATAAAAGGATGTCGAGTTTTAGCATTGCTCTTTTTTTTGCACTGCGAGGGATCATGTGGTTTTTCTACTTTAATCTGATAATGTGATGAACAACTCATCGTCCATTCCCTAATGTTAAATCTCTCTTGTGTTCCTGGTGTAAATGTACATTTGTCATGGTATGTTATTAACACTTTTTTGTACCTCAAAGATCGGGTGTGCTACTATTGTGTGTAAGACTTTTGTGTATATTTTCCTGAGTGATCCTGACCTATAATTTTCTGTTCTCAACACTCTTCTTATCGGGTTTGGTATCAAGGTTAGGCTGGCCTCATAGAACGCATATGGAAAGGTTCCTTCCTTTTGTCTCCCTTGGAAGAGTTTGTGAAAGAACAGAATGACAGACTTCACGTGTCTGATAGAACTCATCTGCAAAACTCACTGAGCTTCGTGTTTACACTGTGGAAAATTTTAAATGACTGTCCAGTCTCAGGATTGGTTTTCAGGATTCTTCAGACATCGTTTCTTTTTGAGTCAGTCTTGGTCGATGATGGTTTTCCCTACGAATGTTTCCATCTCCCGAGCACTCTCTGAATGGAAAGAACCCCGCCTGGACACCTGTTGGGTGTAACCCCGCCTTCTGAATCTGAAGCGGAACTCTCTGAATTTACCCTTTGATCTCCTTGGAGCCCCAGTTCCTTCTCGCTCCTCTCTTTCTAGGTTGACATCTGTATCCGAATGATTTGGGC
This sequence comes from Lyroderma lyra, assembly GCA_004026885.1. Lineage (NCBI taxonomy): Eukaryota > Metazoa > Chordata > Mammalia > Chiroptera > Megadermatidae > Lyroderma > Lyroderma lyra. Next base: position 109,018 of record PVJL010000246.1, on the reverse strand, counting down.
TGCACGTAACCGAACATTTGACTAAAAATGGCTCAAACAACGAAGTATTTTCACTAATTCAAGTGAGAGGTCCAGAGGCAGGCAGTTCAAGGGCTGGTTCAGGGGCACAATGATGCCACAATGAGGACCCAAACTCTTTCTGCTCCCCCATTCTTGGCATACTGGTCTGCTCCTTATGTTTATTTCCACATCGTTATATGATCACTACTCTAGCTCCAGGCATTGTGTGTGGGGGCATCTCATGCTTTGCCTCACTTTTTATTGTGCAGGAAAGCTTTCCCCAAAAGTAAACCGCCCTCCTCCCACCCCAGCTAGGCTGACCAGATGTCCTGTTTTGAATGAGACAGAAAACAACGGTACTGTCCCATGTCCAATGGTAAGTCTGGTCAACCCACCACCAGCGGACTTCCCCCAGGAAGGAGCCCCACCTGCTGGCTAGGGTGGGGCTCCAAGGGAGAGTGGGAAGAGGAGGATGTGGAGCTTTCAGCCTCTGTAGAGGGTATCAGGCCCTGCAGGCAGGAGTGGGAGGGGCCGCTGGGCAGAAAAGCATCTCTGCGCGGTGCCCTCAGGCGTAACACCCACCTCCCACAGCCGGACCGCTCCCACTCTGTCTGGCTGGCGGCCACCTCAGCCGGCTTGACAGAAAGTATAAAACTTGTGGTGTGCTGGTTAACGTTCAACGGCTGGCTCCCGGCGGGGGGAAGCCCTCATTGGAAGGTCTACTGATTTTCAGGGTGTAACTACTCCCACTGCGGTTGATTTCAAGCTACCAATTTGATGTCACTGAATGCAGGGTTGGGAAGAGATGCACACAACTGTCCCCATGAGCAGGCACAGGCCAGCCCCAGGGCACCCCTCACTAAGACCCAACAAGATTCTGTCACACTTGACTGGGAAGAAGCAGGATGCCCTCCCCTGGCCAGAGGGTCATAATTAAGGCATTGAAGGGACTGGCTTGAGATAAATAAGAAACCGTATGTTGAATACCTACTATGTGCGAGTCACTGTTTTGATTCCTCATAATCGACCTTATTCTCGTTGAGGAAACGAGATTCAGAGGTTAAGGCACACAAGCGACTGATACGGAGTCGGATCCAAACGCAGGCCCGTCTCACTCATGTCCTTCCACCCAAAGGACCAGATTCAGAATAGATTTGACTGGCTTGCAATCAGTACTGCAGTGTGCCAGGGGCCAGTGCCCTAGAAGTGCAGCATTGTGTACAATAGCCAAAACGTGGGCGAAAAGAAACCCAACATCCATCAACTGGTGAAAGGGTAGACAAACGCGGGCTACCCAAGCAATGGAACATTACTCAACCATAAAAAGGAATGAAGTCCTGACACATGCCACAACATGGATGAACCTTAAAAGCCTTAGGCTGAAGGGGTTCCCTGGTGGTGTAGTGGCTAAGGCTTTAGTGCTCCCAATGCTGCGGCCTGGGTTCGATTCCCAGCCAGGGAACTACCAAATAAATAAATTAATTAATTAAATAAAAACCTGAGTGAAAGAGGTCAGTCACAAAGGACCAGGTATTGTATAATTTCATTTTCGTTAAATATTGAGATGGGCAAATTTATGGAGACAGAAAATAGATTAATAGTGGCCAGGGGCTGAAAGGAGGGGGGGAATGAGGAGTGACCACCAATGGATATGGGGCTTCTTTCTGGGGTGAGGAAACCATTCTGAAGTTAGATATGGGTGATAGTTGCCCAAATGTGTGAATATCTTAAAAACCACTGGATTGTAAAAGAAACAACAATAACAAAACATATGTAGTGGATTAACGGAAAAAGCATTTTCTTTGTCCCATCCTGCCCTAGGCTGTGGTCTCCTATAAACTTCTCGTGATCACTGAGTGGGCCTCCTGTAGTTACGACGCTAAGTAAGAGTTTTATAGGCACCTTCTCAATACACACTCTCAACCACCCTATAATTGGGTGGTATTATTAACCCCATTTTGCGGATAAGAAAACCAAAGCTCAGAGAGAAATTAAGCAAGTGGCCCCAAAGCACATGGCTGGTTGACAGCAGAGCCAGGACTTGGACTTGGGTCCATCTGACTTCAAAGTATGTTCTAAACACTGTCATAAAGTGAGGTCCAGATCACTGGCGGACACTCTTTTCCTTCTTCCAGGGCCCCAGTGCAGGTGACTCAGCAGCTTGCAATGCTATTTAGCCTAGAAGCTTCTGTTTTCCACTCACCGCCACCCCTCAGCAGGCAAGACTGAGTGCCCTCTATTTCTGGAAAGAAGCCCTATGCTAAGGTAACAGGGTCCCCTGGGTGTCCTTGTGTCACCCGTCTCCACCTGCAATGGTGGGTGTGCGATGCAGGGTAAGTCCCTTCTCATCTCTCGGCCTCATTTTGCTCACCTTAAAAAAACATGAGGAACCCCCAAAATCAGTCAGTGGTCTTCAGCAGGGGTCGTGCTACCCCTTAGAGGGTATTCTGGAAATTTGCAGGGGTTGAATGAGTGGTACAATCTCCCCAAATCCGAAGTCCCAGCAACGCTTCCCCTTTTCCAATGTCCCACTAGACCTTCCTTCACGTAAATGAAAAACTCGCTTGTCACGTGTGGGTCTAGAGCCCAGCTCCGTCTTCTATCTGTCTTTCACACACACATCGAATGTTCCAGGAGTGCAACCACCACACGGTCAAGGAGAGACTGTGACTTCTATTTGGAACTTTACTAAGGATTGTTCACTGTTCTGGGAAATCGCACCACCAGCAGCAATGCCTTCGTGGTGCTTCAGCCTTCATGTGACACACGCGTGTCACCATGATTCTCCCTCTGGGTGCAAGCATCTCACCACTTCATCGTGCCATCTATTAAGGTCAGAGCTAAACATTTACCTTTTGAAATCCACATTGTTTTATTAAAAATGATTTTCCTTTTTTATGTTTTTCTCATGTTGCAGGTAGGGTATTACATTTACTTGATTGTTGCAAATGCTGTGTAAGCACATTATGTTTTCAACTCATTTCAGAATAAGAAAAGAAGCATTTTTATTTTCTAATATTTCCTATAAGAAAAAAAAGGCATTTGGGCTGATCGAGGCCTTGGAAACACTGAGCCACATGATTTCTTCAGGTCCCTTCCAGCTTTTATTTTATTTATTTTTGTTTTTGTTTTTTGTTTTGTTTTGTTTTTTTGTAGTATGTGGGTAGCTCCCTGGCTGGGAATCGAACCCAGGTCGCAGCGTTGACAGTGCCAGCGCCAAAGCCTTAGCCACTACACCACCAGGGAACTCCCTATTTTATTTTTTTTTTTATTTTTTTTTTCCTTCCAGCTTTTAAATAATTAAACCTGACCTCAGAAAACTTCTTCTAAAATGAATTCTGATAAGACCGAGCGCACAGTGCCTTTTAAGCAATCCCAAAGCATCATTGCACCACCGTGGCCCACGTGCCTCCAGAGGCTGATTTCAATGAACTGCCCTTGTGGGTTTCCTTCTGGACCCTGGAGGGAAAACCACCTCATTTGTGGGACTCCCTCACAACACACTTGCCTTGTTTACTTCCTTTTTACCTCAAAAGAGAGAAAAGTCAACACCTGAAACTCGAAATCTTTCTCAGGCCACCTCTGTGCTTTGACAAGCTCAGGGCTTAACTAGAACTTTTTTTTTTTTTTCTGAACAGCAAAATAATAAAACAAAAATCAATAGAGCTCCCAGGGGTCTTTGGTAACAAATGTTTATGTGCTTGAGCGAGTTTATACCATGTGACATTCCTTTCTATTAATCATTGCTCGCGGGGTGGCTTCCCCTCGTCTCTAATTTGTTGCATTTTAACATAGCTGGCACCACAGTTTGGGCGCCGCCTTTCCCATCTGCGCAGAACGGAATGTTCAAAGAAGTTGGTGTCAGGGGTGCCACGCAGAACTGGCAGATATGCCAGGGAGAGGGAAAAAATGCAAAAAAGAGGAGGTGAAGAGCCAACTCAACCAAGGTCAGACAGGGAACAGACTGCTGCTTGACATTGAAGAGTGTCCCCCGCAAATATTCATGTCCACCCAAAACCTCAATGAGACCTTACTTGGAAGCAGGGTCTTTGCAGGTATCAAGTTACGCGTAGTTTAGGAAGAGGTCACGTGGGATTAGGCTAGGCCCTAAAAGTGGGCCCTCTTCTTGCAAAAAGAGGACAGGGCACAGAGAGAGAGGGAGGGGAAGACCGGGTGACAATAGAGGCAGAGGTAGGAATCATGTGTCCACAAGCTGAGGTACACCCACGACTGCCAGGAGCCCCAGGGAGCTGAAAGAGGCAAGAAGGACCCTCACCGAGAGCCTCTGGAGGGAGCCTGGCCCTGCCCACACTGTGATTTCAGACTTCTGGCTTCTAGAGATGGGAGACAGTAGAGTTCTATTGTTTTTAAGCCTCTCGGTTTGTTGTCATTTGTTATGGCAGTTATAGGACACTCCTGGAGCTTTAGAAGGAAAACCAGAAGGTACCGTATTTTGCCATGTACAACGCACTCCCATGTATAATGTGTACCCACATTTTTGGCCCAAACTTTCAGGGAAAAAAATCTTTTGTTTTAATTTTTTAATTCAAAATTTTATTTGTTTATATTTAGGTACCTGTTTTTTGTATTATAAAGGAATTTTAGCATTAATTTTTTAACATAGTATGGTACGAGAAATTTTATGTAACAAATAATTACAAAGCACAAGAACAGATACAAGGTACAAGACATTTTAGGTATAAAAATTTTTTATATAAGAAACTGATTATCATAGACTAGGGTATTATTTTGCATACAGATATCATTATTGAGTTCTAGAATTACACTTTTAACTCCTAAGCACCAATAAAAGAATTAAAAACATAAATATAGATACAGAATTAGTGCTACCCATGTGTACTGCGCATCCTTAGTTTCCCCTCACAAATTTGGGCAGAAAAGTGTGAATTATACATGGCAAAATATGGTAAATGTTATGGGCTAAATGTTTGTTTCTCGTCCTTGCCCCAAGATTCATGTGTTGAAACTCGCCCCCTAAGGTGGAGCCTATCGGAGGTGATTAGGATCAGGTGAGGCCCTAAGGTGGAGCCATCATGAAGGGGATCAGTGCCCTTCTGAGAGTCAGGAAGGAGCTTTCTGCTTTGCTCTGCTCTCCACCCCGTGAGGACACACTCACAAGTCAGCAGTCCACAATCCAGAAGTAGGCTCTGACCAGAACCCAACTATGCTGCACCCTTGGTCTTGGACTTCCAGCCTCCAGAACTGTGAGAAATCAATTATTTCTGCTGTTGATAAGCCCCCTGGTTTACGGTGTTTTGTTAGAGCAGCTCTGGTTTACAGATGGGGTCAGTAAGTGAGCTGGTTCCTATCCCTTCCCACTTAACCCTCATCCCCTTCACCCAGCCATCAATGGCCACATTGATTTTTAAAACCTGAGTGGTGTGTGGATAGGAGGAAGTACCTGCCTGCCCCTTGTCCTGCTGACAAATAGATGGTTTATAAACTCACTTAGAGCCTTGTGTATATTTTAGCTTCAGCTGAATGAACCACTTCCTTCTTCCCACTGAGGACACTTGGTGATAGCAATGATGACTGGCATTTACTGAGTTCTACTCTAATCCTGGAACTGTTCGAGTGAATACATATGAATAGAAACATTCTATATTTTATTGATAATTCTATTAATAAATAGAATAAGTATATTTCATACTTTATCCTCAAAACAATTGTGTTTCATTGAATATTAGATACTGCTGTTGGAAGATACACCATGATGTTATATACCATTAAGAATGAAAAATACTCTCAATTCAACATGTCATTACTTGTAAACACATCCCAATTTTAGAGATGTAAACATGTGAATCTTAGAATCAATGAAATGTCTATTTTACTAAGCAGTATCACCTCAATAAATTTAATCAAAAAAAGAAATATGGTATTAGCCTCACTCCTATTTTAGGGGTAAAAAAATTGGGACTGAGGTCACACAGCTATTAGATGGTACCGGCAAGAATAACTCTCCTGGAAGTCTGACTCTGGAGCCTGAGCTCTTAATCAGGATACGCACTGCCTCTCTCATTAGGGAATATTACTAATTCTGCAGCTTTGAGTGTTTTAGGCCAAGTTCGCTGGTTATCGCCCAATATCCATTCACCTCATCTTCCTTTAATATGACAACCTGAGTTTCCCAGCCTCCCTTGAGGCTACACTCGGCCATGTGACTGAGTTCTGGCCAATGGAACATAAGCAGAAGAGAGGAGTAAAATGTTTGGGCCTTGTCCTTATAAGGAAGAGGGGGCCTCCCCGCTTTCCTGTTCCCTGTTGGAATGTAGACATGCTAGCAGAAGCTGGTCCAAGCCATCTCAGATCTTAAGATGGAAATCACATATCAGGTAACTATAAGAGCACCTAAAGTTGCCATGCTGGCCTGTATTGCTTGGGCAATTGTGAGAGAAAGAATAAACTTCTATCTTGTTTAAGGCATTGTTGTTTTGGCCTTTGTTACTGCAGCCAAGATATAATTCTAATGAACACACACCATTACATGCCCTGGAGGCTCAGTGCCTCCCTCCAAGAGTTGCAAGCTCATTAAACGAGAATGTATAGGAAACACGCAACGCAATGCTAAACACAGAGGTGGCCCTAGATCATGGGTTCCCAAGTGGTGGTATACATATCCTTGGGGGTACATAAGAAATAATCAGTAATGGAGAAAAACCAAGTAAAGTAAAACAATGCAAAATGTTACTTATGGAACAAAAATGTTAAGTTTGAATCACTGTTAATGGAGTCACTTCAAAATGAGATCACATTAGCAAATGAGAATTGGTGAGGGTGTGGCTATGAACCCTTCCCCAAAACTGCTCTTCTATCAATCATCACAGTTTCAGAACAATCTACCTGTGACATTTCTAGAACTTCCCCAAACATAGAAATACATCTGTAGCCAGACTGTAGCCAGCTTAGTTACTGACTGAGTAAAAGTAAGTGCATTGTCTTGAATTGTGATTCTTTTCAAGTAGTTTTTTAATTTAATGTTTAAATACTTGATCATCATTATCAATATTTAACTGTTGTGAATATTGTAAAATTAAATCTGTCATTTGAACTTTTCGTGTAGTAATTTTTCTTTCCTAACTTATAACTCATTTCTACTATTTAACATTAAGATAGACACTGAACAAAAGTGTCAGTATTTAAAAATAGCTGTTTTAAAAACAAGGGGTACAATTTATGGAAATGGATTTAAAAGGGGTACACAAGTGGAAAAAGGGAACCACTGTCCTAGATAAATGTTAGTTCCTCCCATAAACATGGGTAACGCAGGTATTAGTTGCTCTTGTATCTTGGCATTCTCTTGCTTTCTCCAAATCCTATTTATGTATGGTAAGAAAAACAGCATGGATCTTATTTTTCTGGGCTCCTTTTCCCAACTCCCCATCACCTATGCCTTAACCAAATAAACCATTTTCTGACTAGGCAGAGCAATCTGCAAGAAAGCTGTGGACCTGCCTTTAAATCCCAGAATGGTTTCCCCTTCATCTAATAGATACATTCCCCCTTTCCTTGATGGGCCACCTCCGGCCATGCTCTGGCAAACTCCCCGTGGCCCTGGATAGGTTCACTATATTTGTCCCCACTCTTCACCAGGCCAGAGCATGGCTCATAACTCAGCCCAATCAGCCAGAGCTCTCCATCCCTCTGGCCACAAGGACTGCTTTAGAGATGAGACTCTTGCCCAAGCTCAATCATTCTGCATCTTTACTAAGAATCGATATGTGAATGTTAGGAGAGTGAAGATCTATCTTCTCAACTAAGATTTTGATTTATAGGGATCATGAAATCTATTGCAGTTGCTATGGCTGCATAACGAATTATCCCCAAACCTAGTGAGAGAAAACAACCATATGTGCTTACAGATTCTGTGGTTGAAGACAAGGCACAGTGTGGATGACATTGAGAAAAAACAGCCATATATGCTTACAGATTCTGTGGTTCAAGACAAGACAGTGTGGATGACCTTCCTCCTCTACAGTTTCTGGGGCCTCTGCTGGAAGACTCAAAATCTAGAGGCTGGCTTTATTTTAAGGCTCAGTCTTGCCTCTCTGGCTGGCAGCTGATGCTGGCTGGCAGCTGGAGGCCTCAGTTTCTCTCCAGGTGGGCCTCCCCCTATGCTCTCTCCACAAAGACGAGCTTGGGCTTCCTTACAGTATGATTGCTTGCTTTCAAAGGCTAGTGTCCTGAAAGAGAGCAAGCCAGGAGGAAGCAGTGTGACTTTTAAGACCATTGGAGGTTACATAATGTCACTTCCACCATTTTCTATTGGTTGAGACCATTACAAAGGGTATGCAAGGTCAAGAGAAGGCAACATAAACCCTCCTTCTTGATAGAAGTATTGTCAACATTACATTTTAGAAGAGCACATGGAATGGGTCATATGTTGATGTGGTCAAATTTGAAATGCCCAAGCAGCCACAGAAGCCTAGCACTACCATCACCCTTAGTCAAATGGACAAATATATCCACAAAATGAGGCCAACACACAGAGAAGAGCAGAGCAAAGAAGAGAGACATAATCTGAGCCCCTGGATCCATATTTACCTGAAGTCCTCGCCTAATACATTTTCTTTTTTAGTTAGCCAATAAATATTGTTTTAAATTCAGAGATTAGGGTTACATTTCTGTCATTTGCAGCAAAAAAGAGTCCTGAACAACAGACAGACCACAGGCTCACCAAGACGCTTGGCTGAGCCACGACTCCAGCGGTTAGCAACACAAAGCACTAGCTGGCACTTTGAAATGACACGTTTTCCTCTGCTCTCGGCTAACCAGAATCCCAGAGCCAGAATCCTCACAGTGAATTTGCCACTCTCTTTAGAAGGCAAGCGCTGATGACAGTTTTCCGTTCAGCTTGCTTTGAAGCAGCCAAAATGTTCACTTCCGCCACGAGTGCAGTAATAAGGTAGCATCTGGGAAGCACTGTAAAAATGACCCAGATCAAGGTGCCGGGCAGCACAAGGGAGAGCAACCCTGAGGCCTGGAACATTCCTCAGGCTGGGTCCTGGAAGGGGACACTGGCCAAGAAGGAGAAGGCCAGCCATCATGGCGGGCACTTACTGTGTGCCAAACAATGGTGTTTCCACACCTTCCCTTTCGTGTTTATAGCAACCTGGCAAAGGAGGTCTTATCTCCACAGTACAAAGGAGGAAACTGAGGCAGAGAGAAGCTATACGACTTGCCCGAGTACTACAACCAGGAAGTTGTGAAGCTGGTCACGTAGATTGACTGCCAAGCCCGAATTCTTCCATGCCGAGCTAGTGGGGCTGAGAGAAACACAGGGGAAGGGCTTTCCCGGGGCAATGCGTGAGGAGGGAGGGACTGGCGAGTTGTCCCGTGTGGCCAGAGCAAGGAGGGGAGAGACTTGTCATAGGAGCAGATAATGCTGGGGAGGTGGGCGTGCTGGCGGTCAGACAGGCAGAGTCTGGCATCTTGCCAAAGCCATTTTCAGGTGGCCTCTGGGTACGTGGGGGCCCGGCTGCTCTGAGTGTGGTTTTGGCTGCTGGTTAGTGGCTGCAGACTGGCTCCTGCTTGCCAGCCTCTCCGTTCAGTGCTTGGCTGGGTAGACAGAAATGAGTCACACCCCAGTCCTGCCTGAGCCCCCTCCCTCTGCCTGGGGCACAGGCTGAGGCAATCCAATGTAAGCAATATGTGGCCCGAGGGATGGGGACTTCGGAGGAGAAAGGGCCCCACACGAGATGCTCTTTCTGTAAGGCCCCTTGCTGGGAGGACCCTGGTGGCGTCTTTGGATTTCTTGGAGGACCTGGGCTGCTCCCACTGCACCATGACGTCATAGGTCTGGGATCCGGGGCTGGCTGTGGCTCCAATGAGTCACATGACACTGGGCAAGTCCCTCCCGGCTCTGATTTTCAGTTGCTTTGTGTGTAGAACGGAACAGATTGATTTCAACAGCATCTGCCTGTCCCCGCCCTCCCACCCCTCACTGCTTGTTAATTCTACTTCCCAGATCCTAGCAGCACGGTGACACTTCTGTTTGTCCTGTTATCTGTTATCCATCTTTACTTCCTCTTCTGCAAACTAGCCCATCTCCTTCCAGCAGCCCCCTTCCTTCAGTCACAACGTGGTCAGCAAGAGTCCTTTTCTGTTGCTTGCAACCCCAAAACCCTAGCTGAAAGGGTGACTGGGCTGGGGATCACACCCTGCCCCTTGTGGCCCACATTCCAAAGGGGACCTGTGTCCTCACCTCAAAGAGCCTGCCATGCAAAGGGTTTGTTCTGCTTCTCGTCGTGGCCTAGAGCCCACCCAGTCTCCAGATCCAGGCATCCGTGGGGGTGGGGGAGGGGGACACGAACCTAACGTGGGATGTGTGGCCAAGAAGCACCCTTATAGGCTAGGTGGGAGCTTTCCAGAAGGAGGGTGTGGCCTCATGTGTCAGAGCTGCTGGAGAAAGCGAGGCAGGATGTGATTAATGTCGCTGTGGGTGTGACAGCCCGCCAGCCTGAGGCCTCATTGTTACAGCAGCACAAACGCAGCCCCACCACCACCCTCACCCCTGCTTGTGGCCACCCAGCCCTGCTCTGTGTCAAGTCTCCCCTCCTCCCTTCAAGTATACAAATCCACAGCGCCAGGCACTTAAAAATAGCATCCTACCCAAATCCCAATCATAGGCATGAGACGGAACTCCAGAAAAGGAGAAAGCTCTCCTGCCTCGAAGCTCCCGAGTGGTCTGTGCCCAGCGCTGATGGGGGGCTGCTCTCTGGTACCTTCTGTTCTGCACGGGGAAGGGGAAACCCACGTGATGAGCTCCCAGCCTAAAGCTGGCTTCACGACTCATTTGGGCTGGTGTGCAGGGTATTGTCTCTGCCCATCCAGGGCCACTCTGCACCATAGCCAGGGATGGGGGCTGACCTGAAGCATGGTAACCCCCTTCCTTGACAAGGAGGAGCCCTGGCATGAGACCAGAGGCAGGAAGGAGAGGACAGCTCGGGTGCTTATCATCTATCTACCTTCCTCCCTACGAGATCAGCACAGGCTGACCCTGACTTTGACCTTTCCACCCATTCTCCATCCTGCTGGGTCAGTGACCCACCTGATTGTACTTCCTTCCATATATTTTCTTTTGTGGCATTGTTGATACTAGTGAAAAACTGGTAGTAGCTAACATGTCCAAAAATAGAGGTCGATTAAGTTAATTATAGAGAAGGCACCTGAGAATACTATGTGGTCTTTAAGAAGCATCTTTCAGAACGAGATGCCACGCTCCTTTCGGTCTGAGACACCATCATTTGTTACATGTATCACCCATTTCCTAACACCCCTCCCCCCTTTCAGGGGAAAAGAGAGAGAAGAAACAGCTGGCACACATTTCTTTTGCCATTGATCCTAAAACACATCCTTATTTCAGAAACATCAAAGTGTGGGGAAATATGCAATATGGTAAAACGTAATGATTTAGAGAAAACGTTCTCGATATATTTTTAAGTTAGAAAAAAAAAAAGTGAGTTAAGAAACATCCTGCCTGATATTAAGAAAAACTAGCATGTGTAAGCTGTACTCATTCAACAATGGGCTGAGTCTATGAAACAGATGTGCATAGACAAACGGCTGGAAGGAAACCTAATAAGAGGCTAGTGGGGACCTCCAGGGCACAGGGTTATGAATGTTTTTCCCTTTCATTTTCATTTTTGAATTTTTCTGTGTTGTCCAATTTTCTGATTTTTATCATCAAGACGACTAAAATGACCCTATCTACCAGTTAGGGTCTTTCCACATGTCAGTACTGACTTGTGCTGAATGCTTTCTTACAATGTCTCACAAGGTACAAATGCTTCTGATGGCCATTTCGCAGATTAGAAAGTTCAGGCTCAGACAGACTGAGTTATTTCTCCCAAGGCCACACAGCTCTTAGACGGTGGAGCCAGGACTCAAACCCCAGTCCATCTGATTCCAGAACAGAGGCCCTTAATCATTATGTTATAGACTCGAACTGCACCCAGCACTGCTGCATATGCAAGAGAGGGCATCTGAGAGCAATGCCACTTCTTTGCTGGCCAGCAAGGAGGCCGAGCTGATGACCACAGAAGGCCCTGAATGTTGCTACCTAAAGGAGCTGGAGTTGAGGACCCCAGTCTCTTTGGTCCTGAGCCACCAACGTGTTGGGTGACATAAAATGATTACGAGTGGGCTGAGAAAGCCGTTACTGCTAGCCCGGTTGACTCAGCCTCTCTTGGAGGCGTCACCGGCTGAGGCAGGACAAAGGAAATGGATATTCCCCTAGTGCCAGGATGCTTTGGCAAGACCCCTGCACCCCCTTTTGTGGTTTCTTCTTGTTCTGCTGAAAGGAGCTCTGCAGCTTGCTCAAGAGATCAACATTCCTAACATCATTTCTTCTCAGTTTGGGCAGCCAAGGGAGCAGCTGGGAGCCCTCCAAGCAGGAGGGGGAGGGGGGCATGTTCATTTTCTGGAACTCAGCAGGGAATCTTCCCTCCAGGAGACCCCAAGAAACTGTTCCAAGCAAACAAAAAGGCTGCTAGGGAAACTGGCAACTGGGAGCCCAGAGAGGCCGGTGTAGCTCTGTGAAGAAGCGGGGAGCCAGCAAACATGGCATCGCTGGCACTGGGCATCCCCACCAGTCACCAAGCTCCTCAAGGTGCCAGATTCTGTATGTTCATGGCAACAACTGGGGGTTGGGGGCAGGAGCCAGGATTGTCCCATGATCCAGATGAGGACAGTTGAGGCTCAGAGAAGGGAAGTGATGATCCCACAGCCAGAAACCAGCCTGAGCTCAGAGTAAGGGCTTTCCCAACTCTTTTCAACCAGCCCCAGCTCTCAGATGCCTTGAAAAATATAGTGAAAGTTCCGAGCCTTTTGGTTAAAAAAAAGAAGAAGAAGAAGAAATGAGCACAGGCACGTAAATGCAAATGTTGTGTACGGATTCAGGGAGCATCAGTCTAACCGTTCTTGAAGCCTTTAGTAAGAATCCCCACCAACTGTCCAAACACATTTACCTCCACCCTCCAGATCCCTGCAGCCAGGTGCAGTCTCAAGGTGAAGGGAAGGGAAAGATGTTGGTGTCCATGTCCTACCTCAGCCTGGAAAAAGAGAAACACCCAGAACTGTATTTTCTCTGGAGATGTATCATGCATTCATGACCAGAAGTCTACATATAACCTACCTTTCTGGCTAGTGGAAGTGCTAGTCTCCCCTCTATCTAATTCTCACACTGCTAAGAAGCGAGGATGACATGGAGGTGGGAAGAGACTCCTCTAATAAATCTGTTAAAAAAATAAAAATAAAACGCTACCAAACCCCTTAGCTTCTCTGCACCAGCAATAAAAAATGTCTAGAGCATCAGTTCCCAAGCAGTAGTACACATATCCTGGGGGTACGTGCTGGGCCATTCAGGGGTACATGAAATAGAATTAGTAATGGCAAAAAACAAGTAAAAATGTGCAAAATGTTAGTTATGGAACAATAAATGTTAAGTTTGAATCACTGTTAATGGAGACACTATAAAATGAGATCACATTGGGGAGTTCCCTGGTGGTGCAGTGGCTTAAGGCTTCGGCGCTCTCAAAGCTGTGGCCTGGGTTCTTTCCCAGCCAGGGAACTACCCACAGAAATAAATAAATTAAAAAAAAAAAATGAGATCACATTAGGGAATGATAATTGGTAAGGGCGTGGCTATGAACCCTTCCCCCAAACTGCTCTTCTACCAATCAGCACAGTTACAATCTACTTGTGACATTTCTAGAACTTTCCCAAACATATAAATACATCTGTAGCCAGACTGTTTGATCAGCTTAGTTATTGACTGAGTAGAAGTAAGTGCCTTCTTTTTAATAGTGATTCTTTTCAAGTAGCTATTTTAATTTAAAGTTTAAATACTTGATCATCATTATCAATATTGAACTGTGTTATGAATATTGTAAAATTAAATCTGGCATTTGTACTTTTAGTGTAGTAATTTTTCTTTCCTAACTTATGACCCCATTTCCACTATTTTACATTAAGATAGGCACTGAACAAAAGTGTCAGTATTTAAAAGCAGCTGTTTTAACAACAAGGGGTACAATTTATAGAAATGGGTTCAAAAAGGGTCAGGGAAAAAGTTTGGGAACTACTGCTCTAGAGCTTCATGGTTTTTTTATAGTCATCTCCTTACACAGTTCTAGATTACATAAAACATGAAGCTAAAATTTTACCCATTGTTGCTTGATTTGGTGTTTTTGTTTTGACAGCTAATGGACATGAATTCTTTAGGGCAGAAGGCTCCTAAGTTTTTTTGTTTTTTTGTATTTTATCATGAATCCCATTAGGCAAAAGCTTTCCGCATGCACTGACATATGTATGTTTTAAAATTTATGAATTATACACATGCATCACTGTTCTAATACTTTATGCACAATCATAAAACCTATATCAAAAAGGACATTTTAAAATGCTAAGCGAAAGATTAAACAATGTTTTTTTTTTAACATCTTGCTAATTGCGATGGCTTCCATCGTCACTAACCAATAATACCTCAAGGCAGAAAGATACCTTTGGGGTGAGCGTTTTTGTGAATGATCATGGGTTCTGAACAAGTGTTTCCAATAGACTTCTTGATAATTTGAAACTTTTGGCTGTCTTCCTCGAAGGTCTGATTAGAAGACTGTCTTTGTTTTTACCTTGGTACAGGTCTGCTCAAGTGCCTGGGCCACACTTAAAACAGTTGTCTCTGTAATTATCTTGCCCTTTACTTGTACTTGGCTTATCAGTATAGTATTTTCTTCAATCCACAGCTTCTTTGCAGGAATGTTGTTGAGGCACATGTCTAAGTTAGTTAGGACTTGATGAGATAGAGTATCTAACCCACAAATCCACTTTCCCAAGCCACAACTCCCTATGTCTCAACATCCTAAGAACTAACAAACTTGCCAATGGGACCGCTGTGAAACTCTCCCTCTTTCCACAGGAGATCTGTTGGGAGGTGAGTGAAGAGTGACCACCTACAGTATGACCATGCTCGAGGGGCTACAGCAGCTCCTGCTCTGTGTTACCTCAGGTTCCTTTTTGCCTTTCAGCCCTCCAA
Organism: Lyroderma lyra; assembly: GCA_004026885.1. Classification (NCBI taxonomy): domain Eukaryota; kingdom Metazoa; phylum Chordata; class Mammalia; order Chiroptera; family Megadermatidae; genus Lyroderma; species Lyroderma lyra. The sequence goes on along the minus strand of PVJL010000246.1, from coordinate 93,963 downwards.
TATCCACAATGCCTAGTTCAGAGGTCCCCCCATTATCTGCAGGAAATATGTTTTAAGGCTCCCAGTGGATGCCTGAAAATGTGGATATTGCTGAACCCCACGTACACTACTTTTTTTCCTGTACATACTTATCTTGTCACTTAAAGGAAGCACTTTACTCGGCCACATGGGAATACAAAGAGAAGATGTCATCTACATGTCAGGAAGAAGACCCTCACCAGACACTGAATCTGCAAACACCTTGATCTTGGGATTACCCCCTGGCCCCAGAACCATGAGATATGTCTGTTGTTTATGCTACTCAGACTGTTATTTTTGGTCTAGCAGCCCAATCTGACTGAGACAGCCCTGGACGTTTTGGAAGAGTGGGCCAATATGGAAGATAGAAAATATTAGGACAGGTCTGTGATTTTTCTTTCTAGCTTATATCTGTCTCCAAAATTTAACAGAAGAGAAAAACATTAGGTAGGCCCTTGGTGATACATGGCCATCATCCTCAGCTGCCGTGGATATTTTGGTCTTGCTTTAGCATAAACCTACTTTTAGGCTTTTGATGTTGCCAGTGAAGTCTGGGGTCAGCAAGGTCATTTTCCCTCCCTTTGTTAATGGAAACTTGTTTAACTACGCAGCAGGAGTCGGTAAAAATCCTAAGGAAGGACACTGTAGTGTCCCAAGCAATCTGTTCAACTAAAGTTGCATCAGAAGTCATTAAACCTTTGACCTATTCTGTCTGGGCATGTGCCCAAATGAAGAAACTAAAACAAAAACCTCAGTCCCATTACTGCTTCTTGCCCTAGGCTCTCTGTCTTAGTGAACCATTTGTACATGGCAGAATTGTATCTGTTCTTGGCAAATGCTTACTTACTGAGGTTTTTTTTGAGATGAGAATATCCTCCACAAAACTGATGCCAAAAGTCTTGCTTAATTTCTTCAGGTGATAACACGGGAGGTTATAGAGAAATTTTTTTTATATCATTTTTATTGTTAGACTTATTGGGGTGACATCTGTTAGCAAGGATTACATAGGTTTCAGGCATATAATTCTACAGTGCATTGTCAACTTGATGCATAATAAGTTCACCCGAGAATTTTTAAAAATGTACTGCTTGTGTATTTGTACTTTTTTTTTTGTATGTGGGTAGTTCCCTGGCCCGGAATTGAACCCAGGCCGCAGTGCTGACAGCACCAGCGCTGAAGCCTTAAGCCACTACATCACCAGGGAACTCCCTGTACTTTTTCTTCTACTGGTTGTTATCATTGATTTATCCATCAGGGCAATTTCTAAAAATCAGTGATTAAGCAAATAAAATTTTAATACCAGAAGTAAAACTATAACAAAGGAAGCACTCTATGGCTTCTCTTTGCAGTATCTGAATTGCCAGCATTATGACTCTTGTGTTTTGGGGCCATCATTAAGTAAAATAAGGGTGATTTGAACACAAGCCCTGCAGTACCGCAACAGTCATTTGATGACCTAGACAGCTGCTAACTGACTAATGGGCAAGGAAACTGAGGCGCAGAAAGAGTAAGTGGCACTCCTAGGCCCACACAGCTAGGAAATACAGAACCCAAGCTTCCAAAGCTCTGGGTTTCCCCAGCTCTCTCTCACTTCTGATGTCACTGACTGTTAATGATGCATACAGAATAAAGAGGGTTCCTTGCAATCATCCTGAGACTGAGGCACGACACGGGCCCGTGTTCACACTAGTGTCATGCAATGCCGTGTGAGAGCCAAAAGAATGATGAGGGTGAGAAGGTTGCTGCTGACACGCCTGATCCTCAGCTCTCTGCAGCAATGGGCCAGTGATGGGTCAATATTGGGTCCTGGGCTGTTCCTGTCCTCACCCTAGCATAGCAGTTCACTCTCAGAGAACTAGCCACGGGGCAGATGGGAAGGAAGAAAGCATACCAGGAGGCTGTGACTCCATTTCCCATGTGTGGAGGTAAGTAACCTGGCTGACTTGGCCTTCAGACAATGGTGGAATGAGCCCATGTGTTTATCCAAGGTTAGATTATACCTGCCCAGCGGTAAAATTAATGATTACAGTGTATCTACATGATCAAAAGTTGATTATAATGGAGTATGATGGCCACAGTGATTATGATAGGTAAAGAGTAACAACAACCCTATAATGATGTAAGCCCTTCCCCAGCCTACCTTGCCACCTCACATAAAGCAACAGGATGGTCTAGCGGAGAGACATTTGGGGTCAGACAAATCGTGGTTGGAAGCTTGGCATAACAACATACCAGATGTGATTTCCTGTAAGTTATATAACCTCTCAGAGCCTCAGTGTCCTCATTTGGAAACAGAACCCCAAGTTTGTTTTGGCTTCCACACTCTCTGCACAGCTGTGAGCTTTGGGAGAGGCTGGGTCCATCCCCAGAAGGCACATCCTAATTGGTTAAGGGCCATCATGATGAGTCTATTCCTTTGTCTCTGATAGGTTTAAGCATGGACATATGCCACAATCTGGCCAATAACCTTCAGGGAAAGATTTTGTTTTATTTTTGCCCTTAAAATTGATTTACAAAGAATGGTAATATTTCTTCTTTTGTTAGATGCTGGATGTGATGCCTGGAACAGCTGCAGCCACTTGTGAACACGAGGAGAGCCAGGCTGAAGGTCAAGGATGACACACAGAGGGGCAGAAGGTATAACATACAGAAAGAATTTGGGTTTTCAACAGTGTCCTGGAGCCAATGCATTAACCATCTCTGGAGCCTTCATGCCTGAAGACTTCTTGACAATGAACTTCCTTTTTGTTGAAGCATCTTTGAGTTAAATTTTCTGGTACATGTAACCAAAAGCATCCTGCCTGATGCAGGTCTGTGTTGAGAATTAAATAAATAAAGCACCTACTATACTGCCTGGCACACAGCAGCTCTCTTTGCTGTGTGAGGTGTTAAAATGAAAAACAAGGATAGCAAATCACCATGGTCCTGAGGGCGTTCTTCTAGCTGGAGATATAAACTAAGGGAGACAGTGTCTTGGACTCTTTGCTATGCCCCAGTGTCTGCTTAATAAATGCTCTGCTACTGACCCAGGGGCAAACAACGAGGTTTACCTACTGTTTTGGGTAACCATGGCCACAATAACATTGGCCGAGAAGCCATCACAAAGCAGCAATCATTAAAGTTGGTCAGAGGGTAAAAACTTTCAGTTATAAGGTAAGTAAGTTCTGGGGATCTAATGTCCACCGTAGTGACTCAAGTTAACAATACTGTACTGTACACTTGAAATTTGCTAAAAGAGTACATTGCAAGTATTCTCACCACATACATACATATAAAAAAAAGGGTAACTATGTGAGGTGATGGGGATATCGATTAGTTTGTGATAATCACTTCACAGTGTATACATCTATCAAATCATCATGTTGTACACCAGCGATGTCCAACCTTTTGACTTCCCTGGGCCACAGTGGAAAAATAATTGTCTTGGGCCACACATACAATACACTAACACTAATGACAGTTGATGAAATTTTTTAAAAGTTGCAAAAAAATCTCATGTTTTAAGAATTTGTGGGAGTTCCCTGATGGTGTAGTGGCTTAAGTCTTCAGCGCTGGCGCTGTCAGCGCTGCGGCCTGTGTTCGATTCCCAGCCAGGGAGCTACCCACATACCAAAAAGCAAAAAAAAAGACAAAAAACAACAACAACAACAAAAAAGAATTTGTGTTGGGCCGCATTCAAGCCCGTCCTGGGCCACAGGTTGGACATACCTGTTGTACACCTTAAGCATAATACTTTTACTTGTCAATTATACCTCAGTAAGGCTGGGAAAAAAATAAAAATAAAAAATACAAACAAATAAATGAAGTACTGACACTACAACATGGATAAACCTTGGAAACATTATGCTAAGTTAAGAAGTCAGTGACAGGGAGTTCCCTGATGGTGTAGTGGCTTAAGGCTTCGGCGCTGGTGCTGTCAGCGCTGCGGCCTGGGTTTGATTCCCAGTCAGGGAGCTACCCACATACCAAAAAAAAACAAAAAAAAAAAAAAAAAAAAAAAAGAAGTCAGTGACAAAAGACCATGTAATATACAATTCCATTTATCTGAAATGCCCAGAATAGGCAAATCCATAGAGACAGATGTAGGTAAGTGGATGCCTAGGGCTGGAGTTGTTGGGGAGAAAGGGGGAGAGATGGTAGTGGGTATAACGCTTCTTTTTGGGATGATGAAAATGTTTTAAAATTGATTGCAACAGTGACGGTTGTACAACTCTTAATTCACTAAAAACAATTGAACTGTATACTTTAAATGGGTAAATTGTATGATATGTGAATTATATCTCAATCAAGCTGTTGTGAAAATGTGTGCAGTGCACTCTCAGCTAACCAGCACCCACGGGGATTGGTAGATGCGGATAAATGTAAGTAGACTCTGTTAACCAGAACTCAAGCAACCAGCACTGCAGAATCTCAAGCAACCGGCAAGAAAATGTTGCCAGTTACTTGAGAGTGCCGGTTGCTTGAGTTATGCATGGTTAATGGAAAGTCTACTGTACTTAAAAACAATGACAATTATTAATTCTCATGCATTTGCAGGTAGGCTAAGGGTCAGCTGATCTAGGCTGGGTTCAGTAGGGCAGCTCTGAACTCTTACATCTGGGGTTCCACTGGATGATCCAGGCTGGGCTCAGCTGGGATGGCTCTGCTTCACATGTCTCTCATTGTCCTCTCGGGACTAGTGAATCAATCAGTCAGGCCCAATCACCAAGCCTTTGGACAGACCCTGGCCACTTTCTTCTCTCATCTCTTTTGCAGCATGGGTGGCTACTGATACAAGGTTAGCAAATGACATTTAAGTAGAATTCTATGAGAGAATTTCTCAGAAAGTGTTTGTTTTCCTTAAACAAGGAACACTGACAGGTTTCATCCTTTTTTCCTCTTTTTCTGCATTGAATACAGGATGTGATGCCTAGGGCTGTGGCAGCCACATTGCTACCGTAAGGAAAGTCCAAAAGAATCATGGATATTGTCCCTAACATTACTGAACATCATTCCTAGAGCAGCAATGGGAACTGCTCATCTCTGGATTTCTTGTCATATGAGAAAAATAAAACCCTGCATGTTGAATGCCATTGTTCAGTGTAGCCAAAGACGTTTCTCACTAAAACCCCCAGCAACCCCACAGGATAGTCTAATGTCCAATAATAAAGCCAAACCAACTTTGTAATGGGTTTGATGTCCTTGATTCAAGGCAAAACGATCCACGGATTGGGGGATTACAGTGCCTCAGAAGCCATGAAACACTCTTCCCAAGGGATTTAGAGCGAGAGTGACTTTTGTAAAGTGTTAGAAGAGGCAGCGCAGAAGCAGGCATGATTGGCTAGGTGGTTGGGGATTTCTTTTAAGCCCAGCAGGTCCTGCTTTCCAAGGTAAGCTAGCTACAGCTGGAGGGTTATAATTTGGTGTCTATTAGGTGTCCTTGGTCGTGGTTTTCCATAAGCACAGGTTGACTTAGGTTTAGATTTGTGACATGGGTGGTGGCCTCCATTTTATGGGTCCCGATGTATGAATTCACTTTACCACTACACGTGCTCCGTGGACCACTGGAGTCAATGAGAAAGTCATACACTGCATTTCAATCCAAATTTCATAAATCATTTATTCAATACATCTACATTGGTTAACTTACTTATACTAGTCACTGAACAAAAGGACCTGGCTTCCCACCCCTGTCCTCTGAGAACTGCTCCTTAGGAGGTTACATGGCTAAAGTCAGGTGTAATAGCTAGTGAATAGCATATGTTATTGCAAAATATTGTCACATATGTAATACAGGAAATTTTGGTTAAACATATAGCTGATAAAAAACCTGGAGATGTGCGAATCAAATCAATTATTTTCTGCACCAGCAGTCAGCTCCCTGCGTGGGCTGACAAGTGGATTGGCTGGATGGTCCCTGACAGTCCCTTTACCTCAGTGAATTTTAGTTTCATCATCTGCTAATTAAGAAGTTAACCCACCAGGCTGCTTAATTCTCTTCCAGCTCAAGTCTTCCCCATTATGGGATTAATGCTCTGTTACAAGGAAATATTATAATAATAATATTTGGAGAAAAAAATTCCACTTTACAAGCACTTGAGTAGAACCATAATTATCCCTAATAAATAATAATTGATAGAAAAAGTTCCTCACTAATTGGAGAAATGGGCACAGTACCATCATGTTTGCAGAAGAAAATGTTTTGTTTGGGAGAGGAATTGCAAAATCCTTGCAGATAGAATGACCATTAGCAAATGTGGTAAGGGCCTATACTGTGTATGAGGCATCCATCCGTATAGAGCTCAAAACCCAGGGACAAAAAAGTATCAAACCTGGTCCCAGCTCTCAAGGAATTTAGAATTTAATTAAGCAGTCAGTATATGTGTATCACCAGGACTGACCTTCCACCGGGACATGCTGACATGGCCTTATTGAATATGAAGGCTGTTCGGAAAGTATCCAGCCATGTAATCTGAAAAACAGAGACATTTGTGGCTGGATTTCTTCCGTCTTCGTATGCTGCAGCCAGAGATGGTCTCATGGTCCTACACAGATGTCACTGGGAATGTGTAAAAGAAAATAAGTCTCAGTGCCAAGAATCAAATGTGTGAAAGAATCACATGTGTAATACATGGACCAGAGGTTTTAAAAAATGTGAGCCACAGAAACTACTCTTCAACCAAAATCTTAAGCTGAAGCCAAATACATATGACATAGAAAAGCATACAGACTGCTGTGGTTAAAATGTGAGGGCACAGGCCTCTGTGTGGTCAGGAAGTCTCCACTGAGATGGAGTCACACAGTGGTGAGGACATCGGCCTGTCCTTGCTGGCCATCTACCTGGGACAAGTAGACTCTCTGAGCCTCAGTCTCTTCATCTGTAAAAGGAGAAACAAGTGAGATGATGATACAAAGTTCTAGCATCCAGTAGGTCTCAAGAGGTGTTGTTAGCTGCTTGGTATCAGGGTCACCTGCACCACATTGAAGGAACTGGCTCTACAGTGACCCTCCTCATTCATGAGTTGTAATCCAGACCCAGGTTCGATCTTCAGCCATTCTAAGGGCCCAGGGCAGCAGGATTTGGGTTCAGGAAACCTTTATTCTAGTCCCGAGCTCTGCCAGTGTCAGGTCTCCTTCCCCGAGGTCTGATCGCCTCCTCTGACAGGTGAAGATAACGATCTATCGATTTCAAAGCAAGTCACAAGGGTTAAATGAAGCATGAAAGTACTTTGTCCCCAGGCGTTTCTGCCCTTCCTGCTTTTGGTTACAAAACCCTAGGACTTGGCAGGAGGCATGGTGCACAACTAGCCTCAAGACAAAGCTCTGTCACTTGCTAACTGTCTGTCCTTTGGCAAGAAACTTGCTGCTCTGTGCCCCATGCACAGAACCCTCTGGATAAATGGCAGTGCCTGTGATGATCTATTACCATTATAGTTCTCTCATCTCCTGGTGGCCCCAGGTGTCACTTGGCTTGTGGCCATATCACTCCAGTCTCTGTCTCTGTCCTTGCATAGCCTCTTGGTTCTCTGAGCCAAGTTTGGGATGGGGGAGGGGGGAGCCTGTGATATAAACACACACACACACACACACACACATGCACTAAGAAAAGGGGGTACCCATTTGGCATCAAGAGCTTGTTCAAAGTCCATGTGAAATGGAACAGTTCCCACCCTGGCCTTGACTGTTGATAGTACTGAACCTTTTGTGGGACCCCTACCTGTATCAGAACACTCAGATAATAAAGATGCTCTTGAAATTACGACAGCCACTATGTCTTGAGCATCTGCTAAGCACTTGTCAGGCATTAAATTATCACTTCTAACTCTTTAGCTATCTCGTGAAGTAGATATCTTTATCTCCATTTTGCAGAGAAGAGGGAGGCACTAAAGAGAAGGGGGTGAATTGCCAACTGGGGGAGAGAGAGTCAGGATTAGAATCTGCTCGCTCTGACTTCCAGAGCTCCGGCCCTCAACTTCTCTCAGAGAGAAGACAGATTTGGGAAGGCTCCTGTGGTATCGGCTAGGGAAGCGTTCAGCAGCAGGTAGCAGAGAGCTCAACTAACTTGAACAAATATGGGTTTATTTTTCTTGTGCGATGAGCTTGGTTGAGCAGATGGGTGAGTCTGGGGCGTCTCTGTGCTTGTCACTGCAATGATGGCAGCCATGGACCCCGAATGCCGTGGCCATGCTGTGTTCAAAGGGGCATTGATGGGGAGGGTGAAGGGGTGTGTCTGACATGTTTCCCTTTCTATTAGAGAAGCAGAAGTATTCAGAAAACCCTGGGTAGACTTACTTGGGTCTTATTGGCCAGAACTGGATCACATAATCAGGCTTGGCTGCAAGGGAAGTGGGCAGGTACAACTTTTGTTTTCCAGCCTTGGTAGTCCAAGACAATAGGAGAGAACAGTTTGGGAGTGGCTTTCAGGTAGTTCTTAGGCAGCATTGCACAGGCCCCCAGCAGCTGTCCCCGCCCTTGCCTCAGAGACTGAATCAGTGCCCTGGGGCTGAAATATCACAGTACCACAAACGGGGGCTTGAAGCAACAGAAATTGATTCTCACTGTTCTGGAAGCTTGAAGTCTGAAAGCAAAGTGTTGGCAGATTGCCTCTCTCTGGAGGCTTTAGGGGAGGATACTTCCAGCTTTTTCCAGCTCCTGGTGGCCCCAGGTGTCACTTGGCTTGTGGCTATATCACTCCAGTCTCTGTCCTTGCATAGCCTCTTCTCTGTGTCTACTCTTCTTAGATTACAGTGGTTCTCAACCTTCCTAATGCCGTGACCCTTTACTACAGTTCATGTCGTGGTGACCCCCATAAAATTATTTTCGTTGCTACTTCATAACTATCATTTTGCTACTGTTATGGATCGTAATGTAAATATCTGTTATGTGCTTTCCGATGGTCTTAGGCAATTCCTGTGAAAGGGTCATTCGACCCCCAAAGGGGTCGCGACCCACAGGTTGAGAACCGCTGTAAGAAGGACACCAGTACTATTGGATTAGGACCCACCCTAATGACATCATCTCAATCTTATTACATCGGCAAAGACCCTATTTCCAAATAAGGCCACATTCACAGGTTCTGGGAGTTAGGACTTCAACACATCTTTCTGGGGGACACAATTCAACCCACAACAGAGTCAGTATTTGCCCTCTCGGTCTTCTTCCAGAGGGAACATAAAAGACCATGCCTGCCCACTTTAGACAGGTGAAGATGTCTTCCTTTAAGAGCAGACAACGCCCCTCTCGCTCCTGTGCCCTTGGTCACCCTTGCCTGAGTTCGGGGGTGGTTGGGGGGTGGGGGTGGTGCTTTCCCACCTGCTTCCTTCCTCACACCTGCTCCTCGACCCTAGAATCCCAAAGCCTGCCAGAAACAAAATGGTTTGCAAACCCTATACCACCCTGCTCAGCACCAACCCCTCCTCCCACCAAAACCTGGCCCTCACTGTCCACGTGCTCCCTCAACGCTCAGGACTCACAGGGTTATCTTTCCAGGTAGGGGCTCGGCTCCTCGCTGGCCCAGCCCTGGTGCTAGTTGACGCTCACAGGCAGGCAGAGCCGCGAGTCCCTCCTCTAGTCCTCAGCTTTGTGGTGGATCGCTCAGGAGCCCTGCCCTGGGTCAAGATGCTTAACAACCATGATATCAGGGAGGAGGAGTGTGCAAGAAGCGTTACATCTGAGGATCATACGCCCAATTGCTAAGATTTTCGGAGCACCTGCCACCAGCTGCTTTTTCACACCACTTCTGACTCTGTGAGGTAGGAGCTGCTCTAGAGAAGTGGAAAATAACTTGCCCAAAGTTAAGGGTACCCAGAGCTATGATGTGCTTTAAAAACCTTTGCTGCTTACTTGTTTTTTGGGGGGTGGGGTGGGGGAAATGAAAGTTTCTGGGACGTTACCCCCATGGTGAAATTGTGTTAAAAGACTTTACCGAGATCCTTCTAGCCCTAGGATCCTATAAAACACCCAGATAAAATGTGGTTAGACCCACCTGGCTCCCTGGTTTTAATAACTGGTTAACCATGAGAAGAAGGACACGTATCTGATTTCCATCAATCTCTGAAGCCACTGAGGACACCCCACCCCGGTTCATGTTGGTATCTTTACGTCTTGCCCAGGGCCTGGGAGTTCGCGCAGATCGAAGGGATGACCGTGTGAATGGAGGCACAATGGGAGGAAGAAATGGAACTGCCTAGTGATAAATCTTCGTTCATTCCCCCATCATTTTTAGTGTCCCCACCCCACAACTTCACCAAGAGCAGAGGTGTGTGAATTTCTACGGCAGCGTAACAAGTTAGCACAAACTCTGTGGCCTAAAAAAACACCCATTTATCTATCGCTTGACAATCTATAGGCCAGAATTCTGAACAGGCTCGACTGGGTTTTCTGCTCAGGTCTCACAGGTGAAAACGAAGGTGTCACCTGACTGGGCTCTCGTCTTTGGGAGAATGTGCTTTCCAGCTCATTCAGGTCGTGGCAGAATCCCCTTCCTTGAGACTGTAGGTCGGAGGTCCCTGGGTCTGTGCTGGCTGTAGGCAGGGGCCACTCTGCTCCTGGAAGCCACTCACAGTCCTTCCCACATGGCCCTGGTGGTCTTCCAGCAACAGTGGTGTGTTATATTCTTGAGACCCTTCCAAAGTAAGTCCCCTTCTAGCACCAGCCAGAGAAAACCCTGCTTTAAAATTTTTCACCTGATTGGGTCAGACCCACCCAGGCACCCTCCGTGTCTCAAGGTCACCTTGAGATGATGGACTTGTATGTGCAAAATCTCTTCACAGCAGCACCTAGATTAGTATTTGGATGACTGGAGGGTGGGAATCCTAGGAGGCCATCCTTAGATTTCTGCCCATCCTGGGAGGTCTTATGGGAGATTAACTGCAAAGGGAATCCCTCATCTAGATCTCTGGGTAGGGAAGGCACCATCCTCCTCCTTCTTGGTATGAAATAAGTCCTCTTTTTGAATTTGTAGGCATTCACCCCTTACACTGAAAGAAAAACAATGTAACAAAGTCCTGGTCTCCTACAGGAAACCCAAATATTTACACCGAACGCACTTGTCCTCTGTAAGGATGTGGGATAGGCCATCTATTAGCTCACACGTAGAAGAGTTGGCCATTGGATTTCCTCTTTCCTTTCTTCTGAATGTTTTGAAGTGACAAGCTGTCAGTCCTTTTCAAAACCAATTCTGAGTGAAGTTTAGTGAGCTTCCAAGTACAGAAGGTTCTTCATCACTAGGCAAAGACAATGCTAACAGCAACGTAAACCATCTATGGAGAGTCCCCAGGCTCTCAGAATGCAGGCCACAGTTCTGCTTTGCTCTCACTGTACTGGGGTGAATAGCGTCCCTCCCAATCCCCCAAATCATGTCTACCTAGACCCTGTGAATGTGACCTTATTTGGAAGCAGGGTCTCTGCAGGTATAATCAAGTTAAATAAGGGCATAGGGAATTAGGGTGGGCCCTAAATCCAATGACTGGTGTCCCTATAAGAAGGCGGAAGTTTGGACGCAGACACAGAGAGAACCCCATGTGAAGATGGAGGAGATGGAGACGGAGATGGAGATGGGAAGGATGCAGCTATGAGCCAAGAAAGCCCCGGATAGCTGGCCAGCACCAGGAGCTGGGACAGAGGCCTGGAGCAGGTTCTCCATCCAAGTCCTCAGAAGGAACCAACCCTGGTGACACCTTGATTTCAAACTTCTAGCCTCCAGAACCGTGAGAGAATAAATTTCTGTTTTTTTTAAGCCATCAAGTTTGTGATAATTTGTTTATTGCCGCCCTAGGAAACTAATACACATAGTATGTGAGCGTGGTTTTTAAATTTAATCTCTGGTTGGCCACAGACCTCACCACTCCCTATTTTTTTATACCAGGTAGCCTCACTCATTTACTCTCTGCCTGGCTCTTTAAGGCATTTTTAATGTGCAACTCCGGTTTAATTAATACAGTTAATAAAACTGGGTTTTAAAAGCAAATACCGTTATGAAGTAAAATGGAGTGGAATGTTATGGAATAAAATGGAATGGAATGTTATAAAGTGGAATGTTATGGAAAGGAATGGAATGTTTTGGAATAGAATGAAATGTTATGGAATGAAATAAAATGTTTTCAAATAAAGAAAAAAAAAAGCAAATACCTAATCTCCAACAGAAGCATAAACTTCAAATGGATCAATGTGATCCATTTCACATTTTCACTTCAAATGTGAAAAAATGAAACCATATACATCATAGAAGAAAACATGGTTAATTTATTTATAACCTGAGTATAGGGAAAGATTTCTAACCTCAATTCAAAATCCAGATGCAATAAAAAAAATTAATAAATTTAACTACATAAAAATAAAAGCAACTTTTTCAGGGTAAAAAACAAACAAACAAACAAAAAACCAAAAACCACCAAAAATGAAGTGAAAGGCAATTGACAAACTAGAAGTGGATATTTTCAACATAAATCACAGATAGAATACTAATATTCCTAATATATAAAGAACTCTTTTTTTTTTTTTTTTTTGTATGTGGGTAGCTCCCTGACTGGGAATCGAACCCAGGCCGCAGCGCTGACAGCGCCAGCGCCGAAGCCTTAAGCCACTACACCACCAGGGAACTCCCCTAAAGAACTCTTAAAAATGGACAGAAACAAAAATCCAAAACCGGATAGAAAAATGGGCAAAGAACATGAACAGGCAATTCATTTTTTAAAAAAATACAAGAATGGCATCTACATTGTGTTCTCTGACCCTGCTAGAGCCCGAGTTCCCTGTTATAATTTAATAAATATTTCTGCTCAAACTAGACGCGGCAGATTCTGCTGTTTATAATTTATGAGCACAAGCGATCTCCAGCTATCAATCCACCTTGAAGCGTGGCGACTTTCTAGCGACTGTAATTCTAAAACTAATCCTTACCAGACTCTGGAGACAGTTTTAAAAGAGGAGTTTACGGGTGTATTTTCAAGCAATCACAGTTTTATTGAAGTAAGAGTGGAGCCTCGTGGGGTGACTACTTTGAAGGAGAGAGAGCTACTGGGTTGGATGAACTCTGGTATGTTTGTTTAAAAAGAAACCTTCGGGAGTTCCCTGGTGGTGTAGTGGCTTAAGGCTTTGGTGCTGGTGCTGTCAGCGCTGCGGCCTGGGTTCGATTCCCAGCCAGGGAGCTACACACATACCAAAAAAATAAATAATAAATAAAAAGAAACCTTCCATGTTTTAAGAGTTACACCTTGTCACCCAATGTCACCTGCCTTTGGAATGTGTTTTTCACCCACACTTGTGTCTAGGTGTGTCTTGTGTCTTAAGACTTCAAATCCGGCTGGGGAGACTTGATCGGGATGGCATTCTTGGGAAGCAACCTAGTTCTCCCATCTTTATCCCTTTTCGATACTTCTTTGGAAACTTCAGAATTCTACAGGTGAATCTAGTTTCGGCCTGGTCCAAAGTCCAGGGAAGCAGAATTGCCTTTTGAAACTCAATCGGCAGAAATAACCTGAATGCCCAACAATAGCGGATTAGTTGAAAATCATGGTCCATCCAAGCAAGATTCTGGGCTGTCCTTGAAAAACCACTGTTTATACGAGAGTCCATGACTTCGACAGACATCTGGGATATGTTAAGTGGAAAAAAACAGATACAAAAATGTGAAGTACAATCCTGTTTTTGTGAAGCATACCATTTTTGTAAAACTAGGTATGCATAAATGTATATAATACAAGAATGTCTAGAAAGATGTATTTTAAAAGGTTAACATCAGTTATGACTGAGAAGTGTGAGATTATTTGTGACTTTCATGTTTTTTAGTGACATATAATCTCTTTATAAGGAGCATGTATTACTTCATAATCAGACAGGACAACACAGTTTTATATCTATATCTATATCTATCTATCTATCTATATATACACACACACATTTATTTATTAACTTGCTTGAAATGCTTCAGAAAGAAAATGTTATGTCAGTGTGAAGTGGGAGAAGTATAACAGATGAAACGGGAATGGCAGAATGTCATCTCTTTTGAAATTGGGCAATAGGGCTGTGGGGAATTACTACACTATTCCTTGACTTTGGGTGTTTTTGAAAACTTCCATAGTAAAAAGGTAAACAAAACATATAAAACCGAAAACAGCAACGAATTGATTGTTGGCTTTCAGAGTATTTCATTACGTGCAAGCAACACAGAAACGTGAAAAACAAACAAATGTACAACAGCAATAAGGCTGAGAATTTAACAGTGAGAATCCACAAGCCATTAGCTGTGTGACCTCTTTAAACCTCAGTTGCCCCATCTGTCAATAGGGAGGATCCTTGCTTGCTGCTAGGCGTGTGATAGGCACTTAACTCTGAGTATTATTGTGGTGGGTGTTGGTCGATCCAGGGAAGCACGCTAGAAGCCTGAAAGCAAGACGTCCACCCCCAACAGCAGTTTTCAAACTAGGATGTGGGGATCACTGGGGAGCTGGCAAATACAGAGTCCAAGGCCCGGTCCCCAGAGTCTGACTCAGTATCTGGGGTCAGGCCGAGAAATCTGCATCTTAAATAAGAGCCCAGGTAATTCCCATTGGGGAAACACCAAATCTAGCCCAAGGCTAAAGACACCCTGGGAAGCAGGTATGCCTGGAGGAAAGTATGCATCTGTGCAGAAACAAGCCTGGGGACAAGGACAACTGCTTATTTATGACTCCAGGTGGACTCTGTCAGCAGTCATGGCTGGGAAAAAAAAAACAAAAACCTGGCATGTGACAGAAGCCTTTGGAGCCTCCAGTTTGCAGAAATAGCCAATAAATCACATCACCTTTGTGCTTTCCTTCCGGAGGGACAGTCTGGGCAACTGACTTACGTCAGAATTTGATTCTAACACACATGAACTGCATGGCCCCAGGCCCACAGCTGACCATTGAGCATCTGTGAAATGGGAACAGTAACAGCAGCATTTGGACCAGTCACACGGATCGTGGTGATCACAGGAGGCTAGCAGGAGTCCAGACACTGAGCAAGGAGTTCTGTCAGTAAGCGTAGGGACCTACTTCTTAAGGCCTCCGCGTTAGAGAGGTCTGGGGTCCCTTTGCTTTCTTAGTCACAGGAAACCAGGACTTAAGACAAAGGGAAAATAAAACTCGGTAAGTCCATCCCCCTTGAGACTAGACACACCCTAACGACATACCCCCAAGGAAAAGTAAGTGGCAGATCCAGGCAGGGAGCCTGTATATACACCTCCAGCCTCAACTGTTTAAGGAACCCTCTTAATAGGCACCTCAATCTTAATTCTGTTTTCCTTTTCCTCATCACAACTGGGCCTCCAGGCTTCTCATCTCCACCTGATTCTAAATGAGAAAGGGAAAGCAAGGCTACATGGCCTGGGGGGAGTCCAGGTGGCCAGGCTCTTCCAAGCCCAGGCTCCGCCTACTGCTGTCATTCAGTCAGTATTGCTAATTCAGACATGGAAAGTAATCCCAGACACGGTCATACCTCCATTGCACAATCGTTCGTTTGGGGGGTGGAATTTGTGGTGAACTCCAAGTCTCTTGTCTCTCAAAAAAATAATAGTACTAATTTGTACTTGAGTCCAGTCCTATAGAAAATGCAGACATAATGTCACATCCTAGACTGTGAACTCCCTGAGGGCTCCTTGTAAAGAGATTTTATCTCACTAAAAAGGAAGGAAGGAAGAAAGAAAGAAATGTAAGTCACTGATAATCTCTTTTCTTTCCCATTGCTCTGTCAGTCCCTGGCCCCAAGTTAAGCACAAGGCAAGTAGGACCTGAAGGACTGAGTGACCTGCTGTCCCACTCAGCGTTGTATGAGGACTCTCTCCTCCTCTGAGTCCTGCCTCTCTTTCCCCTCTAGCTTCATTTTGGTTATGGAGAGGAATGCCCAACCCTCTGACTTACCCTGCGCCCCCCTCTTCAGCCTCTTCCCACAGACTCCCTCAGCTCCTTCACTATTGTCAAAGCACAGGTGGAAGAACATTGAAGCCGGAGGTCACCTTTTGCAGATAGCTAGAAAATGAGAAGCTCCAAATAGCCAGGAGATGGAGTCTCTTTTGGGGAAGGAGCCCTAGCAGAGAGGAAGAACAGGTACAACCTTAGGGCCAAGCCCAAGAGACTGTGTTCAGCGGGACAGGCAGGCTGGTGTCCACCATCTCCCCTGGGAGGCCCTTGGCTGCTTCCCAGGGAAGGGAATCGTGTGCAGAGCAAACTGCTCCTGCAGACAGGTGGCCCCATCTACTTTTGAGTTAGGGAGTTCAGGTTGCCAGTTCCTTAATGCTGGGGGGCTGGATCTCATTCTTCTTAGAGGCCCCCAAACCCTTAGTGAGGTCTGACCCTACAGGGTAGGAATTTAACATCCAATGAATTGCATGAAATTGAACTAGATTGAAGTTGAGGGGGACATGACACAGTATGAGTGTCCTGGAGCTGCCCTAACAAATAACCACAAACTTGGTAGCTTAGCACAGCAGAAATTTATCCTTGCATAGTTCTGGAGGCCAGAAGTCCAAAGTCAAGGTGTGGGCAGGGTTGTGCTCCCTCTGAAGCCTCTAGGGGAGGATCTTTTCTGCCTCTTTCAGCTTCTGGTGGCTCCAGGCAACCCTGGCTCCAATTTCTGCCTTTTTCTGAGACTCTACATGTTCTTTTTCTGTCTCTTATGAGTATCAGGACACTCTCATTGGACTTGGGGCCTACCCTAATCCATGATCTCATCTTGATTCATACCTGAATTATATCTGCAAAGACCATATTTCCAAATAAGGTCTGAGGTTCTGAGGGACACTATTCAACCCAGTACAGACATTAATAGCAAACAGTACAGCAAGTAGCAAAATGGCAGTTGGGAGCCGGGGAACCTTGATCCAGTGACTTCTGTGGCTCACTTGTCCCAGCTAGTGAGGGCTCCTATTAGCATCTCTGAGCTCCACTGCTGCTGGGAGGCAGGGTTCCTGACTCCCTTTTACAGATGAGGAAATTGAAGTTCAGAGTGGTTGAGTGAACAGCCATGGTCCCCCCAGTCAGCTAGACCTGGGACTGAAATCCAGGTTGGTTTGGCATCAGAGCTTGGGCGTTTCACAGCCACTTTGGGCTGTATTTGAGAAACCTCAAATGCTGATAGGATCCCAAGATCTTTTTTCTCTGAGGGACCTGGTTTATCGATAGAAGGCAAAGGTGTTAGCTGTCTTGATTTTTGTGTTACTTCACTTCCTCATATTGTAGATTTCGGAATGTGATTACTTCCCTGGAATCACTTGTAAAAGTGAGGTCAGCTCTTGAGCCATTTTCCTGCTCGAGCCTGCTCCTACCTCTTTGGAGTGTACTTTCTCCTCAATAAACTATCTCTTTGTTTCACCTCTAAGAAATAAAAAAAAGAAAGAAAGAAAGGAAAAAAAAGTGAGGTAAAAGGGAACAAAGATTAATTCAATTATTGGCAGAAATATCTGAAGTGATAAGCCAGGAACACCTGACTTGTCCCAGCCTCACTCCTGCTACCTACATGGATTTAATACCCTTGGGAAGCTACCCTGGATTCCTGTTCTTTCCTACACTGTCCAAGAACACCAGAGTGGCTCTGGGAAAATTTATCCAAAGTGTAGAGAAGTGTAAGCAACAAATTGTCTTTTTCCCCCAACTATAGCTCTGCAATGTCTGTTGAACTTTGAAGTCCCAAGGCTGGATGGAGAATGTCTAGTTAGGAATTTTCTAGTACATTGGACCATGTCTTAAAAGAAACTCGTTTATTCAATTGTATTCTGCCCAGAAACAAGTTGTAACTCCCTAGGGTAGTGAGAGCACCACTTTGCTCATGGCTGTCCCCCAGGGCTTAGAACAGGGCACACACCAGGCCTCCACAGAGTTGCTGAATGAATGAACTGAACTGACTAGCCCTGTATCACAAGATGTCAAAAAGAAGGGCTCTAGGGGTAAGGCAGGGGGGGAATGAATTTTTTGCTCCAGAGTCTCTGTTTCCTTATCTGTAAAGGATGGGACCGCTGCCTGCAGTCGTAGGATTTAAAGGTAGATGCGTGTCCCAGCTTCTCCTCCATCTTTCTCTAGCCTGTAACCCGGTGCCAGCGAAAATGTCAAGGGAGGGGGCTGAGCCCTGGCCGGTGTATCTGCATCCTCTTGGTCCCTGAACCGAAGTAGTAACCCATTGAAAGGAGGATTACTTAACGGAGAAAGCCAAGGCATGCCAACGGCCTCAGAACTCTGGGCTCCTGCCATTTGTGAGCTCCTAACCTGCTCGCAAGGTCCAGGGGCGGTTATTAACACCCTCGTTTTCCTGGAAGGCTCCCAGGGCTCAGAGAGGCCAAGCGACTTGCCCAAGGTCACCCAGCTTAGCAGGGTGAGTAAGGATGGAGACTCAGGTCTCTCGAGTCCCGCTCCAGCGACTTTCCGAAGACATCCCCTTTCTCCCTACTGTGACGCTCAAAAATAACACAGGAAGGCCAGACGACCGGCTTTTACCTAAAACAATGCTCCACGCAAATCTCTGGGAACAAAAGCACCAAAAATCCGCCCCGGGTTTTCCGCCCCTCTGGCCCCGCTGGCCAATCGACTCAGCTGGCCGCGGAGGGGCGGAACGGAGCGGTTCCAACGTGATCGACAGTCCCAGGAGGCGTGGCCGCAAAGGGGGCGAATCAGGATTGGGAATCCTGAACAATCACGGGCAGAAAAGGGGAAGCCCGAGCCAATCAGCGGGGGAGGCGGGCCCGGCCCGTCCGGCTGTCGCGAGAGACGGCCACCCCGCCCACTTGAGCCTTGTCCCAGCTCCCGTCAGCAGCGAACGCGGCGGCCCTCGCCTGGATCCGTCCGCCGCGCGGGGAGCCTGGGCGCGAGGCCGCGCGAGTGCCGGCGCAGATCCCTCCGCCGCCCGCCCGCGCGCCGCGCCCCGCGTGTCCCTCCACCGCCGCTCCGGAAGGGCCCGCCCGCGGCCTCCATCCTAGTAACGGCCGGCCGGCCCAAGCGCGGCGGCGGCATGGCCCGGGCGGCTCCGTCGGGGGGCGGCCCGCAGTGACAGACCCTGCGGCGCGGGGGGAGATGGGGGCGGCCGCCTCCCGGGCGACGACGACGACGACGAGGAGCAGCCGCCGCCGCCGCCGCGCACCCGTCGCCGCTGGGGACGGGCGCGGGCCAAGAGCCCGCCCGTGAGCGGGGGGCCCGAGGCCGCTCGCCGCCCCCGGCCGCCCCGGCCGCCCCGGGCCCCCCCAGCGCCCCGCGCGCGCCCCCCTGCCGGCCCCTGGCGGGGGTTTCGCCTACGCCGCGCGCCCCCGGCCCGGTCCGCGGCACCCGCCCGCCCTCGCCCGGCCCGCGCACCCCAGGCCCCGCCGCGCCCCCCGCCCGTGCCCGCCGCGCCCCGCGCCCCCGGCCCCGGCCGGCGGCCCCCGGCTCCGGGCGGCGGCGCGGCGCGGGCGGCAGCATGGTGGAGAAGCGCTGCCCACTGCAGAGGGACGGCGTGTACCGCTGGTTCTCGGAGCTACCGTCGCCGCAGCGCGTGGAGTTCTTGTGCGGCCTGCTGGACCTGTGCATCCCGCTCGAGCTGCGTTTCCTCGGCTCGTGCCTCGAGGACCTGGCGCGCAAGGACTACCACTCGCTGCGCGACTCAGAGATCAAGGCCAACAACCCGGCGGACCTGGGCAGCCTCACCAACCTGACGGACGAGGTGGTGCGCAGCAAGCTGCTGGTGTCGCTGGCGCTGCTGGGCTCCGAGCAGCGCGAGGCGGCGGGCGTGCTCTACCGCACGCTCACGCACATCGACTCCATCATCCACAACTACGGGCTGCAGCTCAACGAGGGCCGCACAGGAGATGAGTTCCTGCTGCTCTTCACCATGGCCTCCAACCACCCGGCCTTCAGCTTCCACCAGAAGCAGGTGCTGCGCCAGGAGCTCACGCAGATCCAGAGCAGCCTGAGCGGCGGCGGCGGCAGCGGCAGCGGCAGCGGCAGCGGGGGCCACGGGGGCAAGAGCGCGCTGCCCACCTGCCCGTCCTGCCACAAGGTGGGTGCTCGTGTAGGAGGCGGACCCGTCCCCCCTCCCGCACTCCAAGCCTCCAACCCGCTCCCCAAAACCCCACCCACATCCAAGCCTCCACCCTGGACCTCAAAACCCCACTCGGTCCCCAGGCTTTAACATGGAGTCCCAGTTCCCCGCCCGCACATGAAGCCTTCACTCCAAATCTCCACCCGAACCCCAAACTCCTACCTGCACCCCAAGCTTCCACCCTGCGCCCGCCGCTGCCACTTTGCAACCCATCCTCCCACCCCACACTTTACTCCGTGTTCCAAGCCTCCACCCTGTACCCTCAACTCCCACCCTCACCTCAAGCCCCAGCCCCCACCTCAAATCCGGTGATCTTGAGGTCAGTCGCACCCGCCTTGCCGGGGGTCGGGGAAGTCGGGGAGGGCCAGACTCATGGCGCCCCTGCAGACCAAGTAGCCCTGGTCAGAGGTCCTTCCTAGTCGGTGGGAAGCGCCATAACTCATAAGGCCTTTGTCCCCTTAATAGGGTTCTTGGGTGACAGATGACAGTTACACATTGTGTCGTCTGGATTTCTCCAAATCTGATGTTTATTACCAGAAAAGCCGTTATGAGGTGGAGATGAGAAGGCACTAGAACCTTCGAAGACATTCGTGTTGTGCGGCGCCCAGGGCCTGGGTGTCTGTTTCACCTGAGTGGGCGGGTGTCGCCGCTGGAGAGGTCGTGTGTGTGTGTGTGGGGGGGGGGGACACGGCGTGTGCTTATGAGTGTACTTGAATGCCTGTGTGTGTATATGTAAAGTGTCTAGCCATGTAATATGAAAAACAGGCATTTATGGCTGAATATTTTTCAGACAGCCCTCTTATGTGCCTGTGTCTTTGTGAATGTATATGCATATGTTTTTGTTGTATGTATTTCAGAGTCAGGCTACTGAAACAGATTAAAACAGGATTAGAGCCTTCAATGTATGTGAAATAGTTATTTTTCAAGATCTGCTTTCCTTTATGGAAACAAATTCCAGGCTGACTAGGAGCTGGAGGGTGCCAGTCTCCTAAGGAATACTAAGTTAAAGATCTCTGTCTCCAAATTAAACAGGGAGGGAATCATGGTCATTGGTTTAGAAATGTGAACTTTTGTCTAAATGTTTCAAAACTATGCTAACATAGTGTTTGGGGCTCAAACTTATTTTTAATGGCCCCCTGGGACCTAAATGCCAAAATTGTGCTCTGAGAAAAAACATTTTTCTTTGACCAAGTGTGTTGTATTTAGATTACACACTGACTTTGGAAGCAAGAGATTGCAGTCAGGGCTGGTACCTTTGACAAAGTTAAAAGTTTGATGCTCTTTGGTTTGCTGGTAGTGGTTTTAAGCTGTCTTTCAACTTGGGACTGTGGCTTTTCTTTAATGTCTTCCTCTAAGAAGTGGTTGTGGTCCCTGCATTGGTTTTAAACTACGTCCTATCTTTTTGGTAACTTTGACCTCCAAGACTGTGGTTTTCTTTTAAGTGTGTGTTCAGATCCTACCCATGTTGTGCACTGGGCAGCAAAATGTTATTCCAGCTACAACAAAGGGAAAGCAGGGTCCTAGGGAATGTGGTTGTCTGTGGGGAGCTCAGTAAGCTTTGGTGTGCCAGTGGGATTTCAATCCTCAAAGGTCAGTTTCATGTGCTGTTAGTCTTCAGGTTAAATGCCACACACTGATCATGTCCATGGCTGCTGACTCCAGTCGTGTTCACCTCTTAGAAGGGATTTTTTTGTATGTGCAGATGTCACTTCATAAAAGCAGAAGATGGTGATCATTATTTTGGCAGGGCAGCAAGCTAAAATCTAGAACAAAAATATCATTTACAGGAGATCCTTTCTGTCAGACCAAAAATCCTTTGCTGAGATGGGGGGACTAATCTACTCCCCAACCCCCTGCCCACATGGGCACCAAATTAACTAGCTGTGTGACCTTGTCCAGAGTTCTCCCTCTTCCTAGTTTCCCTATTGAAGTAGAGAGCAGGTTGCCTGCCTCATGGACTTGGTTTCATGGATTTATTTGGAGGGTCACATGAGGTCATGCATGAAGTGCCCAGCAGATGTGCATTAAGGGCTTCCTTCTCTGCTGTGTCCTCTCTGGCTTTATAGAGAGGAATGCTAACTTGTGAGGCACATAGTTATAAAGTGAATGTTTATGTCTCGGAGTGTTTGTGTTTTCTAAATTGGTATTGGAACTGACAATTTTTGTTGTTGCTGTTCACCCCTGGGAAATTGGAGAATTCTGCCTGACGCTTTATAATGAGTAACCTTGGGGCCACTGCTTCCATATTTTAAAACAACTGTGGTATAACCAGTTTTCCCTAACATCCTTTGTGTCACTGCTAAACTAATTTCAGTCACATTCATTTCACTTTTTGTTCCTTTACTGCTTTTAAATTAAGGCCTGAAGTAGATAAACCCTCCTGTTACTTGGAGTAGGTAACTCAGATAAAATCTAGCGTTTAAATGTATTTTGTCTGCCTTAGTTTCTCCAAATCTAACATTTAGTGTAATCCTGAGAAAGCACCGTTAAAGCTCTATTTGCATTTCTTTTGTAAGCTGTTGTATTTTGTTTTAAACTGTGAGCCTAGAGATTTTGTATTTATCTTTTAGAGATAATGATGTTGACTGTTTCATTCTTTATCCTATTTAAAGTGACACTTCTTTTAACTATATTTTCTGATATAGATATTATTTGCATTTGCTTCTCCAAGGCCCTTACTGTGTTATTTTAAAATTCTTAATGCTCTGAGGACTTGTAGAAGAAGTTTAAGAGTGTGAGGAATGTAAAATAGACATGTTTACTTTCAGAAAGGAAAACTATTCATAGCAGTAATGCTGGTGGTAGATTGCAATAGCTTTCCTGTGCTTAGTAGCTGACAAGTCCTATAGGTGTGCTGTTCCTTATGGCATAATGGGAAATGGTGATAATGTTTGGTTTGAACTTACACCACCTCTGTCTTTTTATTTTATTTAAATATAAAGTCATAGTTCTGGAAAAAGTTTTAAGTATCCTTTGCAGTCTTTTCTCTGTGTAAGTGATAATGCGCTATGGTATATGCTTGTTTGTTTTTAAATAATGGGTTTATTGAGATTTAACCCATATGTCATACAATTTACCCCTTTAAAATGTACAGTTAATTAGTTTTTAGTATATTTAGAAAATGGTGCTGTCCCACTCTTGTGTTTCAGAATCCTCATGGTAGGAATCATAACGGAACTACTTCATGAGGTTGATTTTTTTTTTTTTTTTTAAAGGCGTGTTAAAACTGATTTCAAAGTGTTAGGTCCAGGAGTGTGATCATTGGTGATCTTCCTTTGGGTGTATGTTCTGTGGTACAGTCTGGAACTATCCATATGTTTTCTATCGTGAATGCTCTAGGGAAAGCACTGTAGACACTTTGGGTATACACAAATGCTGTGACTAAACCTGCTAATAATCTTTTGCCAAGTGATAGCTTCCTTTATTTCATTGCTTTTTGTAAGCTGTTGGAAATCTTTACAGTTCAAAGGTGAAACATTGGGTAGTTTGCCCTGTGGTTGTCATGTGAGGTATAAATTGGCTTCTTCTAAGTTTCTTCTTTAACCCTAAATTCTTTGCCTGTTGCAGCTAAAAGTAATCTAGCATTTCACAAGGACTTTGGAGCAGCTGTTGTTATTGCTAAGGGTTAAAGGAATAGCTATAACCTAAAAGCAGGATTGTGGTGCTCCATCTTTAACACTTGTTCTGGGCAGCTGAGAACATCCCAGCCTATGAACTAAAAGTCTGTGAAGTCCCTAAGTCTGGCTCTTTGTTTACATTACTTGTTTATCATTACATTATAAAATAATATCCTAAAACATTGGATCGGGGGGGCAACTTTTATAGGTGGAAAAAGACTGTACTCTTCTTGTAGTGAAGTACATGACAGAGGAATTAAGACATCCTGTGATGCAGTTTTCATTGCTTTCTTGATGGTGGTTTATTCATTGAAAATGAAAACCTAATCATATCTTCTCTGGAGCTGCAGTAGTGCTGCTGTTCTCCTGAACAGTGGCTTGGGTTCTGTGGCACTCTAGTTACTGCCCATTGCCCTCAGGTAAATGCAGGCTGTTTACTTTCACAGGAGCTACTTCTTGTTTGCTTTATTCAGCTCACAACTTTGAGTTCCCGTGTATATTGTGTTCTGGAGTATAGACTATTCGTAGCATGGTGGTATATTTATTTTCTTAGGGTTCATTATACCCATTTTCTCCTCAGTTTTGCATCCTTCAATTTACCTTCCTTTTGGATTGAGGACATTTTGGGTTAATCCATAGGAGGGATGTCCAGAAATTACTCAGTCATGTAATATGAAAAATAGTGGCATTTATGGCTGAATCTTTTCTGGACAGCCTTCGTATATTTTTCCAACAAATTAACATATGACTACAATTTTAAAGGCAAGGTAGTAGAAGGCACTGGCGCTGGTGCTCTTTTTTGTTATTATTGTTAAATTGATGATTGCTAACATCCTTAGAGACTTAGTAAATCAAAAGAAAATTTTTATTTTATTATGTCTAGGAAAAATTGTTTCTACTTAAGTTTTGTATTTTTTGTTTTTTATTTTTGTTTTTGATTTTTGCCTTGGATGGACTAGATTTAGAAAAAGATCCTTTGGATTTTTTTTCTTTTCTTTCTTTCTTTCTTTTTCTTTTTTTTTTTTTTTTTTTAATGTGGGTAGTTCCCTGACTGGGAATCGAATGGATTTTTTTTTTTTTTTAAGAAGTCCCCAGTCAGGACACCAGTTATCACCTTAGTGTAAAAAAGAACTGTTGCTACAGGTTCACTAATTAGTTTACAGGTTATTGAAGGGTTTCTGATTTTTTACTTCAGGCTTGGCATACACAGTTTAGAAATTGGTTTTAGCAGGGTAGTTTTTCTCCAGTCTCTGCTGATGTTTTGTATGTAGAGAGGTCTAACACATTATAGGAACATGTCCTATCAAAAGTGAAAAGGAGTAATTAAGAACTAATTAAACAGGTTAATTCTTAAGTAGTTTTTGTTGTTATTGTTCTGGGTTAAGAGACCTGAAGATATTTAGAGTGAAGAGAATACAACAGCAAAACAGAATAGCTTGCAAATAATTGACAGCTATTTGTAATATGTGATTCAGGGCATGATAAATTAGGACTGGACTTAAAATGAGTCCACAGAGAACTTAGAGAACTGTGACAATGTCACTAAAGCAGAGCGGAGCACTTTGAGTGTTTTCACTAGCAGAGTTGCCTGTCAGCGGTGTTTGAAATTTTAGGTGGATGTTTTGCCGGTTTATAGAAAAATCACTAGCTTTTGACATATCATATCTGTACCCATGCCCATTCTTTTTTTTTTTTTTTTTTTTTTTTGTATGTGGGTAATTTCCTGGCTGGGAATTGAACCCAGGCCACAGCATTGACAGCACCAGTGCCAAAGCCTTAAGCCACTACACCACCAGGGAACTCCCCCCATGCCCATTCTTAGTTTCTCTTCTCCTGTTTTCTTTCTGTCCAAGGATTGTCCTCCTTTCTCTCTGTGTTTTGGTCACATCTCTCTCTTTCCTCAGAGACATTGTCAGGTCAGGTGGCTGAAATTGGCCATTTCCTGTCCTTCCACCTCCCCCACACCAATGTTTGACCACCTGCTTTTCCACTGGGTGCATAGACACTTTCATGGTTCTCTTATTTGTCTTTTAAGTAACAAAACCCTTCCTTTAATGTTGTGCACCTCTGTTAACCACTTTACTCTTTGTCCCTACATTACCAAATCCTCTCCTCACCCAGCCAATCAGCAGAAAAACCTTGCTGCCTCTACTTAACCAGGGATAGTCCATTTTTAACAGTTTGGTCCTCTGACATTTTAATGCATGTATAAACATATATTTATGCATTTTTTAAAAACACTGTAATACATATTTAAATACAACAGGATCTCCTGTACATGCTGTTCTGTACCCTGCTAAGGACTGCAGCTAGGCTTCTCGGGATTGATACTGTCTCTGGTCCTCCCTTCAGCTGATCCCTCAGCCTCCTGAACTTGGCTTTTGCATCTTCCACTAAAATTTTTTTTTAAATTTTTTTATTAAAGGGAACTCAATCTCTTATATTAAAAAAAATTAAATAGATTATATAATCAGAGGTAAAGAATTGAAAAAATCCAAAAGATGTTTGATGATGGTCACTCCCATCCCCCAAGCAGTCAGGGAAGGACACAGGACATTTCAAGGTGCGGGCAACATTCTTTTATTTACCTGGGTGGGTGTTGATACCTTTTATTCCACATTAAAAGACAACAAACAAAAAAACAGCAAGGTACACTACCCTTTCCCCAACCATCCAGTTTGTTTCTTGTAAAACCTTGCAGAGATACTCTGTATTTATGAGTAGGTAACTGGTGTCTTCCTCCCCACAAAGTCTGTTCCTTTCTCTTGGCAGTCTTTCCTTATGAGGATTCCCTATCAGTCCGTAGAGCTTCTTCATTCTAGCTTATGGCTGCCCTGCATGAATGTGTTATTTGATCAGTCCCTATCAATGGACATTTTGTTCCCGTCTTACCATTACAGACGACTCGGTGTCATTGACATGTTATGTGTGTGTCATCTACGTATGACAAACAGCAGACATGGCCTTTCACATTTCAGTAAGTGTATCTGTAGAATAGAAACCTGGAAGTGGGGTTGTGGTTGGTCAAATGGTTTATACTTCTGTAGTTATTTTAGATATTCTGGAGATCTGCCTTTTGAAATTCCCACAGCAATATGTGAGTGCCTTTCAACTAATGTGGGGAGTTAGTTAGCACCCCCACCCCTACCACTTCCTTTCTGTTAGATGAGAAACACATCCCAGTGTAGTGTAGTTTTATTTTGCAGCCTTCTTCTGAGTGAGATTGCACATTTTTTCAAGTGAACCATTTTATTTATTTATTCTTGGCAAGCTCTCCGTATCCGTTGCCCATCTCTTGTTGAGTTGTTGATGTTTTCTTTATTGATTTTTAGGCACTCTTTAAGTTTCAAGGAAATTGTCCTTTTATCTTTAGTAAAAGTTGCAAATATTTATTTACCCGTTTTTTTCCTTGCCTTTTGACTTTGCCATGCAGTTTTTAAAAAGTTTAAAAATTTTTTCAATTACAGTTGACATTCATTATTGTATTATATTAGTTTCAGGTGTACAGTATAGTGGTTAAACATTTATATAACCCATGCAGTTTTTTTAAACGCCATCTTTTCAGCCTTATATAGCTTCTGGGTTTTGTGTCATAATTAGAAATGCATTATACATTACGTACTGTACGTATTTTTTATTACACGTGCACATACATTATACAGACATTCCCTGTTGTTTCTTCTGGTATGGAACCTGTGTGGTTTCTCATTTTACATTTAACAGATCCATCTGGAATTTATTTGGTGTAAGGTACAAAGCTCGTTTTATATTTTCCAGATGACAGCCCAGTTGTCCCAGTGCCATTTGTTGTATAATCCATCTTTTCCCTCTCAGATTTGAAATGCTGTCTTTTATTATTTGCTGCCTTTCCTGTATATACAAGTATTTGGGTTTATGTCCAGACCATATTCAGTTTCATTATGTTTTTATCTGGATGACCTCTTATTTGTGAGTTTCATTGGATACTTTTCAGTCCTCATATTTTCTTGCCTCTCATTTGTTCTGTGGGTTCCCCTGCACAGTGGAATCCCTAAGAGAATTTTTGAAAAACGTATGGCTGCTGAGGTGCTCTCCCAGATGCTGACTTAAAGGAGTCTGGGCTTGCCCTGGACAGCCCACTGATAGACCCCTTGCCTCCTTTGGGTCTCTGGTACCACTGATTTTCCCTCTGCTTCTCTGAGTACTTGTTTTCAGTTTCTCTTCTGCTTTTCTGCCCTTTTGATGATGGTATTCCTCAGACTTGTATTCTTCTTTCCCTTCTCTTTTTACTTTATAATTCATGACATTTTAGCTATAATTTTGCCACTCTTACTAATGAATCCGAAATCTGTATCCCCAGCTAGACCTGAGCTCCAGCTAAGAGATTCAGGTAGTTCAGTTTGTCCAAAGGCAAGTTTCTCTCTTCCCATCCTGGACCACTCCTTCACCCTTGTCTCCAGTCCCCCCAGCCAGGAGCCCAGGCCCTTTATATAACCTTCCCGCCTTCTTATCCTCCAGCTAGCTTGTTTGCAAGTTCTAAACATCTTTGTAGATTTGTTCTCCATCAGCATGGTCACAATCCAGGTCACTGTTCTCCCTGTCTGTCTGTCCCTCTATCTCCCTTTCCTTCAACCTCTCCATATCATACTTGGTATGATGGTTACATATATGGCATACTTATGTGTAGTCAGACTTAGATTTGGGGCGATTTGCCAGGGAGCCAGGGAATAGATTAAATTAGTCTTGAGGGAACAAGCACAACCCTAGCCTCATGTAACTCCATTCCTTCTCCTGTGTCAAGAATGCATCCTGGAATGCAAGTGAGTGATGATCTCCTTTTAGAATTAAGCTGATGTCACTGTTTAAAAGTCAACAAGAGACAACTGTATAGCTGCTCTATTTTGTTTTTTAATTATTCAGAAACTTTGGTACCTTAATTTTTTAGAAATCACAGTGACATGCCCAACTTCTGACCTTGACCTGTATCTAGTCTACTATAACACCATGCAGTCTCCCTGACCTGGGTCTAGTCTACCATAACAACAAGTCTCCTTGGCCGCACTCCTAGCCTCTAACAACAGTTCCCATGTTGTCGCTGGAAAGGTCTTGGTAAGAAGCCTATGGAATTCTTACTCTCTGGCATGTAATTCTTAGCATGGTGCGCTGCAGCCTTTGTGATCTATCCATAGCCTGTCTGTACTCACCTCTGTCTGTATGTGCAGTTTCTCATGTTCACGGTGTTTTCTCTTTCCCCTGAGCCTTTGCAGATACTTTTCTCTCAGAAGGGACACCTGGTACCTGGGGCAGCCCAGCCCCTATTTCGCGGCTCCCACATACCAAGCCTTCTGTTGCCTCCTTCTGTCCTAGACCTTAGCATACTATAGTGTTTTCCTTTAATTTTCCATCAGCATACTGATTTACTGGAGGACAGTGATTGTCTTTCTCTTTCAATTCCAGAGTTCAGTGGTCCCTGCCACCCAACAGGGCTTTGTCCTGAGCATCTGTGAAAACTGAGTAGGAGGGAAGTGTTGCGTGTTTATGAAAGGACACTCTAGTGAAAACATTTTTTTTTCCTTTCATTTTCTGTGGCCCTATTAATGATACCTGTTACCAACTCATACTCTTCTTTAATTGCCTTTATCCAATGGCTGTTTCTCTTATGCATTACATAGTTGTAGATGCTAGTGGATTTTAACATCTGTATTCTACTTTCTTAATTTTCAAAAGTTGGCATGCGAAAGTTTTCATTGGGAATTTCTCTGAACATGATAGTTTGGCTTTATGTTACCGCATGACAAAACCAAGTTTTATGGAGAGCTCAGGAAGGGTGTGTGGTCTTCTGATGCTCTAGTAGACTGTATTCCATGGAGCTCAGCATATGGATTAGTTCATTTCCTCGGAGTGATGTGTATTATTCTATAAGTTTTGATTATATTCCCTTAATGTTTACAAAATTGTAAATCATGGTAAACCTAGATATTTTAGTATATTATAGAGTGGCAATAAGCTGAACGTCTGTTAATCATCCCAATTCAAGTTAAGTTTATATTTCTTGTACACTTTAAACAGCGACATCAGATTAATTATAAGGGAAAATTATAGAGTTATTTCCTAATTATTGGAGACTTTTACATAAAAACTTCTCTAGATTTACTGGAAAGAAATATCCTCAGGTTTCTTACTGATTCACAGTGTATCTCATTAAAACATGTATATATGCAGGAACTATTTCTAGAAATATTGTAGTCTGACTAGAAAAAATAACTTTGAAAAAGGAAGAGAATTAATTTATGAGGAAGAGAAACAGTCTCCTTCTCCCATCCCCTTTGGGCATTTTAATAAGATGTGAAAGCTTAGGAATAATGCTAAGAACCTAGCTAATAAAGTTAATAAAATTGATGAGATAGTTTGAACATGC
Source organism: Lyroderma lyra (assembly GCA_004026885.1). Lineage (NCBI taxonomy): Eukaryota > Metazoa > Chordata > Mammalia > Chiroptera > Megadermatidae > Lyroderma > Lyroderma lyra. The sequence continues at coordinate 63,936 of PVJL010000246.1, read as the reverse complement.
TGAGTATTGAAGTTGTGTGGGGACTACTGTGTGGTGTGTGTACTCTACTTGGACAATTAAATATTAGAATACTGTTTGGAACTTATGCACTCCCTGTGGGAGGATGGATTCTTCTGACTCCAGCTTCCTGAAAGAGTGTTTTCTTGTATGGATACTGTTGGTAAGGTGTGGCATTTCGAGCACATTTATTTATGTGATTTTTTTTTTCTTTATTTTTAAGATTAGGTATGAAGGTCATGAACCAGTATATTGTTAATATTTGTACTTGGGAGGCTAACTTACCAAGCAAAATAATTTTTTTCAGACTTATTAATAAGGAGACAAAGTAAAAAACAGGTAGTCAAAAAGAGGGAATGATGCCAATGATAACATTTCAAATATTTACTAAGTGCAGGGTACTTTTCTAAGTGCTTTGAATGTATTTATTTAATCCTCATAACAACCAAGTGAGTTAGGTTCTATTTTTGTCCCCATTGTAGCAGTGAGAAAATAGACACAGAAAGGTTAACTAGTAAGTAATTTGCCAAAGGTGACATTCGTAAGTGGTATTTTTATTATGTGAAGCCAAAATTATGTTAAAAAAACTTTTTTCTCTACATCGTCAAAAGTGAGAGGAAAAACCTGAAGAATATGGAATGAGTGGAAACAGGAAGGCCTAAATTCTCTGTAACCTGTAGAAGTAGGAAGTATGACATCATTCACAGCTTTTGTTCGCACTGCCAGGGCCCAGCTACTGCTAGGCCTACTGCTGATTTCTTGTTTGGAATCTACTGTCTTTATAACATAATTCCCCTCCCTACTCCCCCACCCCCAATTATTCATTTTTATTTATTCAGTAACCTTTTGATAATCCTCAGTACTAAGCTCAATATATTTAAAGGTAAAACTTACATTTTGTGAAATGCATATATCATTTGAATTTTGATAAATGCCGAAACCTGTAACCAAATCCCTGCCAAGATATAGAATGTTAGAGATGCTATCTTCTGGTCATAATCCATTCTGCTGCTCTGTGTCTCCAACATGTTTTTCTCTGGCTGGTTTCAGTATTGTCTCTGTGTCTTTGGATTGAAGTAGCTTGACAATGATGTGTCCCTAGTGTTGTTTTCTTGAATTTATCCTGTTTTGTGTTCTCTGAACTTACTAGATCTATAAATTTATGTCTTCTATCAGCCGTTATTTCTTCATGTTTTTTCCTCTCTCAAGATCTCTCTTTCTGAGACTCCAACTGCAGGTATATTCAACTTTTTAATATTATTCTACAGGTCCAGGAGCTTTGTTCATTTTTTTCCCCCAAATCTTTCTCTGTTTTTCAGATTGGATACTTTCTGTTGATCTTTCTTGAAATTCACTGTTTTCTGTTAATTCCAAACTGCTGTTACACTCATCCAGTGGATTTTTAAATTCAGAAATAGCATTTTTTCATTTTCGAATTTCCATGGAAAAAAATTTTAAGACTTCTTTTTTTTAAGCAGTTTTAGGTTTGTACAAAGATTGAGCATTAAAATCACCCAGCGTCCATAGTTGACATTAGGGCTCACTCTTGGTGGTGTATGTTCTGTGGGTTTGGACAAATGTATAAGGATATATATGTATTCAACATTGTGATTTCATACAGAGTATTTTCACTGTCCTTGGAGTCCTCTGTGTTCTGCTTATTCATCCCTACCCCCTCTCTTCAACCCCTGCAACCACTGGTCTTTTTAGTGTCTCCATAGTGTGGTCTTTTCGAAAATGTCATGTAGGAATTGCAGTCATACAGCGTGTAGCCTTTTACTTTGGCTTCTTTCACTTAGTAATGTGCACTTAAGATCCCTCCAGGTCTTTTTATGGCTTGACAGCTCATTTCTTTTTGTCGCTGCATAATATACTATGGTCTGGATGTGCACAATTTATTATCCATTCACCTACTGAAGGACATATTGGTTGTTTCCTGAATTTTCATTCTTAAGTCATTTCTGTTTCCCTCCTGATATATTTTTCTGGTTTGTACATTGTGAGCATATTTTCCTTTGGCTGTTACAAGGAGGCTCAATAACACACTTACTACTACTTCCTCTTATTTCAGCATGTGACTCGTCTTGTGTTTGGTCTCCTTTTTCTCTTTGCACAGGTCATGTTTTTCTTTGTTTATATGTCTAATAATTATGGATTGCTTCTTGGATTTTGTGAATGAGATGTTATAGAAACTGGATTTTATTCTATCCTCCTGGAGAGTATTGACGTCGTTTTGTTTGTTTACCGGGCATTAAATTTGTCTGGACTCCAACTCCAGAATTCTTTTCCCCGTGTTGATCAGCAGCTACAATCGCTGTTCAGTTGTTTGGTCTTAGCTTTGCTTCTTGGAGCCTGTTCTATGCATGCCTATTTCAGGGCTCATTCAGAGATGTTGGCAGAATTTCCCTACAGAATTTGGTGTTCCCCTTCTGAGGTGCTCTCCTTTCTTGGACATCCCCCTCACTTTCTAACCACTGTGGTCTCCCAGAGTTCAGGAAGACCGGGGTTCTGTCTGAGCTCCAGCTGTTCTTTTTCTGATGGGGACTGGGCCTGCCGGACATGAAACTCATCTGGTGCAAATCTCTTTTTCCAAATGTAGACCTCCCTCTAGTTTCTGTCTGCTTTTGGTTGTGTTCAGTTTGTTGTTTTTTAAACTTTGTCCAGATGTTATGGAAGTTTGGTCTGACTATTCAGCCTTTATTGAAAGCAGAACCACCTGGTTTTTAAAATTCCAGTGTTCTGGTAGGTACGGCCATGTGTTCTAGGAAGGATTAATTGTCTCTAAGGAAGTGTAGCTGTGATGGAGGGTTTTACACTATAACATTTTTCATTATAAAGACTAACGTTGTGTACAGAGGAGAAGAAATGAGCTGGCCTGGTGCCTTGAAATGAGAGGGTCGTTTGGAGAATGCAAGTGAGATGTGATTTAAACATCCTGGCACTTAGTAACTGCTAAATAAGTGAAAGGAGAATCAAGTGTGTGGATGAACTTGGTAGAAGTATGAAAGGACGGGTTTGGGCTCTATTTTACTTATAGTCATGGAATTCATTTGAGGAGATACCATTTACCTGGTGGATGCAGGATCTGATTATATCTGCTGTAGGAGGTAATAATTCTTTAATTCCTTGACCAAAAATCTTTTCTGTTGATTCCAGTTGAGCCCTTTCTGACCTGATCTTTCTGTGCATGGCTAGCCATAAAAGAGATTGGTCTCTGGCTCTGAGCAGCTTTGCTTTGTTTATAATAGGCATCCAGTCAAGACTCATTGAATGGAATTTGTGGCTCCTATAGAAATAAAAGCCAAGGGCTTGTTTTACTGGTACTTTCTGGATCTTTGCTGTTTGCCGCTCATTTCAGTGCCAGATCTTGCCCTTCTGGATGTAACTGAAGTTATATTGTGGCCAATACCCCACAGGAATTATGAAGCAACCACTTGAATGTACTAACTGCTCTGAATGGTTCATTTCAGGCAGTTGAATATTACATCGGAAACCAAAATGGTTATTAACAGTACAGTTTACTTACTATGATTAGACACTAATCCAGCTTCTCAAAGAAAAACCCAATATTTAAACATACTTCTGGCCAAAATATGCACAATAACAATATAATGTGCACTTAATGTCAAAAGTCCTGGAAGTGAAGCTAACCTACATGAATCCCTCATCTGCAGTCCTTTCGAATATGATGTCCACGGGATGAAACCCCACCTGAAATTGCATGTGGAGGACGAGTGACTGCAGCCTCTGCATCTGACTTGTTTGCACTGTTAACCACTTTTGATATTACATGGTCATGTAATTTAAGGTTTTCTTGAAAGAGGAGGGACTGTCTTCCTGAGTGTGTTTTGTATTCAAACTCAGTGGTGTTCTCGGAGTTTAAGGGTGGGTTTTTTGTTCACATATGGTTGTGCCTTTTAAACTTCGGCTTTTAAAAATACTTCGTTTTGTTCCCTTACTGTCACTTGTGGCTCCTTATTGCTAACATTGTACCTTTCTCCAAGCAACCATTGATTTCTTAGGCTCTCCTTCCCCCTACCTAAATTTGCTGCCTGTTATTTGCTCTGCTCTAGGAAAATACACCTAAGCCTGTTGGAATTGTGTTTAAATAGAGCTCTGAATGAATGGCAGGGTAGTGTGGTTTTAAGATGAAAGCCTTTCTTGCTACCCCTGCTCCTCCTCTGTTGTGTCACTGACCTGGATAACTGTGGTTGTTTATTGAGAACCTGCTATGTGACAGACTCTATAAGAGCCACTTTCCAGGTACTAGATGCTTTAATCCTGTAACAACCCTAAGAAGTTGACTTAAGTTGCTATTTTAACCCCATGTTATAGGTTTGCATAGCTTCGGAAGCATTGTCTTTAGGCAACCCAGGGCTTCAAATCCATGCTGTTCTGCACTGCAGTTTCCGGAGCCATGATCCTGGATGCTTTCAGAGCTGTTAGTGTCAGGGTATGTCCCCTACCCCCAGGTTTAGGTTTCATTGACCTGGAATCTGAGTTTCTAAAGGCTGCTCAGGGAGTTCCCTGGTGATGTAGTGGCTTAAGGCTTCATCGCTGGCTCTTGTCAACGCTGCGACCTGGGTTCGATGCCCAGCCAGGGAACTACCCACATACTACAAAACAAAACAAAACAACCAAAAAAAAAAAAAAGGCTTCTCAGATTTGCAGTTCTGGTTGGGCAGTCCTGTTAGAAGCTACACCATTGGGCAGGCTGCTTGTGGAAGAGCTTTGCTTTATAGCCACATTGCTGGAGCTTATCTAGTTAAGTCCTTGGTACCTTTTGCTAAGATTTTTGAGCAGTAATTTTTTTTTTCTTTTCTTTTTTTAACGAGTAGAACTCTAGGGTAAGAAATATTAAAAGGAATGTTTTCATGTGGAAAACGGTTTTTGGTTAGCATTGGCTTTCAATTGGCCTAAGTCAGCAAATAGCTTTCACTTATTAAACTATCTATTTTCTTGTTCTGGTTTTTAGAGACAAGTAATTACTATTTTAGTAAAATGCTTACAAATCATTCTTCTTTTTGATTTTATGTATTTTTTTTCCATTGACTTAAAAGTATTTAACAGATGTTATTCTTTCCTGTGCAGAGATGGGTTACTTAGAAAACAAATTGAAAAATAAATGACTGTGTAGATCATTTGGAGTTCATGTTCGCACTTGAGGGTACCTGACCCTCCTGCCCCCTTGGCACTCATAAGCTTCAGCCAGGAAGGTCTTTCTGCTCATCTCTTCTTGCCCCTGGGCTCCACCTTTTCTGTTCCTGTGCCTGGAAGGCCCTTGTAGTTCTTGGCTTGGCTGTCTTTTTCTGCAGTTAGGCCTCAGCTCTGCTATTGTTTCTGGACCACCAGGAATCATACCTCCTCACCCCACTTAGAAATTGTCTCTTTCTCCCATGAGACCTGCATCTCTCACACCTCGTGGATGGCGCTCAGCACCTCCGACAGCTCCAAAGCACCTAGCTCAATAGGGAGATGGCTGACAGTCATCCACATGAGTTTAGAAGTTGCTTCTATTTTACTTTTTTTGTTGTTCCTATCTTGTAGAAAGGTACTTACATTTAAGCTTAATATCTTTAACTTTTTTTTTTCTAACTCTGATAGTGATGTCGCTTGCAGAAAAATGGGAAAACAGAAAAATATTTTTTTAAATTGCCCAGAGGTAATAAATACTATTAATATGGTGCATTTTCTTCTTTTTTTTCAATGCTTATTTCTATATGTACACAATGTATATATATTATAAATTCTGCCTTGTTTTAAAACAGGCTCAGAAATAGAGACCAAAGGGATGGTTACCAGACAGGAGGGAGTTGGAGAATGGGTGGAAAAGGTGAAGGGCAATGTAGTCAGTGATATTGTGCTAAGTTTGCATGGTGACAGATGATTAGTGGACTAAGGGTGTGACCATATTGTAAGGTATAAAAATTTCAAATCACTATATTGTACGCTTGAAACTAATATAACTGATAGAATATTTTATACCACCTATACTTAAATTTTTAAAATTTTAAATAAAAGTAAATGACACAGAAAAAAAATTCTACCTTCTTTCACTTATCTAAGTGTGAGCATTCCCCATGCGTCATGTTTTCCGAAATTATTTTTCAAAGGCTGTATAATAATTAGTTGTGGATATAAATTTATTTTATTTTTATTTTTATTTTTTTTGGTATGTGGGTAGTTCCCTAGCTGGGAATCGAACCCAGGCCACAGCGTTGACAGTGCCAGCGCCGAAACCTTAAGCCATTACACCACCAGGGAACTCCCTAAATTTATTTAAATATTAATTTTGGTGGATATTTATGTTGTTCATATTTACTTTTGCTCTTTTAAAGCTAAGATGAACCTCCTTGCATATAAACCTTTGTAACACTGATTTTATTCTTTGGATGGAGTCCTCCCACATGATTAGTAGTGTAATGAAAGTTTGTTACATGAGCCTGATTGCTATCCAGACAGTTGCACCGATATGCATTTGCTAGTTGAGAATGAGATTGTTCCCCTTGTAATATTATGAGCATTGACTCTAGTTCAAATAATCAAATGATCTTTAAGCCATACATGCTAGGTTTAAAATAGGTGATCACATGTCTTGGCAGAGTTCATTTTTAAGTGTGCTGTCTATTTAGAGAAGAAGGTAGCACCCCCCCTCACTACCCCCCGCCCTCCCCCAGTTGCAGGGAACGGGACAAGGAAACTGTGGCGGCTGTCTAAAGCTAATCCCTAGGCTTGTGTCACCAGTGCATTTTTGTATGCACTCCACTGCAGTGCAGCAACAGTTGAGTCAGCATAGATTGTGTCCCCAGGTAGTGTCAGCCTCACAGAAAATTCTCACCAGGATCTCCTGAGTGTGCATCTCCTCCAGAGCTTGTCTCTGTTGGGGCGCTTTAGTCTATTTAATTGCCATCCCAATTAGACTGGGAGCATCACAATAATAATAGTAACTAACATTTTATTGAATACCGATGCTTTTCCAGCTCACTAGCTACTTTAAATGCATTTTATTTAATTCTTACAAAAACTCTGAAGTAGGTACTGTTATTCCCACCTTGCAGTGGAGGAAACAGCCTGAGGGAGATGAAATCTTGGCCACAGTCCCACAGCCACAGGGGCTGCACTGCTGCTGGGACCAGAGCTGTTGCCACCACAGTCAGGCTGTGTGCTCTCTTTCTTGGATTGAATCTACACCATCTCATAAACCTCTGTAGCTGTAGGACTGCTCCCTGCTGGCCAGATGACCTTGGAGAAATTCTTGATGAGTCAGTCATTCTTATTGTTAAAGTAGAGGTAATGATTACTGCAGGATTACATTGATTCATGTGTGTATAACCATGTTAGATAAATGCTAAGAGCTGTACAAAGTATAATACTAATGGTTTTCATTATTCTTCGTCGCCTCTTACAAAGTGTTTACACCTTAGACATTGAGTGTACACCTTACTTTTTAAACTTAACTCATATCTTAATAATCTTTTCATGTTAAAATCTATCTTTCTCACTCTCCCTTTTGTCTCCCTTTTGTCTGCCTAGTATCCCAAGTGCAGATGTGTTATTTTATTTAACCAGTCCCATGTTAATGGCACTTAATTGTTTCTAGTCTTTTGCTGGTATATACATTGCTATAGTGGACACCTTGTACAGATGTCATTTGGAATGTGTTTGGGTATATCTGAAGGTAATTTTGGAACTTTTAACTTCAGGCGTGAGGGGAAGGCATGCCATTGTCTTTTTGTAGGAGTTCCCAAGTGATTCTGACGGAGGGCCTCACCACTGAGAACCAATGCCTTAACAAAACCTAGCTGTTCTGCTGCCTACTACCTCCTCTTCAGTTTCTTATTACTGATGATTCACTTAATTACAACACAGCTAGGACATTAAAGCTTTGGTTTCTCAAGATATTAACCATTGTTTTTCTAGGTTTTTCTTAAAATCTCCTCTCTATCACTTGGACATTTGAAAGCATGCTGCATGCCTTGCCCTCTTCTGGGCATTGCAAGAGCACATATATGAAGTTTTGGGTTCCATCTTCAAGAACCTAATGGGTAGGGAAAATAAACCTGCCTGCACTTCCAGTTAGAGTGAAGCACTGCATTTGTTTTAGAGGGATTACATGTGGAGGGTGACATAATTCGGGAAGGCCTCTTACAGGTGTTCCCTGATTTGGGCTGCATTTTAGGGGGTTCTGGTTAGAAATGACATTGCTTTTGTCTAAAAAATCGTAAGGCTTATAGTAGAGAAAAGGAATTGGATGATGATGGGTTTCTTAGCTTCAGCACTGTCAAGATTTTGGCCAGATAATTTTTGTTTGGGGGCCTGCCCAGTGCACTGTAGGATGTTTAGCAGTATCTGTGACCTCCATCCACCAGATGCCGGTGGAGTTCCCACCCCCAATTATGACAATCGTAAGTATCTCCAGACATGGCCATAATGTCCCCTGGGGGGCAAAATTGTTCTCATTTGAGAACTACTGTGAAGTCACAAGCTCTGTTAATACCACTGTGGGTTTCTGCCTGCTTTTATAATGGCAGCAAATGCTACATTTTTAGAGCAAGCTTGTCCAACCTGTGGCCCACAGGCTGCATGCAACCCAGGACAGCTTTGAATGTGGCCCAACACAACTTCATAAACTTTCTCAAAACATTATGAGATTTTTTGCAACCTTTTTTTTTAGTTCAGTGTGTGTGTGTGTGTGTGTGTGTGTGTGTGTATATATATATATATATATATATATATATATATATATATATATTTTTTTTTTTTTTTTTTTTTTTTTTTTTTTTTTTTTTTTTTTTTTTTTTTTTTTTGTATGTGGGTAGTTCCCTGGCTGGGAATCGAACCCAGGCCACAGCATTGACAGCGCCAGCGCCGAAGCCTTAGCCACTACACCATCAGGGAACTCCAATCAGTGTATATTTTATGTGTGACCCAAGACAATTCTTTCATTGTGGCCCAGGGAAGCCAAAAGGTTGGACACCGTGCATTAGAGGCTTGTAGGAGTGTTAGGGGATAGTGGAAAATAAGACTTTCTAAGTAAAATAAGGATAGAAATCTGGAAGAGTTCTAAAAATTAGATAAAGTTGTTCAAACTTAATGTAAATGGTAAGAAGCTATTTGTGAGTATCAAAATGATGCCTTTATTTTCCTCCATGAAAAACCCCTAAACTCTAAAGTGACTATGAGGATTCTTTTAAAAATCAGGGCTCATTTCTTTAAGACAGTGCTTATGTTAATACTGTTCAGGTTTTACAAAAAAAGGTGGGGGGGAATTGACGGTGCAATGACAGTGCTCTCAATATGGTGGTCTCTTGGTACTTTGGTGCAGAAGGGAACATCTGTCACTGCGTCCTGATCTGAGGGTGCCCTGGCCCATCAGCTTGTCTGCTACCCAGGGCCCTCCCCCCATCGACAGCTTGCTGCCCAACTTGCCATGGCCTCCACACTCCTAGAGGCCATGGAGAAGATCACATCTTTACCTTGCTGGCCTCTGAATGGGAAATAAAAACATTTGCTGTTATGAAAGCAGGCAGAAACCCACAGTGGTGTTAACAATGCTTGTGACTTGTCACCAGCAGAAGTCAGATGTGTTCATATTGCAGTGGATGAGATGTCTTATGATGTCCTTTGTGCCCATCACTGCTTCAGATTACAAGACACCTGCTTGCTAAGTGTGTTCAAGAAGCACATTTGTCTTTGATAACTGTTTTTAGTATAATTGGCTTTCTTTGCAATCTTGTCCGTTTTACGCTTTTAATACCTATTCCTGGGAAGGGTCATTAGGCTTCATCAAACAGCTACAAGTATTCTGTTTTTGTTTTTCACCAAGTTAAAACCCCTGATTTGGTTCTTATTGCCATTTTCTGAACCATTTCAAATGCCTCTTAGTGGCAGGAAGTGAGGCTTTTGGGGACCCAGGCTCTAATCAGCTTATCTGTTGCAGTCAGTGTTTTGGGGTTCTTCTTCAGTCCAGGTACAAAGTCATTTGGATGACTTTGAAGGGTCTTCAATGAAATAGATTTTTAATAATTAAAACTCTTCTGGAATTGCAGTTCTGGTCCATGAATATTAAACACAAAGCTTTAAAGCAACCTGTGTTGCACTAGGTCTCTTTCATCAGATGTCATGGACTGGGGAAAACCGTTAAAAGTGTAAAAGTCTGTGGGAGAGAATTACCAGGAGTCATGCTGTCCAACACATGTCCATTCTTTAGACTGATGCTTTATATTGTTTGTCACCTTCATACTTTACCCTTGGAAGGTGTCTTTAAGTTCATCTGATTTAATTGTCTACAAAGCTCTGGATTCCTGTTTACATCCCACCTAAAAGGCGGTTGGTTGTTCAGGCTGTGAATGTTCAGATTATGGCAAGATCCTTTAGCTTGAAATACTCCTGCAATATTGGCACCCCCTGGGAGCTGGTTATAAATGTACAGTCTCAGCCCCCCCCCCCCCCGCCGCCCCCAGAACTTCTGAATCAGAACCATCATTTTAACATGATCTGGAGGCATTTTGCACGTTAAAGTTTGGAAGCTGAGGCCGAGTCTATTTAAACAGCTGTAACAATTAAAAGGTTAACTCTGAGAGCCAAATGTGCGCTCTGAGTCCAGGTGGTTTGACTTGAGCCCATTACTGTCTCCCTAGGTGTGTAGCAAAGTCATACCAGAACCCTTTCCTGGCAGAATCACAGAATGGAGTGTGTCCCTCATGACCAGTAGCACACTTTAGAGTTAGATTTCATTCATGGCTATAGCTTTTATAAATCCTGTATTAGATTTGGTGAAATATTCTGATGATTGTGCCATGCATAATTTAGACTGCAGTTGTTTTACTTTGAAATGGAGGTCCTTTTCTTCTTCTTTTTTTTTTTTTTGTTAGGTTAATTCGGAGTTTCATTAAAACTCAGTCATATAGTGTACAGATACTTAAGTGCCTATTTTATGTCAGGCACTGTTTGAAGTACAGAGGATACAGCAGTGAACAAAACAGACAAAAATGTCCCTGTCTCACTGAACTTCGAGAAATCCTTGCTTATAAGGAGGTGACATTGGTGATGGCAATGAAGGGACCATTCCAGGCAGAGAGCACAGTCCGGGTGAAGGCCTCAGGGCAGAACCCCTGATTGCTGCACTAGATTGCGAAGAGAGGAGGAGTGGGAGATGTCAGATGGCAGGAGCCAGGCCCTGGTAGCTCATAGAGGAGGCTGGCTGCAAAGAATGAGTAGCTAGTACAGGGGAGTAGACTGAGTGTTCATTTGGAAATAAAGCAAGGAGCTTGCATAAAAAAGCACTTTGAACTTAATGGAAAACATCCATCAAGGTTGAGTTGGTCTTTGTTGTTGGAGAGTATTCTCATTGCCTTCCTCGCAGTAGCAGGAGGCGACATTTGGAACTGATCAAGTCTTCATTCTCGTGCACATCAAGTCGATGACTGGAGCTCTGCTGTGAGCGTGAGTCAGAGAGCATCTGAGTTGAACTGCGTCGGTCACATGGGCAAATTAACTTAACCAAAAATAACCCCCCAAAAAAGCATTTCTGGGAAATGCAAGTGAAGACAGCTTTCAATGTAAACAAAAGAGCAAAGTAAAGATAAAGGCTTGGTTGGAAAAAGTGAACATTGGGAAAACTAGAAAGAAATATTTTTGGGGAAAATACTGAGAAAAACAAATATTTATTTTCTAGTAGTTACAATTTTAAAGTGTTTTTCTTTCACTTATTTATATGAGACGCAATGCATACGTTTTGATAGGGTAACTCCAAGATTGTTGCCTTTCTCTTTGTAGCATGGCAAGTAGAACTACGCCTTTTAGCTTTTTCTGTTGCTCACTGGCAGGAGCTTTCTGTACTCTCTGGTTTTCCTTCTGGTCTTTGCTCAGAATTAACAAGGTGATGTAGTCAAAAACGTGGATGTGGATCCATCTGTGGTTCACAACCTGGCTGCGGTTAGAATCACCTGGGGATCGTAATGCGCAAAACGAGAGAAAACCACAACCAGTATTACAGCCCCACTCCAGAAATTCTGATTTAATCGGAGTGTGTGGGACTACACGTTGGCCTAGTTCTTCCAGTAGTTCAAGAGTTCCGCACACAGCCAAGGTTGAGAGCCACCCTTGCAATCCCACTCCCCTGGATTGACAAGCTGTGTTCTCTTGGCCATAGCATCAAGCATCGTGACTGTCTTGCCTTCTCCTTCACTCACCCTTTTGCTCCCGTTCCTCTTTTCACTGCAGGTTGAGAGGCTGGAGCCTGGTTTTCTGTTTGTGGCTGTTTGGGTTGTTTTAGGGTGGGCAAGTGGTTTGTGTGTATGCTTGGGGCAGGAGGTGTTTGTCACTACTCCAGACAGCTCAGCCTCTTAGAACCAGGACTTAGAATTACTTTCCAGGGTAGCTAAGAGAACATGGGAGTTCATTTGAATCAGGCCAAACAGGATGGGATCTTCTGTGGTTATGGTTATTATATAGTTACAAAGGTTAACCTCCTGAGTGTGTATCATAGTAATATTTACTATTGGAACTAAAAATCTTGCTCTTTGAGTAGTTACTGATACCTACTGGTTCTTTTATCTTATTTAATAGGAAAGTTCATTTCTGGAGTACTCTGACCATTTGGATGATGAAAGAAACTTTTACCAAATCTAAGGGAAATAATCCAATTTATTTAAAAATTATAAATATCAAAAACAATTAAAAATTTTAACTGTCTTGATAACATCTTGGTAATGTCATCAAAAGAATTGAGTTTTTGGAGGTGTCCTGGATGGTGGATTATTTCCCTGCATTATATTAACTTCCAGATTACCTGGACGTGTGGTGAATTCCTTTTCGGGGTCAGCGTCTCTGCTGTGCGTGCACAGTGCCACTTGTCCGCACAAAGCAGAAGGCCTTCCTGCCCCAGTGGCTTTGACAACAGTGTGAGTAGGGAGAGCTTTTTGTGTGTATGGTCCGTGGTCTTAACTGCAGTTCTCTGTGAACGATTGGATGTCACTGTGTGTTCAATGTGGCAAATGCTAGCACAGGCCTGCTGGAGTGGCAGCAGTCTCTATCCTCTCCTCCTCTCTGCCTCACCCTCAGAGTCCCCTGGCCAAACCTCTGTGAGGGCAGTGGGGACTGTGCTTGCAGCATGCTGACAGGTTCTTTTGATCAGCTCCCACCTGCTCTCCTGATAATGGAGTAAACTAGAGAGAACAAAGGCCAGAGAGCTTAGAGCGACATGCAGTCTAACCTGGACTGAAGTCGGGCTGCTTTTTCTCCAAATGTTTCCTCTCTGTTGTTTGTGTGGCGCAAACCTATGACAACTCATGCCTCTGTTGATAAACTTTAAAATCTTAACTTTCCTCTACTGTTCTTTGAACATTTGACATACTTTGAATGGTGACTCTGAAAAAGTTAAAGCATTGGTCTTTTTTTTCCTTGTAAATCCTACAAGTCATAAATATATTTTGGCTGTGAAATTTTCCAGTACAAAATTATTATTGGTATTAAGGGGAAACAAAAGTTACTGCACTCTCCCCACCCCACCCAAGAAAGTCTCCTCCACTCCTGAGGTCACTGTAGTTCAGAGTTTGCCATATCCTTCCAGGCCCCTTTCCATTCACTTACACACAGATAACATTCACCTTCAAGTCAGGAGGAGGAGGGGCTGGAATGATAGGTACTCTGTGACTTGTTTTTAATCTTCCTGTATGTAGAAGAGCTTTCATGGTCGTTTTATGACTGTTTCAGAGTTCATCTGTGGATGCACTGTCGTTCACTTAGTTGGATCTCTTTTGGTGGCTATTTAAGATGTTTTCAGCTTTTTCACTATTATAAATGTGCTATAGTGTGCTTCCCTCCCCCCATACGTGTTTTTCACCCAGTTGTATTTCATTCTTTACAGTTGTTTTTAGAGCACTTTATGATTTATTCAAGATTTGTAGAAGGACAGTGTTAAGTTCTGCTGTATAATTAATTTTAGGTTCTGTCTTAGATATAGACACATAATTATTGACATCTTGGCTGATACAGTTTAGTTGAGTGAACCATGAGCAAAAGACGTAAATTCTAGTAATTGCTTAAAGTTACCTGGACTGTTTTTAAATTGCAGTGATGAGTAGTGAATTGGTGAAATTTTTGTCTTTTGTAGGAAGTACTTATTATTATACTAGTAGTGTTTTACAGAAAAATTTGGAACTGCGATAAGCATAAATGACTTTTAAATAACAATGAAAATCATTCCATATTAACCAAATGGAAGTAAATAAGATGATTATATTTTTGTCCTTCAGGTTACTCCAAGAACTGAGACCCCTGTCAGCAGTGTCAGTAATAGTTTGGAGAATGCACTGCGTACATCAGCACATTCCACTGAGGAGTCGCTGCCCAAGAGGACTGTAGGAAAACACTCCAAAGGTGAGTCTCTCCCCCGCAGGGCTGGCGGGGAGGAGATGCACGAGAGTGCAGAGGTGGGATCTTGTGACGATACTTGGTTAAATGCTTGTAGATCTTTCATAAATGGTAGTCATAGTAAGGTGTATTATTTTTCTGAATTCTGTAAGACATGAATGTATCTTGGCTGTAAAAAATCTCAAATACTGATATTTAGTAAGGGCGGGGGAAAGAAAGTTGTTATACCCTCTTCTTTGCCTCACACCAGAATAAGTCCTAAATTCTAGAGCAGCACTATCCTGAAGAACTTTCTGTGATAACGGAATGGTCTATATCTGCACTAACTCGGTTACCCTCAGCCACATGTGCCTCTTGAGCATTTGAAATGTGGTTCATGCAACTAAGGACCTGAAATTTTATGTTTATTTCATTGCAGTGCAGTAGCTCAGTGTGGATTGTGCCTGCCTATTGGGCATTGCAGCTCTGGACGTGACAGGAAGGGCATGTTTCAGATAAAACTGTCAGTTCCTTGGTTCTTGTATGCCTGATTTTGTGCAACTAGCTGGACATTCATAGAGTCAGCTTGCCGTGCAGTTGGTGAGCTGTGTGGAGGTGGGGGAGACTTTCCAGCAGGGGGGTGAAGGTGATGTGTAGGACTAGGTGGGGTTGACAGTAAACCCTACATCTGCAGAGTCATCTGGAGGGCCAGAATGACCCTAACTCTGAACAGTTGTCCTGAGACCCAGGAGTATTGGAGGCTGGCATTCCCTTACCCAGCTGACCTTTGCCCTCCCGCTCCCCTTTGTTTTGTTTTGCTTTTTAATTCATTTTTATAGTTAGACTTATTGGAGTGACATCTGTTAGCAAGGATTACATAGGTTTCAGGCATACAATTCTACAGTGCATTGTCAACTTTGTTTGTGTCTCTTCTGGAATGGAGCTGTGCTAAGGCGGGAGCCACGCCTGCTTGTTTTGTGTGTGTTCACTTCTCTGTCTCCCAGGCACAGTGCTTTGTACTTCCAGATCCTTAATAAACACTTTGTTTTTAAAATAAAGTCTCATTCTGACAAAAATTAAAATTAGAGCCACCCATCCCTGACTTGGCTTACATGCTGGATATATCTGTGTCTTAACATCTATGCTTGTGTTCACGTATACATAACCATGTTACGGTATTAAAACAGTAAATCCTCATAGCAGCCTGGGAGCGCAGGCAGCTTATTTTGTATAATCCTGTCATTCTGAGGATGCAGCAGGGCCTCAGCCCCTCGGATGGGTAGTTGCTACCTAGTCACAAGGACTTGCTCTCCCTAAAACTGCTCTTTGTCCTTTTCCTTTCATGTGTCATCTAGGGAGCAATGCCTCCGATGGAGTGTTTATCAAGATTCCTTGCTCGTGTTTTTCTTTAATATAATTGTAGAACATGTGACTGTTACCTGTGTCATTGTCTTGTCTATGTGTGTTGGTACCCAGAGAGGCACCAGTGAGTCAACTTTAGCATCAGCTGTGCCAGAACATTGTTAATTATCTACAATATTCTCCATTCAGTGGTCATAGGTAATAATAGTTTCTCTCATCCAGAAATTGGCAAGCAAGTTAACTTAGTTTTATTAGTCACACTTCTCATAATATTCTGTTGGGCCTAGGTTATTGCTCTTCTGAAAGTCTAAAGTCACTACTAAGCGTTACCACTATAGTTTCCTCACTGTCTTTTTTGTAAGTCACTGGTGTTTTGGTTTTTCTTTGCTTATTTGGAAGTTGAAACTGATGAAATTGAACTTACAAAGAGGTGAGACTCTTCCATTTCTTTTGTATGAAAGCTCAGGGAACAGCAGTAAAAACAGTCTGAAATCCTGACTGTTCTGGGCAGGCTGTGTTCCAAGCTTATTACATAGACTAACCCACATACTCTTCATAAGAGCTCTGTGGGGTTCAGTTATGCCTGATTAATTCTAACAACAATCCCATGAAGAGATTATTACCCCATTTTACAGTCATGGGTAAGTAATATTCCTAGGGTAAGCTGGGACTCAAACCCAGAGCTGATGCTCTTAACCACTTGTGTGAGACTGAATAGAAAAGGAAAATCAAGGTGGCAGTGCTTTTAAAAAGTGAAAGTATTACCTTTTTTTTCTATATTATTGTGAAGATTTTCAAGTTATAGAAATTGAGAGAACAGTACAGTAGTTGCCCATATCTGGCTTCAGCAACAGATAATGGACCGTGTATTCAGAAATGTTGTATAGGACCATTCTGCATGCTCTGGGAGAGCTCGAAGTCTTCCCAAACTCTGTCACTCATTTATTAAAGTTAGGGAGTTAGGGAGGTGGATAAATGTACATGGTGAGGTGGAAATTACTTCTAATAATACTCTAAGTGAAAGAAGTTCTCTAACTTTGTTTTCTGGACTTTGAGTAGTTAATATTTAAAATTATCCTTTTGTGAGACAGTGAAAGAGTATTTATTGAAGTTAATGAAACTTCAAATCAGCTACAAGAAGTTCTAAAACTTTTTGATCTAGGACCCCTTTGCATTCTTAAAAATTGACTCTAAAGAGCTTTTGTTTATGTAGATTATATCTATGGATATTTACAATATTGTAAATTAAAACATCTTTTTTAACCTGAATAATTTGTTGTGTGCTGCTAAGGTTTTTGTGTTTGTCATGCAGCATTATTATGATGAAAGATAAAGACTGAACCCCAAAAGTCTTATACTTTTCATAAAATAAAACGCAACCCAAAACAATTAGAACATGAATTCTAATAAGACAGGAATTACAATAAAACCTAAATTATGAAATGCCAGTGGTATATTATTTTTCTTGGGTTGTATTGGGGATTCTAATGTGCATTTGTAATTGAGAAGCCTTAATGATTTAAATTTCTCTATTGGCTCTTTATTCAACATTTTATTATGAAGACTTTCAAACACATAGTAAACTTTAGGGAATTTTACAATGAATACCTACCATCTAACTTTCACATTTCCATTTTACTTTGCTTGTTTCCTTCTTATCTGCCCTCTGTCGGTCCATCAAGACATTGCATATTTTGAGGCATTTCAAAGTAAGTTCTTAACCATTGGTATAGTAGTTCTCACCCCATCTGTGCCCTTGCCTCCTTGTGACCTTCCCTCCCCTCTGCTTGGATCCCTTGTCCTCTTCTCTTCGAGTTCCTGGCTCCTGCCCCAACTAAATCAACTCAAACACTGTGTGCTGTCATGGCTGGGCCTGGATCACTGTCTCTCTTCCCAGATGGGCTCTTCCCTTTACAGTGAAGCCTCAACCATTACTACTTTGAACTCTATTATTTTTGTATCACTTATGGCTGGTACTGTACCTAGTACATACTAATGCTGAAAAAAAAAGTTTGCCTCAATACATAAATAAGTGAAATTCCTCAGGCCCCTAAATTCAAGTGTCTTATCTCTAAACACTCAGATGGAATAATGTGTGTATTCATTTCCTGTTTTTGCTACTTTGGAAATAATGTTTTATCAGCTTCATGTTTTCTCGATCATGCACTACTTTTGTTTCTATTTCTGGAGAACTATTAGTTTGGTGCAAGAGCGATTGTGGTTTCGGACTGTGAATTTTAAATCATTATAACTAGGCTCAAACAGATCTTTATCAGTCAAAATAGGAACTATTACAATCAACACATTTTTGTCAGTGAGAAATAAGTTTGTTTATTCCTCTAGCTTAAAAATCTATGCTTTAGGATTCAAAGAACTCTTGGAAAGCATTTTCTGCATCCTGCTGGTATGGAAGCATTTTCCCTGCAAAAAGTTGTGGAGATGCTCGAGGAAGTGGTAGTCGGTTGGTGAGATGTTAGGTGAATATGGAGGATGAGGCAAAATTTTGTTGCCCAATTCATTCAACTTTTGAGGTGTTGATTGTGCGATGTGTGGTTGGCCGTTGTCATGGAGAAGAATTGGGCCCTTTCTGCTGTACTGTGCCTACTGCAGGCCTTGCAATTTTTTGTTCATCTCATGGATTTGCTGAGCATACTTCTCAGATGTAATGGTTTCGCTGGGTTTCAGAAAGCTGTAGTGGATCAGACTGACAGCAGACCATGACCCTTTTTTGGTGCAAGTTTGGCTTTGGCAAGTGCTTTGGAGCTGCTTCTTTTTGGTGTGGGGGAGCGGGGGAGGTGGTTCCCTGGCTGAGAATCGAACCCAGGCTGTGGCATTGAGAGTGCCAAAGCCTAGCCACTACACCACCAGGGAACCCCCTGGAGCTTCTTCCCTGTCCAACCACTGAGCTGGTCATCACCAGTTGCTGTATAAAATCCACTTTTAGTCACACATCACAATCCAATTGAAGACGACACTTCAAAACAACCATTTCTTTCATTTCCAGTTAGTTCGTTGAGGCATCCACTTACTGGGCTTTTTTAACTTTACAATTTGCTTCAAATGCTGAACTGTTGAATAGTTAACATTCAGTTCTTCGGCAACTTCTTGTGTAGTTGTAAGAGGATCAGCTTCAGTGATTGCTGTCAGTTGGTCATTGTCAACTTTTGATGGCCGGCTACTATGCCCCTCATCTTCAAGGCTCTTGTCTCCATTGCAAAACTTCTTGAACCACCACCACACTGTACATTCGTTAGCAGTTCCTGGGCCTAATGTGTTGTTGATGTGGCAAGTCGTCTCCACTGCTTTACAACCGACTTTGAACTTGAGTAAGAAAATTGCTTGAATTTGCTTTGTATAATAACATCATTTCCATAGTCTAAAATAAATATAAAATAAACAAGTCATAAGTAAATTACCAAAAGAAGTAAAGGAAGAAATGCACATTAAAATGATTTATAACATAACCATATTTAAGATGTATTCCAGTATCAAATGGCAAATTTCAATAGTGCAACAACTGCAATTACCTTTGCACCAACCTAATAATAAATTAATGAAATATGATTTAAAAAATCAAAGAAAAACAAATTGTAGAGTTCTTAAATATAACATGATATGTGTCCTAAAAAGATATAGAAAAGAAGAATCAGTTTAATTGGTGTAGTAGTGAATGTTCACATTTTAACAACAGCTAAAGAAGCAATGCTTCTAAAAATTATCCCCATTAACACAGACAAGTAAATGAAAGTGAGAAAGCTAGTTGATGTTTTAGGAACAATTATTGTTCAGCTGAGGTGTTCAAGAATACAGTTTTTCAGTTTTTAAATGGAAACTAGATTTCAGTAATGACATTTTAAAGCAGGAAGCATCTTAAAGTTATTAGGTTCATTTTCTTTATCTGAAATATGAAGACTGAGTTCTATTTATAGAACTTTGGAGAAAGAGGTTTTTATGTTAGAAAATAATTTTTTTCATCTTTGTCATAATATCCTCTTTACTATGATTTCTTTGAGCATAATTTTGGTAATTTTTGGAGCAGTTTCTTATTGGGTATATAGAATTAAACTAAATAAAGATGCATTGAAATCAAGTAAAAGACACACTTGGCAGAAAACTACCAACTACCTAGTTTTCTCCAGAAGACTTTTAGAAAGGGAAAATATTTCAAAGGAATAGCTCATTTTTGGAACATACGAGGGCTGTCCGGAAAGTATCCAGCCATGTAATATGAAAAATAGAGGCATTTATGGCTGGATTTTTTCCGGATAGCCCTTTGTATTAAAGCCATTATCTATAGGTGTCATGTAAGTACAGATGTGAAGACGCTTGGCCGCAAAGGTGGTCCTTAGGCTGGTCAGTTTTAACCAGGAGCTCCCTGGGCTGAATTGAATACATGTCTGGTCCTGGATTTAGCACCTACTGGTACCCTCTGGTTCAGTCCATTGTCGTAAATCACCTGACTTTCTGCCAGCCCCTGCCCCCATGTAGTTGCCCTGTCCTGCTTCAGGCCTTTCAGACGCTTGCCTAGGGTTTTATTACAACACATTTTGTACTTTCTCTTCTAACAAATTTCCCTCCCTCTTGTTTCAGTTACATTAGTGCATTGGTTTTTAAATTAGGTATTGATTCAGTTATGAAAATGTAAGTTTAATGCAGTTATACGTTTCATTGAAGGCTTTGTGATCAAACTTGTAAGATTTGAGAATTTCTAGTATGCCTCTTGAATGAGAAAAGAAGGAAAGTTTGAACAAACATGATTTTGAAAGGAAAACGCACATTGTCCTTTTCTTTCTCATCTCAAGGTGAGAGAGCAGGCTGGTCTAACTTCATGTCTATTTGTCCCAGTTCCATATGTCCTACACAGACGAGTCTGTACAGCCTAGCCCTTAGCCCCATTTATCCGCATTCCCCAGATAGGAGCTCCCGTCCTTCCCAGTCCGCCTTTTAGAGCGTTATTCGTGGCCATGGCCATCTCCAACCAACTAGAAGCATTTCCTTTGAGTCTTTCCAGTTGATACTGATCCTGTCTCCATAGTCAGCTTTTGCTCTGTTCTGTCCCTTCAGGTGATGGATTGATATCTAGCCCTTCAAATTTATACATGTTTGCTTGTACTCTTCAGAAAGTAGTGGGACTTCCTGTGTGACAGTTAGACGACAATCTACAGGACTGACCCAGGGATGTGAGAGATAAAGTCCACTTTATCTACCAGTGGACTTTACATGGATTGTAAGTAGATACTTGTATGCACATAGGTATACACTTTAAAATTATGAAACCACATTACAGAAATTTGGAACAAAAGCTACCCATAATTCCTCCACCAAACACAATTATTTATATTACTGCTACCATTTTTGATCATTTTTTAGTGTGTTTTTGTTCACATTTTAAACAACTATACTCATCTTACACAATTTATAATTTTTCAGTTGATATTATAAATGTTTTTTCAAATTTTTGTTTTTATAATCATGGTCTTTAAATATGGCTCCAAAATTGAGAGTATACTTAAACACCTTGTAAGCCTAATCAAACATCCCATAATCCTGCCCTCCCACATAGCCATTGTCACTACTGAGATCTGCTATAGAAAAATCATTCTTCACATGCCCTCCTCCTTTCCTTTCCTACAGGCTCCCCTTCTCCCATCTTCAGAGCCCTGTCCAATGACAGGTGCTTTCAGGGAGGTCAGTGTGGAGAGAATTTCACTGTGAGTAAAACAGCAGAACTTAGAAACCATTAACTTAGTCCAGAGCTCTCCTGGCCCTGAAAGCTGCTGTAGCAGCTGCCTGCACATGGGCTGGTGACGCTGCCTTACAGAACTGACACAGAGCACCACATCTCATGGTCTCACAGTTTTGAAGAGGTCTCAACAAACATTTCAGTCCTGGAGTTCAGAATGCCTTTTTTATTTGAAAACAGCTGAATAATGTTCATCTGTTCTTCACATCTTCCTGTCCAGATATGAGTCACTTCCTGCTTTCAGTTCAGATGAGTTTTGTTGGTTTTTTTTTTTTTTTTTTTAAATCCTAATATTATTTAGTACTGGGACAGTTAGGTACATTTTGGTGTTCTGTGGTCTGGGAAAATGCTGACTACATTTTTCTGTACTCATTGGCTTTATATATTCTATTGTTTTAAAAAAGTAAAACATCTGGATTAGAGTGATGTCATTGTGGGTAAGTTTTTTAAAATACTGGTTGGGAAAACAGAAAAGCTGTTTATTTGCTGACCATATGACTAAGGAAGTCAGACAGGAACAGTGAGTAGTTTCACTGAGTGAAAATAAGGTGTACAACCTCCAAATATAGGATTTTCTTTGTTTTGCCAGAAAGGAAACAAACATTCTTATTTTTTTAGAGTAATTTCCTTCCTGTAAGGTGCTATTTTTAACTTAAAATACTCTAAACTGAATGAGTTCTAGTATCTTCCAAGATGCATGTGGACCCTGATATAACTTCAGAATTAGGGAGGTTTACAAGAGAGTAATTAAGCAAGTGAAGGGTCTCTTCCCCATGATACTGTAACCTGTGTGAGTATAAGAACCCATCTGTCTTGCTTGTTCACTATAGTATTCCCAGCCCCTAGAATAAAGCCACAGCAGGAACTTCATAAGACATGTTGGTGAATGAATGACTATTCGTTTGAAGCACAGCTTGGCAAATTTTTTTCTGCAAAGATCCAGATAGTAAATATTTTTGGCTTTGGGAGGCATACGGTGGCTCTGCTGTTGTGGGGTGGAAAGCAGCCATTGGCAATATGTAAGCAAATGGTGTGGCTGTGAGCCAATAAAATTATTTACACAATCAGGCAGAGGGCAGCTTACAGTTTGCCAGCCCCTGACTTAGAACGGCGCCGTCCAGTAGAACTCTAAGTGATGACTGAATGTTCTTTGTCTGTGCTGTGCAGTATGGTAGCCACTAGCCACATATGGCTGTTGAGCACTTAGAATGTGGTTAGTGCAACTGAGGAATTAGATTTTTTATTTCATTCATTTGTAATTAATATAAATTTAAATGGTCACATGTGGTTAGTGGCTATAGTACTGGACAATGCAGGGTTTGAACCTCCCCCAAAGCATGTTGCCTAGAGCGGTTTTGTTTTCACTGGGATGTTCATACATGTCAGGGGAGGAAAATTTCTGTGGCCAAAAAAGAGGGTGGGGAATTGTTGTTAATAAAAAGATTTATTTGTGCAGGACTTCTCAGAGTCTTTTTTGTGCAGGACTTCTCAGAGTCTTTAATATGCTAATGTACATGGACAGTCTGCACAAGAGGGAGTTTCTTAAAATTTTTCTCTAAACCAGAGGTGCCAAATCTTTTGGCTTCCTGGGCCACATTGGAAGAAAAAGAATTATCTTGAGCTACACATAAAATACACTAATACTAATGATAGCTAATAAACTAAAAAAAGTATTGCAAAAAAAAATCTCATAATATTTTAAGAAAGTTTATGAATTTGTGTTGGGCTGCATTCAAAGCTGTCATTGGCCCACAGGCCATGGGTTAGACAAGCTTGCTTTAAATTTTATGACCTTTTGAGGGTGGTGCTGAATATATTATAAAACTGATGTTCCTTGGATAAGACTTCGAGAAACACTGGAGTGGCAGACCAGGAGATTGTGCAGACTACAGGAGTTGTAACATAATAATTTTGATAAGTTATGTTGAGTATTTCATATTGGACAGTAAGGTCGAAATACATATAGAAATCCTGATAGCATGCTGCCAAATAACCTCTACAATTAATAAAAAGTAACGGAAAGTGCGTTGTCTAATGTATCGTTTTATTCTTGAAGAGAAAACAATGTATCCACGTATGCAGAAAGGATGGTATGATGTCATTGATGACTTTAGGATGGTCCCTATCCAGTGGTGGTTTGTCTTTCTGTCATGGTCTATCTGTGCAGCCAGTCTCTGAGAATCCTCGGTGTATTCCTTAGAGGCAGCCTTAGGAATCTTCACTGTTTCTTCTGTAACTGCTGCCTTGCTGACCTGCAGCCTGGCCCTGTCGGAGAAGGCTGAGACCATGCTCTGTTGACAGGAAGGTCCAGTGAGACTCTCTGGGCAGCCGTGTCTAAAACAGGCACTGTGGGAAACGTTGAGCCTTCGTTTTTCAGAAATTGGGACAGATCATAATGAAGCTTCAGTTAGAATTTGTACTCTCGTGCATTCAAATAAATTTATGTTCTCTTTTCAAGCACTCTTCTCTTTCTATGATTTGTTCTTATTTTCATGCCTGTTTCCCCTGCTTTGTTTTTAAACCCGCCTCCCATTCCTGATGACAGCTTCTTGCCTTCCTCCTAGTTTCTCATTCTGGGTGAGTGCAGCGCAGATGAGACTGAGCAGCCCTGGGCATTGAAAGCCGTATTTCAGAAATTGCTAAAATATCAAATGCTAACTAATAATATGTACATGAAGGTTTGATTTCATTTTTATAATTTTGTTTGTTGTTTTTTGTTTTTGTTCTTGTTTTTACTTCTACAGTGAGTGTTGAAAAGATAGACCTGAAGGGATTATCACACAAAAAAAATGAAAGAAATGTTGAATGTTCCTTTGAGGTAAGATGCTAATTTTTTTTTCCTCTTTTCTCCTCTAAAGGATAGAAAGGAAACAGTTACCATGAATAGTACATTTATTTATCTAAATAAAATATGGGCCTTTTTGCAAAGCACTACTGGTGCTTTGGAAGATAGAAAGCTGGGTCAGGTACCGTGGGTGGGCCAGTGCTGAACTTCTCTGCCCCAACACTTTAGTAAAGGAGAGTTGGGTGGAGAAGAATTAGATGAGGCAGTCCCTTCCAAGCACTCAGCACAGGATCTGGACGTAGTAAAAACCTGCAAACACAAGATGTTCTTCTCTATCACTAGATGACAAAAGCTCCTTGGTCTGTAAGGAACATTTTCTAGACTAACATGCTCAGCTGCTGATAGTTGGTACCTAACTTGGCTAAAGTGGAGAATCATAAAAATTGAGACAGTGTTTGAGAGCTGTCCGGAAAATATCCAGCCATAAATGCCTCTGTTTTTCATATTACGTGGCTGGATGCTTTCCGGACAGCCCTCGTGTCATCAGGATTCGAGATTCTCAATAACAGTGGCTTAAACAACATTGGCATATAAAGGGGGACAGCTTGGTGCTGCTATGGTAGTTGTGCTCCCTAAAATCCCTAGGGTCCAGGCTCTCTCCAGTTGACTGCTTTGATATCCCAACAAGGCGAACGTTAGCCTCATGGCCCAGGATGGCAGCTAAAACTCCTGTCTGTCCTCACATTTTCATTCCAAGTAGCAAGAGACAGGATGAAAAGGGGTAGTGGTGGTGATTTGCCTTTCTTTTAAGAAACATTCCTAAAAGCAGCAAAGCACTAGACAACTTCACCCATGTTTTATTGATCAGAACTTAGTTTCTTGGTTCCTCATAGCTGTGGAAGAGGCTGGGAAATGTGTTCTGGATGGCCATGTCTCCAAGGTTCTGTTACTTGCTCATCGTGGTGTGTGAGGTTCTCCTTTGACCATGTGCCTGAAAACTCATTGATATGGAAAATCTGCTTCCCACATTATTAGGGAACGTTCTCAGGAATAAAAGCTTCTAGTCAGTATCTGGCATGTATACCATGTGCCATTTACTAGTTTTGAAGGAGTGTAGCTACACCAAAATAGTTTTTCCACTAAAAGGATGAAACCTTTATTTGATTTAGGAGGTACTGCATCATGAGAATCAGTTGTTAATCGTTTCTTGACTTTTTGGCTGAGATCAAGTGAGAATCAATTGTTAAGCTATAGATGTCTTTTCAGACTATATGGGAGACTTACATTAGGTTTTGGAGATTATTAAATTTGCCACTAGCACCCAGGTCTCAGCAACCAGAAAATCACAGAATCCCACCTTCTCCCAGGCCTAGTCAGGGTCAGAAGCCCTGCAAGTCTCTGGAACTCCAGGCTTGTTGTCTTCTCCCTTCCACACTCTGCTTCTTTCTAGCAGGGATCCCATGGGGGCTGATGACAATAATATCCATTTCCGTAGGGACTGCCCATTTGGGGAACTGGTGAGTAGGGAGTGTTTCTGAGGCAGTTGGCCCCACTCACAGCCCATCTGATTATCTGGGCTTTGATCACCCTCATCCCCTTCCTCAATCCTTGTTATTTGTGGCCAGGAATTGGTTTTGTGCAGCATGAAATGAAGAAACTGTATAGTCTTTCAACATGACAGCCTGCAGCCTCTTGCCAAAGAAATGAGCTTTGGCAAAATAGACACTGGCTTCTCATGCCTCTCTCTGGAGGAGGGAGTTATGATCAGGACAGGGAGGCAGCAGCATGCTGGCAGGCACAGGGACCTGGTGCCCAGAATCCAGAAAGCAGGCTAGGCAACCCCAAAAGCAGCCCTGAGCTATAGGCCTCCATACCAGTTGCAAGCTCTGGAGTTGCTGCACTAGATGAGGGACGATTGCTTAGTATTGACACTGATGAGTGTCACATGGGTTAGATGTTCAATTTAAGATGTTTCTAGCCCAAATGGTTATGATGAAGTGTTTTAGTACTTAAAGAGAAAGCTTCAGT
This sequence comes from Lyroderma lyra, assembly GCA_004026885.1. Lineage (NCBI taxonomy): Eukaryota > Metazoa > Chordata > Mammalia > Chiroptera > Megadermatidae > Lyroderma > Lyroderma lyra. The sequence goes on along the minus strand of PVJL010000246.1, from coordinate 37,666 downwards.
TGTCTGAAAAGCTGACTTTTGATAAAAGTACTCTGGTGTTTAGGAAAGTGATAATCCTTGACTACCCAGCTGTCAGCTAGCTGTTCTTTTGGGATACTAACTCGATGTGCCCTATGGAATTTATATAGTCCAAACTTTGTTGGATACTATTCAAGGCACAAAAGCAAGATAAAAATCAACATTAAAAAAAAACTTATTTACAAAACACATTGTTTATTTGTGCAGCTTAAACTGTGTGCTCGTGTGCTGGCGAGTTGTATTCTTCTGCTCTTAAATAAGTGGTTACGTGCATCTTATTCATGTGTAAGAAAAGTAGAACCACCTTATGGTTAAGTGGCTCTTGGAATTTTACCATGGTCACTCTAGCTAGCTGTTATCAGATCCTACAGGTCCATGAAGAGGGGGAACTGATGGGCTTTAGGGCAAGATAACGACTTAATATATGTTTAAACTTAAAAACATCATCTTAATGACACCCCCTCAAAAATATTAATAAGTCCTAGTGGGATTTTTCTGTTTCAGAAATCAACAAGTTGATTCTAAAATGTATGTGAAAAGAACTACAGAGTAGTCAAAATGATTTGGAAAAGAAAAAAGTTGGAAGATGCATACTACCTGGTTTCAAGGCTTACTGTGAAACTACAGGAATCTTGACATCGTGGCATTGCTGAAGGGTCAATGGAAACAAAACAGAGTCTAGAATTAGACTCACGTATAAATGGTCCATTGATTTTTGACAAAGGTGCAGAGGCAGTTCAATGAAGAAAGGGTGTTTTTTCAACAAGTTGTTCTGGAACAGACAAACATCCATATACAAAAATTCAACCTTGACCCAAACTCATCTCTTATATAGAAATTAACTCAAAATTGAGTATAGGCCTAAATGTAGAACCTAAAACTACAAAACTTCTAGAAGAAAGCGTAGGATAAAATTTGGTGACTTACATGAGGCAGAGACTTTGGATATAGTACCAAAAGTGTCCATGAAAGACAAAATAAGTAAATTAGAGTTAAACAGAATTTAAAACTTGGTCTTCTAAAGGCACTGTTAAGAAAATGAAAGGACAAGACAAAGACTAGGAGAAAGTAGTTGCAAATTACATATCTGATAAAGGTCTGTATTCAAAATATGTAAAGAACTCTCAAACTCAGTTATAAGAAAACAACCCAATAAAAATTGAGCCAAAGATTTGAACAGATGCTTCACCAAAGACGATGTATGGAAGGCAGAGAGCACATGTGAGCAGATGTTCAGCATCATTAGTCATTGGGAAAATACCAGTCACAACCACAGTGAGATAATACCCGATGCCTATTAGAATGGTTAAAATTAAAAAGACTAAGCATACCAAGTGTTGGCAGGTATGTGGAAGAACTGGAACTCTCCTACACTGGGAATGTAAAATGGTACAAGTACTTTGGAAACAGTTTGGCAGTTTTTTAAAAAGTTAAACATATCCCTAAAAATATGATCCATCAGTTCCACTCCAAATGAAATGAAAGCATATGTTCATACAAAGATTTCTACATGAATATTCATAACAGCTTTCTTTGTAACACTCCCAAATACCCGTCCGCAGGATTACGGATAAACAGACAATGGTATCATATCCATACAGTGGAATACTACTCGTAAAATGGAGTGAGCTATTCATATACTCAGCAATATGGATGAAACACAAATAATTACACTGTGAGAAAGAAACCAGACCCCCCCCCCCGACCAAAATATGAGTATGTGCTGTGAGTCCATTTACATAAAATTCTAGAAAAATGCAAACTACAGTGACAGTAGATCAGTGGCTTCTGGGGAGGGGCAGGAGGAAATTTGGGGGGAGATGGATATGGTCATTATATTGATTGGAGTGATGGTTTCATCATAGGTGTGTGTGTGTGTGTATACACGCACACATACATACACACACACACATGTTGAAACATCAAATTGGACTCTTTAGATATGTGCAGTTCATTGTCAGTTATAAAACTTTTTAAAAAATTACCTGCTGATTAAACATTTCCTTTTGTCCACAGAACCCTAACTCATGAAGATTAAATAAATTATCTTTTAAATAGGTTGTCCTTTGTGTATGGAAACAAGTATTATACTGTGACCAGAACAGTAAAAATCTTACTAGGAATGTCTACCATTCCTCGATGACGTGACGATCCTTTGGAAGACAGTATAGGAAGACTCAAAGAAGCATTTTTTCCTGAAAGCCTTCACTTACTCAGGGAGAAATCAGTGACTCTCTGCCCCACCAATTTTTTCAGCCCTATTTGTCTCTGATTTTAATTTTTATGTATCTTTTTTTTCCACGATACAAGTGAAAGTTTACTACGCTTTTATAGGAAGACATAACTGGGTTACGATGATTTCAAGATGTACAAATGTACTACAAATAGGAGTTTGAATTTTCTCTTCTTTTCCATGGAGCTGTTTTTGCTGAAGTTGTAATTGCTAGTTCCTAGTTACTGAGGAAACCAAATCAGTATACAGGAAGCAAGTGACAGATTCTTTTTAAATATAAAATTAGTGTGTGACTATGTACATGTAAAATGTGTTACAGTTTTACCAGCTTTTCCAAATTCACTGCTGAGAAACTGGAAAAACTAAAACTTTTTTTAAAAAATTTACTTATTACACATGAAGGACATGGAGGAAAAAAACATCAAAAGATTTTGAAACACCAATTAGATTGTAGAGTTTTATTGACTTCAAAAGAACTATAGAACACTACTAATAAAAAACATTATTTTTGTGTCATTCTTCCTTAAGAACCCAGATATTGCATTTATTTTAGTGGTACAGCTTTTCTTTAAAAGTTAGTTTTCTTATCATAACAATCTTAACTGCACTGAATATTTTATCTCTATTAGCAAAGAATGAGTCTTGCCAACTATTTTTTATTACTTTAGCTTTTGTTTTCATCAGCTTATATATGTGCAGTGTAAAGAGTCCAGTAATTCTGCATACATTGCCAGAAGTCACAGGGATCTGTTTCTTTAGATGCATGCCTCAGTGGTTGTATGATAATTAGTGTGACTGTGAAGGTTATTGATACTGGGAGCCATATGGTGTATGCTTAGAACTTTTCCTTTCCAACATTTTGTTTTCCCTGGAGTTAAGTGTCTCCTTTTGCTTGTTTGTTTGTTTGCTCAGGGACAGGTACTTAGAAAAATAGCTTCACCCCTAAGATTCTCCTGGGGTGTCCAAAACTCCCCTCGTGGAGTTCAGATGTGTCCAGGACCCCATTGGTTTTTATCTTTGGAGCTGTGGCTCTGCTCTGACCTGGATTGAAGTCCTTAGCCCAGCACACAGTGCTCATTGTGGGGTACCCTTTCATCATCACTTGGAGGTCCCTTCCTCCCTTTCCTGTCCTTAGTTCATCTTTTGTCTTAAGTCAGTCCTGGTTTTAATAGCTGTTCCGCTCGCTTCTTAGAAAGGGTACTTGGGAGGTGCAGTTTATGAGACCTTTCCTGTCTGGAAGTGTCTTTATCTGTCCACGCTGACATGTGACTGAGAATACAGTAGACTGTCTTGCAGTGTTGCTGTTGGGAATCAAGAATCTGTTTTCGTTCCTGGTCCTATGCTGTGGCCTGTTGTACAATCTGTCTCTCCAGCAGTTTTCAGGATTTTCTTAGTCCCAAGTGTTCACACATTTCTCAGAGGTGTGTTTGTATGTCTGTGTTCATGTGCTGATTCCTTGGGCCCTTTCAATCTAAAATTTGGGAGTCTTTTCTTGAATCCTTTTGGTTTCCTCTGCTCCATTTTTCTTTGTTTTCTTGTTTTGGAGCTCCCGTTGGACCTTAGGATGGGTACTTTGTTTTATTTTTTCCTCTGTTTTCTTCCCCTTTATCTATCTATCTATCTATCTATCTATCTATCTATCTTGATCTGCTTTGTTAAAGACTGCCTCATATTTAATCTCGTCAGTTGACTTCTTCACTTCAGTTATCCTATTTTTAATTTCAAAGAACACTTTTTCTGTGACAGTTCTTTCTTCATAGCATCCTCTTCTTGGCTGTGCTTTCTCCTCTTAGTTTACTGAGAATATTAATGATGGTTTTAGTCTTTTAAAACAGTTTTCTTCTCTGCACGTGGTTTGTGCTTCCTCCATGGGTCCTTGTCCTGTGTGACCGCTTTGCCACTCTTTGTGGTTGGCTTTGGGCACATTAGAGGCCTGGCAGTAGGTCTGATGGCTCTGGGTCTCCTGCTTACCTTAGAGGTGTGGCATGAGCCGTGGGCAGGGGCCTCTGGCTGGGCCAGTTCCTCTGCAGAGTGAAGAAAATGCTGCCCCATATGCTCCAGAGTGTGATGCTGTGTGGAAAAACATGAATGTTGAGAACTGAGGTGAAAAGTGAGTCAGAAATTGGACTCTGGGTCTGAAGAATATATCTAAGTATATATCTATTTTGTGTATATTTTGCTTTTTTGTGTATGCTTAAGATACAATCTGTCTCAGTAAGGCCAAGTAGCTCTTTGAGTGATAGGAAAATACTGTGCCCTAATTTGATTGGCAATATATTTTCTTGTTTTTCTTTTCTTTTTTTTTTTTAAATATAGAAAACTTAAAAGTTTATTATAGAAAAATTAAAAGTTAAAAGTACACTCCGAGAGGTGGAGCGGGAAGCTGGCAACATATTTTCTTGGTAGTTCATATCCTAATAGGGCAGCTTACAATTGATACCACCTTGGATTTGAGGGGACGTGTCTCTAGTATGTGGTATGACGTGAGGCTGTTCTCTTGAAGCAGGAGCAGACAACCTAGGGTACTTGTACCTACTCAATGTACATAATTGTCGGGGATGCAGGCTATCTGTTTCAACATGAAATGGTCTGTCCATGCTCCCCTTACTGTTTGGTTGTTGGATTTCATGTTTTTGTTGGGTTAGGATGCATTCATGTAATCTGAATGTGGAAGGAAAGAGAGAAAACATTCAAACTAAAAACAGATTGTTACAGTGTAAGAGTTGTAAGGAAAAGAGAAGTTTTCCACAACAGTCATAGGTGGTACTGGTGTTTTATGTGGATGGCAGCTCTTCCCCTCCCCCCCTTCTTTGTGTTACAAGAGTTGATTATTTCAGACAGAAAAACAGCTTGGATATTTTCATTTTAATGTAGGTAGGTTTTAAATGGCAAGACGCGTTCATTCAAAGAATGCCAGTGCTTGCCTTGTTGGTGAATTTCTGGAGGTGTTGGGAAATCAAGGATACAGAAGTGGGTCCCTTTCTTTAGTTAGCTCATGTTTTATGGGAGCTTGAGGAAACAGACGCCATAGTAGTTTTTGTGTGGTGTGACAACTGAAATAGAAAGGGCCTCGTGAATTTCAGCCAGGCACACGATTAGGGGAGGGGATGCAGAAGAGTTTTTGTCATCTCTAAGCTCTGCTCTGAGTGTAAATATAATGCTTTCTTTGTGGGGGTGGGTAATAAAATAAATTTGGTAATTTTATTTTCTGATTTGAAATACTCTTATGGGTTTTTCTGGAGTTTAGGCTAAGGCTCCTATTTCATGGTTTAACTCTTGTTCTGGCCTCTGCCTCCCTTTCATTTCATTCCATCCCCTTTGTCTCATTGCTTTAACAGTCTTCTTACTTGTCCTCCTAAATTAAGCTTACGCTTTTCTCTTGTGGAAAAACCCTCTGATGTGCATAGGTGCCCCCCCCCCCCCGCCCCCCGTGCTCACTTAGTACCTTAGGTGGAAACATTTTGAGACGCTGAGGGAAAAGACAGCCCTCCCCACAGGGAGCTTACAGTCCACTTGGGGAGATTGATGCTTTGAAGTAATGAAATAAAACTGCCCACTGTGTGGGCAAGGAAGAACAGATGTGTGTATACACAGGTATTCAGCATATCAGGCATTGTAGAACTTCTTCCAGAAAGCCCTCCTCAGTGGAATATTTTCCCTACTGTTCAGTACTTATGCCTTGGTTTTTTTGTTGTGGATTTACTCCCCTGGGGCCCCAGTTTTGTCAGATTCCTGAGGGCTGGGATACATACAGGCACTTAATTGTGTGGATGCATGGGCTGATACTGGGTAACTTCTGGATTCCACACCCAAAGTTGTGTGCACTTACCTAAGGAGGTCCACTTGATAATGTACACTGGCATCACAAGCAGTCATAATTATTAGTGACTTGGTAGAACTTAGACTCCAGGCTTGAGTAATTTGGTGATACTTGAGTAATTGCACAAAACATGAAGTTAAGCTTTAATGGACCTGAATGAATGCTCTTTCATTTACAAGACGCACAATACATTAGGGCTTGTCATGTTCATGGCACCTGTGCCGTTAAGAATGACGGACAGGCGTGCTCTGAATTACGTATGTGGTGTCTGTTTTTAAGGTTTGTTTGTTTGTTTGTTTTTAAGGTCTTGTGGTCTGACTCTTCAGTAACATCAGTAACCAAATCTTCCTCTGAAGTGACTGAATTTATTTCAAAGGTAAGGTGATTAAAGGGCTCTTACAAAAATGAGAAGGCTCTCGTTCCTCTGTGGTTGATGATATCCCAAGTAATTTCAGTCGATGGCCTCCTTAAGCTAGCATAGTGAGTACAGTGCCTGGAATTCGTGCCTGTCCACAGGAAGTCCAAGGCCTACATCTAAGTGGTGCATGGCAATAAACATATGGTCTTCAGTGCCACAATCTGTGCTTCTTCCAGTTGTCGAGAATAAGATAAGGTGGAAGATGCAACTGCATAGATGACCAAAGGTGTTTGATTTGGTTTGGTTACTCTTCAGCAGAGGCTGACGGGGAGAGGCACGCGTGTGTGGCTCAGTAGTCAGAGACTTCACTTAGTCCCACCTTTATCTGTTTTACACATTGGCTTTTCCTGTTCATTTTTAAATTGATTCAACAAATATCATTTGAGCACAAGGTTCCACTAAATGAATACCTCTTTACCTAGATACACATGTAGACATGCATGCATACATATGTACATTATGTATCTAAAGTATCTCGAAAGAGTCTGACATTTTCATTATAAAAATCAAGGATATAATGCTGTAGGAGAAAATTCCACTGATGGGTTCTATTTTAGAAGATTAGACAGGAAGTATTTAATTCTCCCTGTCTTTTTAGCCTGTCAAGCACTGAAGAGCACCATAGTGCCGAGCTCTCTAGGATTACTAATCCTCCCTGGCATTCACTTTCTCTCTGTAATAGTAAGAACACCAAAGTCCTTCTCCTTTGTGTCTAGCCTCATTTTGTAAAAACAGTTTCTCTGGACTTGCTGTGCAGGCAACTTTGACCTCTTGTTGGTCTTTTGTCTGGGTGTTTACAGTGGCTAATACTCACCAGGTTCAAGTTCTTTGGCATTTCTGAATGTCTGGTTTACTGTCTTTATGAATTTTAGAAAAGTCTTGTCCGTTTATCTCTTCAAGCATTTCCTCTGCCTCACTCGCTCTCCCTTCTCCTGGGACTTGAGTTACACGCACTTGGACCTTTGAGTCTCCCCAGCTCGCAGGTGCTCATCTTTTCTTTCTCTTTTCACTCTGCATTTCTGTTTAGATAATTTCTATTGCCCTGTCTTCCAGTTCACTGGTGTTTCTCATCAGTTCTATCCAGTCTATTAATGAGTCTGTTGAATTTGCTGAATTTTTCATCTTGGTCTCATGGTTTTTTTGTGTGTGGTTTTTTGGTTTGTTTGTTTGTTTTTACCTCTAGCTTTCCATTTGACATGTATTTTAATGAAGTTCCCATCTCTCTGCTGTAATTTCCCAATTGATCATGCTTTTTTTTTTTTTTAATAAACTCTTTAGTATGTTAGTCATGGTTATCTTAAAAGCCCCTCTCTGATAGTTCCAGCATCTGGATTAGTTTTGAGTCTGGTTCTGATGATTATCTTGACAATACATTTTTATTGTCTTTTATTGTTGTTTTTTTTGGGGGGGGGTATGTCTTGAATTTTTGATTGAATGTTAGACATCATATTTAGAAAATATGGAGACTGAGGAGGATAGTATTATGCTGGGACACGGGCATTCTGCTGCTCTGTCAGGCCATCTGTGGGGTTCTTGAGTTGATCCAGTCAGGAGTTGAGCTGGGTTTGGTTTTTGTTGTTGCTATGGTTACCTTCAGTGCACCACAGGCTTCAGGTTCCTCTAAAAAAGGGCTGCTGATACTTTGACCCCTGAGTGGAGCCTAGAGTGTAGGAAGGTTCTACACAGTGGTCTTGCTTCACCCTCAGCTTTCAGCAGTCCTGTGTGCCTATGGCACAGAGTGGGGATCTCCCTACCCTGTTAACTCCTCACACACACCCCAACCCAGGAGATGGCTATTACTTGTTGCCTGATGATGGACTTAGGATAGGGGCAATGGGGAAGCTCCATCCCCAAGCCCAGGTCCAAGACTTTTGGCATGGGTACTTTTCCAGCATCCCTGCCACTTCCTTCCCCAGCAGCAGCTGACCTTGACTCAAGAGGGCTCCATGTCTCTTCTGCAGGGCCAGAGGGGTTTTTGCTTTTCCCTTCCCTAGAAGCAGGGCATCTTTGCCCATGGCCTAGTGCCAAGAGGACTTCCTGCCCCACCCTCGGAGGCAGGAAAGTCTTGCTTCTGCCTTGTCCCCAGAAACGTGGGGGCTTTGCTTGGGCTCTGGAAACAGGTGCAATCTTGTTCCTCCCCCCAGCAACTTAAGGGCTTTTGCCTTGGATTGAGAGAAGGCTCCAAGTAAAAGCACAGGGTTTCCTGCCTGGCCCCCAGGGCAGCCATCCCACACATATGCCACCTGTGGAGCCTCTCTTCAGTCTCCTGCCTGTGGAAGAGAGCTGGGGAAAGAGGGCACACTCCCCTTGTATCTGGGGGTCCCAGCTGACTGATATCTGGCCCACCCTTAGCCTGTGGAAGTGTGTCCATCTTGGCTGATCTCTTTGACCAGCTTGTGTGACAGCTACCTCCTCCTCATGCTCTGCCATAGCTGAGACAGTTCACGTGTTCTGTCTCTCCTCTGAGCAGCAGGTCCCTCTCGAAATTCAGTTCAGGGAGTGGGCTTGTAACTCAGCTCTCGGGTGAACTCGAAAGTGCGGTTGTGTAGGTTATCAAGCTTTTTCTTGGTGTTAGGATGGGAGTGTGATTTTCTTTTGTGGCTTTCTACATCGTAAGTGGATGTGGAACCCCAAAGTAGCTGATAGAATGGTACTTTGTAGCATACCAGCAGATGTCACCATTAGTACCTGCCCAAGTTTTTCTTGAGGAGTTCTGTTTTCGTAAAGTGAATTTTGACATACTTCTTATGCTTTTTCATTTCTTTCAGTTATCTCAGCTATACCCTGAAGAAAATTTAGAGAAATTCATTCCTTGCTTAGCTGGCCCAGATTCGTTTTATGTAGAGAGAAACCACATGGATCTGGAAGTGGACCTGAGGTAATGCTTTTCACCCCACCCACGGGCCATAGAGAGCAGCCCCATCAGTGGCACTGCAGTGACTAATGACTGTCTGCAGTGTGGGTGGGGACAGGTGGGTCCAGACGTGAGTTGCCTGGTTATCCAAGGAGCTCTTGGGGGTGGCAAGTTGCTCTCAGTGGTTTGAGTTTCTGCTTTGCCTCTGGGGATTTTAATCAGTTATGGAGAGTTTGAAGGTTCTTAATGACCTATGGGTCATTTTGAGGATATGAGTAAAGGAATTTCAGAGTATATGCACCATTTAATGTAATTCTGACAGTCTTATGAAATAAAATCTGGTAACTGTTTCTGCCCTATAGTTGAAAGTTAAGCCTGTCCCAGGGTAAAACTAAGGCCTAATAAAAACTGTCCTAGGCCGAGGATCTCCTGACCCTGATCCCGTCCTGGCACACTGGTTTGTAAATGTACGGCACAGGTAGCCTGCTACCTGGGCTCCAGGACCGACATCTTGTTGCCTGAGACTTAGTTGCAGCACAGTAGCTGCAAGTTCCCAGTGATGGCGATGGCTCTGGTTGTGCTCTCATTATAGCTCACTGCCTGTGAGCTGGGCCTGAGAGACTTGATTCATACAACGTAATACCATGTAAATGGGGTGAGGGGTGGGGGGGGGCAAAACAGTATGAATCGTAACAAGGATTAAATTGAATTAAAGCAGGGAGGATGTAGGTTAATGTACTTCTGTTTACTTCTTTCCCTTAATTGAAAATTAAAATTTCTCTCCTCGAGTTCCCTGATGGTGTAGCGGCTTAGGGCTTCGGCGCTGGCGCTGTCAGCCTGGGTTTGATTCCCAGTCAGGGAGCTACCCACATACCAAAAAGAAAAAAAAAAAAAATTCTCTCCTAATCAGTTTTTGTTAATACCATTTTAATGCCAGTAAAACCACTTTGTTTAATTTTTAGGTATTTGGCGTCATTACCTTCTCACATATTGAAAAATGACCATGTTAAGAAATTTTTCAGCTCTTCATCTCCCACCCAACAGCTTCAAAGTCCAAGTGAGTTTGTAAAATGTGATTAAATAAAACGAAAAACATTTTTTATTGTCTGTAAATTTTATATTTATTCTAACTTACAGGTCCCAGCAACCCTTCCCTTTCTAAAGTCGGTACCATGATGGGCGTATCTGGAAGGTGAGATTTCTACCACGTAACCAGCATGTTTCAAACTAGCCTTTGTACAGAGGTTACTTTTGGATATGTGTAAATAATTGTTCTAGAGTTAAGTCATTCTTGATCTTAGTCTTGAATAATATTGAGAGAAGAATTAGATTGTGATAATCCAATTTAAGATTTGTAAAAAAAAGAAAAAGTTTCTCTGAGCCACTGGATTTGGAATCCCCGAGGACTGCTATTGCATATGCCACTGTCTGGGCCCTACATATTCTAGGAAACTAGAATTTCTGAGAATCTTCATTTTGACAAGCTCACAAGCGGGGTGTGAGTATGCCCAGAAGGTACCAGAGTGCCTCTCTAGGAGTCTTCTGTCCTCACAAGACCTGATAGCAACTGTAGGAGCGCTCAGGTGACAAGCAGGCTGGCTGTCTGACAGGTGACATTAAAATGGGCTGACGTCACAGAGAATGTGTGCCCACTCACATGGTTGTGTGAAGTTGTAGGCAGTAATGAGGTCTTGGAAAGCGCTGGCTTTTTTCTTTATGTACCCTTTGGTCTGGTATGCAGTGAACATGTAGTAAATGTATGTGGGTTTGCAATTTAGGTTGGAAGGGGCAAAGAGAGAAAGTAGAATGCTTTTGCTCCTTTCATCTTCTAGAATTTGCTTTTCTAAAAACATTAATAAGAATACTAAAGATTTAGAGATCAGTTTTAATTAATGATTATCAGTATCACCCTGTGATACAAGTGACAGAAGAAACTAGACAACTAAGCCAGAAGTCTGGTGACACACACATACGAGTAAGTACATACACAAACACAAACATATTCTCAAGCACATGCATACAAATGCAAGTGTATACATATGTGTGCACATGCTCTCAAGCACATCATACAGGTAGATACACCTGCATGCACACATGTACTCGTATGCGCCCACAGACATGGCACTTCAGGGTGGTGGTGTGGTGGGGCAGGGGAGTTGTCAGAAAGGGCTATGGGGTTAGCAGTGGGTGTGACCACAGATGCAGTCTAGGACCTGCTGGCTGGTGCATATACCTCTAACAGTGACCTCCAGTGGAGGCTGGGATCTTCTGAAACCACCTATTGCTGTCCTCGCAGGCCTGTGTGTGGAGTGGCTGGCATCCCGTCCCCTCAGAGTGGTGCGCAGCACCACATCCAGCACTCAGCCAGCACGGCCAGCTTGCCCCACTGCTCCCACACAGGGGGAGGAGGCCCAGCGCTGGCCTACCGGACCCAGATGGACACCTCGCCTGCCATCTTAATGCCTTCCGGTCTGCAGACCCCTCAGACCCAGGAGCAAAATGGGATTTTGGATTGGCTGAGGAAACTGCGTTTGCACAAGTATTACCCGGTCTTTAAACAGCTCACAATGGAGAAGGTATGTTGGCTGCTAAGCAGGCAGTGTAGAATTTGTCTGTTTTTGCAGATAACCTTCCTTCTGACCTCATTCCTAGAGGAGTTGAATTGGGTTTCTAAACTCTGATGTGGAAATCACATGGCCTGACACTTAACACCTACAGGTGCTTGCTCACTGGAGGGTGGCACTAATTGGAATTGGAAGGCTGCCTACAGCTAAAGCAAAAACTGGAACAGGATTGGTTGTAAACAAACAGCTTTTTTAGGTAGATTGAGGATTTTGCAGATAAGGTACTTTATGTGATGTGAAGTACATTATATCTCCAGCAGTCCTGCAGTAGGTAGAAATAGTGGATTCTGGTACCCACACCCCCTCTTAGATGCCCTTCAGTGTGGGCTAGTGCACATGCTGAGGTCAGCTCAGGAAGGCCAGTTCCACAAGGGGCCTAGACACTTGGGTCTAAGTAAGTGGCTCTCTAGTGATCTGAGTTTATTTAGGGTCATGTAGCTAGAGATGAAATTTTTGTCTTTCAAGCAGTCTTCCATAGAAATTATTTTTTGTAATAGAAAGTTGTGATGAACATTTTTTTTCACTGTCAAAAAAATTGTGAAGTTTCCAAGTCTTGGTGTCACTAATAAAACTAAATTAGAACTGTACACAGTGTTTGAACTCTTAGCTCCCCCTGCTGGATAGAGTGACTTGGTGCCTTTTATATATGTAAAAATTTCGTTTGTCCAAAAATCTGCAACTGAACCTAGAAATCCAGCTTTTACTACATATTAAAGAACAAATTGTAAGTATATTTGTAATACTCTTGGTTCAGGATTCACAGATCTTAAAAACAACAGATTTTTACTAACCTTGGTCTAAAGTTTTAATCTAATGTATGAGTTGAAGTGGTTAAAATCATAAATCATGTCATGAACTTCTGGGAGAATCAGAGTATTGTTTGTTTACTTAGTGTAAGGCCAGTGGATTAGTTAGTCATTCAAGAGTAGATGGCATCTACTCTTCTGGATCACTTGCTACCCAAAAAGGTCGCAATCGTTCCTAAAACAATGGTGATTTTGAGAAAAAAAAGAGCTGTAAAAAGAAACTGTCTGCAGGAGGATAAATGCTCGCATTTGAGGTGGGTGTTCCAGGGAGGGAGGGTGCACTTACACATGTTGCATCTCTGTCGTCACCTGCCCGCACATCATGGATCTCCCAGAAATCTGTCTGGTCTTCACCAAGCTGTTATCAGGTGCCTATGCCCTTTAGACGCAGAGTGAGCATCTCGTATTTTGAACTGTGGACATTTAACAAGTAAATGTTTTGGTGTTCCCAAGTCTTTTATTATCTAGTTAAGTTTAATCTGTTTATATATCCTAGAGGTAGAATATATTTGTTAATTAGCATTTATTTGTTAAACTCCAAGTTCTTTGTTTTTAGAATCCTAGTAAATTCTCAGTAACTTTGTAATTTGTTTCTTTTATGGAAGTTTCTGAGCCTTACCGAAGAAGATCTAAATAAATTTGAATCCCTCACCATGGGAGCAAAGAAAAAACTCAAGACTCAGCTGGAGTTGGAGAAGTAAGTGTGAAATCGTTTGTGAAATGTCTCTTCATTTTGTTTTTTGACATGCTGAACAGATAGATGCTAGGACTTAACAGTTCTCTTACATGTCACTGATTGGATTACTTTTGATTGCTTATCAACAGCCTTAATGCTTTTAACATTCTACAAGTGTGGCTTTGGTTTACTAGGATAGGCCGTTTGTAGTGCATCTGATGAGTCAGAATGTGTTATTTTCTACTGTGAAGGTTATCCTTATGAAAATCGCCTTTGTATGGAATATATGTACTTAAGCAGAGTTTGTAAAACATTAGGTTTTTCAGTAGAAGAATTTGAAACTCACTTGTTTGCATGCTTTCTTATTGCTCAGGGAGAAGTCAGAGAAACGGTGCCTGAACCCCTCAGCAGCAGCCCCGGTCACCAGCAGCGGAGTGGCCCGTGTCCCCCCCACCAGCCACGTGGGGCCCGTGCAGACTGTACGCGGCACCCATGCTGCAGGTGGGTGTAGGCCGGGCAGCCTTCACATGGGATTGCAGTCTGCTCTTTTTGATAATGACACACCCTTGGCCATTTACATTTTCAGAATTCACAATTACTGTTCATTATTTTAGCTTTTATAGTCTCTACCATGGGTAAATAGAAAGATAATTTGGTTTAGAAGCTGGAGACTGATGATTAGCCTAAAGCTGTTTGGGCAAAAGAATTAGATCCAGAAACTGCTGTGGTGAGAAGGAAAACAGAATACACTTTTCCTCAGGATGGAGCATAGCGGTCATGTTCAGGTCATTGCCCAGCGGCTCCATCTTGAAATTCTCCTTAATGCCCAACCACCAGCCTTCCTGCTCTGGGAACTTGAAGGGTCAGTGACCTGAATTTTCAGCCACCATTCCCCTGTTCCCACCTCCCCTGCTCCTCAGAAAAGTTGAGGACCCCATAACAGTTCTGTTGTTTTCTTAATACAGTAGAAATATCCAGAGTAACACCCAACGAACAGGGAAAATGCCACTGTGTCTTTTAAGTGGTTATTGGGCTAAGAAGGTCTTGTGTCTCTCGCCCTCATAGAGCCGCATGTTTGCGGATGGCCACTAGCATAGCTCCTGTTGGTTTGGGCGTCCTTTTTCTCTGGTCTCCGGTGTTTAATGAGTAGAGCGGCATTGGAGCATCTGGCTGGAGCATTGCTGTGTTTGCATCTGTCATAGAACTAGCTGTGTGACCTTGGCCAGTTTGTTCTCTTAAGTGTACCTGCTTCCTTGGGCAGATTTAAGGAAATCTATGTGTGATAGATGTGCACTGAGGTGGGTGAAGAGGGACCTGTTAAGAGTCCTGCATAGACATGAGCACCACCTTCGGGCTCTGACCTGTCCCTTCTTGGCAGCGCTGCGAGTAGAGGTGGAGCAGCCCCCTCACCAGACAGTCCGGGAAGGCAGCTCCTCAGAATGCTCCAGCTCCTCGCCCAGCCCCATGGGGGTGCAGGCCCGAGAAGAGAGCTCGGACAGCGCCGAGGAGAACGACAGACGTAAGGCTGTTGGGTGTGGGTGGCATGGTGCTGCCTCTGCCCTGTCCTGTGGGGCTGTGCTGACCACTGTTTCTGTCTCTAGGTGTGGAGATGCACTTGGAGGGCTCTGATAAGGAGAAGCCTGTCATGCTACTGAATCATTTCACGTCGAGTTCCGCCAGACCCACGGCCCAGGTTCTCCCTGTGCAGAACGAGGCAGGTTCCACCCCGACAGGCCACCACCCCTTGCCTCCACAGATGATGACTGCAACCTCACACATTGCACCCATCCGAATGCTGAATTCCATGCACAAATCGGAAAGGGGAGGCACAGACATGAAACTCCTCTCATCTTCTGTGCACTCACTGCTATCTCTAGAAGAAAGGAATAAAGTCTCTGGACCAAGAAGCGGCATCAAAGTGGACAAGAGCTTCGGCAATGCCATGATGGACATGTTACCCACGTCTGCCCCTCATCAGCCTGTGCAGGTCCTCTCAGGACTTGCTGAGAGCAGCTCTGGGTCACCCACCGTCTCCTTTGGTCCCCGCACCAAGGTCGTCCATGCGTCCACACTGGACAGGGTGATGAAGCCGGCTCAGCAGCCGGCCCTGGTGGTGGAGACGAGCACTGCTGCCGTGGGGACGTCCAGCACGGTCTTCCATGTGGCTCGGCAGCCCATCAAACTTCTGGTGTCTTCATCTGTCCCTGCGGATTCTGCCATTTCTGGGCAAACTTCGTGTTCTAATAACGTGCAGATCAGTGTGCCCCCTGCAATAATAAACCCCCGGACTGCTCTGTACACAGCCAACACCAAAGCTGCCTTCTCTGCGATGAGCAGTGTGCCCGTGGGCCCCCTGCAGGGCAGCTTCTGTGCAAACAGCAACACTGCCTCCTCCAGTAGCCACCCTTCCCCGTCTTTCCCAAACATGGCCACCGTGCCCAGCTGCCCGGCCCCCAGCTCCAGCCCTGCGCTCTCCTCGGTCCCTGAAAGCAGTTTCTACAGCAGCAGCAGTGGTGGCGGCAGCAGCTCCCCTGGGAACATTCCTGCTTCCACTCAGAACCACCATCACCACCACCACCATCAGCAGCCGCCAGCGCCCCAGCAGCCCTCCCCCGGCCCACCACCTGGTTGTGTTGTGTGCACGTCGTGTGGCTGCAGCGGGAGCTGCGGCTCCGGCGGCCTGACAGTCAGCTACGCCAACTACTTCCAGCACCCGTTCTCGGGGCCGTCCGTCTTCCCCTTCCCCTTCCTGCCCTTCAGCCCAGTGTGTGGCAGTGGCTATGTGGGCACCCAGCAGTATGGCAGCAGCGCCTTCCCGGTAGTGCACTCGCCCTATGGTGGCAGCGTGCCCGCCGAGCCCGTGCTGGGGGGCCAGTCCACATTCGCCGTCCCACCCATGCAGAGCTTCATGGCGGGGGCGGCCGGTGTGTACCAGGCTCAGGGCTTGGTGGGCAGTAGCAACGGTTCCAGTCACAAAAAGAGCGGCAATCTCTCGTGTTACAACTGTGGGGCCACCGGTCACCGCGCTCAGGACTGCAAGCAGCCGTCCATGGACTTCAATAGGCAAGGTAAAGGCGGGCCTCGGCCGGCGAGACTCCGGAGGCAGACGGGCTACACTGGTTAGCAGTGCAGCGCTGCGCAGAGCAGGTGCAGGCGAAGGCTTACTGGTTATGAAAGTAATAGTAAACGTTCTTTTTAAAGCAAAAAGTAATCTTTCAGATGCTCTTTGAAAAAGCATGACATTCTTGGTAGGCTGTGAAGCTCCCAGAAGGAGGTTCATTGTGGTTCTAAGACTGTCTGCATGATTGCAGCCGCTCCTCATTCTAGAACAGGATGAACTGGCGCTGGAAAGGGGCTGTCAGTCCGATGGCTCCTTTGTCCATTACTTCTTGCCGTGTGACTGGGGAGCAAGTCTGGGTGATTTAATGCCACCCTCAACTTTTAACTGAAAGCCTAGGGCGTAGCACATGGGTTCAAAGGCTACAGATGGAACTAAGTGTCCCCACTTCTGCTCTCCCCCTCCAGGTGGCCATGGCCATTGGTACGTGTGGGTGGGTGCATGATGTCATCCTTACTGTGCTGCCATCTTCTTCCTTCCCCCCTTTCTTCCACTTGTTCTTTTTTGTCTCCTTTAGTCAATTCAAGTGTACGTCTGATGTATTTATTACAACAGGTCTGTTCATACTGTTGGGTTTTGGAAAGGTGATTAAACTGGGCATTGGGAAAATTGGTCCCAGCTCTGTGACTATTCACTGTGCAGCCTTGGAAAGTCACTTGATCTCTGTAGACTTGAGGGTTTCTCTAGATCTCTGATTCCCAGACCTGCCTGTGCATCTTAGTCACTCGGAGAGCTTTAAAGACAACTTGGACTCAGCAGGTCTGGTGGCAGGTGGAGGCAACTGGGGACTGTGGACACCCCATTGATAGAGATGGTGCTGCATCTCCTGAAGCAGCAAGCACAGAGCCCATGACTCTTGTCCCAGGGAAAGGTGCACACTGGACGGCCCACCAGTTGGGTACTGTCGGAGTCCCAGAGAAGAAGTTAAAGAACAACGGAATGGCTTGGTAACTTCCAGTCATTCACTCCTTGTCTGATTTTATAAACTAGTAAAATGAAATAGCCTCCAGTCCTGGGGTGGGAGAGGGAGGTTGGCAGTGGTTAGAACAGCTGGTCTAGATTTCCAGCACCTGAATCTTGACCAGTGACTCTGGAAGTAACTTTGGACAGATCGGTTGTTTGTGGTAATTCTACAGTGATTCAAATTTGATCTCTTTTTTTCCCTCTCTCTAGGTACTTTTAGGTTGAAATATGCCCCTCCAGCAGAAAGTCTGGACTCCACAGATTGATATTTTTCTCTGGCAACAGAACACTATTAAGCCATGGAGACATAAGGAAAATTAAATACAAAACCGAGAAGTCTAGTTGCTGTTGAGCTTAATATTTTTAATCCAAAGGTGCTTTACTTTACTAGACTGGATAGAAAAACCTAGCATAGGAGTGCATCAAACTCAAGTTTTATTGCCAAAATTCTAGATTGGAGCTTGATGTCAGGACTTGCCTAGTGGGTATCTCCACAGCAGGTGAAATTGGCCACCTCCACCCTTGGTTGCAATGCAGAGACCTCCTGTCTCTGGAAGAGCATTGCTGTAATTGGTCCTTCTAGGCTCACATGTAATTCCAGGGCAGCTACGTACGCGAGATCGGAATCGAGAACTGAAGGTTGGAGTTCTCCAAGTGGAGTTCCACCAGTTGGACTCTTGACACCCCTGGGTGAGGGAAATGTCACCTTCGTTTTGTTTCGTTTTGTTTTGTTTTTTGTTTCATTTTGTTTCGTTCCTAAAGTGGTTAGGCACTAATTTCTGGGCTTTTTAAGGATTGCACTACAGAAGAATGTAAACTGATGTCAATCTCTGCAGTTCTGGGGGACAGACTCCCTGAGACCAGTCAGTGCAAGACATTCAGAGAGTCTGTTTCTGAAGAGTTGGCATCAGCAGGATACATGACTTAGTACACGACAGAGACTTTGGTATTTACTTCCCTCCCCGAACACTTATAGCAGTTTCAGGTTTTTAATTTTTTTTTCTGCAGATAAGTTTCATCTGTGTTATTAAATAGAAGTAGTCACTTGCAACAACTTAATTTCTAAGGGTCCAAGTCCCAGAGAATGAATCCCTAGGTGTCAGAGTGTTGAGAATATCTTCCTTCCCGGCCCTTGCATAGCTTTGAGTCCTGCCAGCTTCCACCATGAAGGAGCTCTTGCAGAAACACACCAGCACTGCCTTCATGAGTTGGCTCTGAGGGAAGCTACATATCCTTAGCCAAGTTTGCAGTTTTTTGTTTGTTTTCTTTTAATCTCACACAGACTTCCCAAGGACCCCAAGGCTCACTGTTAACTAACGGATTCAGACGTGAGACACATTTCAACAATACAATCCTGTAATTTACGAGCAAAAGTTAGTTCTATTAAAATTTTCTGGAAAACTACAGTAGAAAGTGGTAAGACTCTGAAAGAGACCACACCAACCAGGACAGAGCGCCAGGATTTGCAAAAGAGTCCGGTTTCATCAAGGTGGGAACCAGTTCTCTCCACACAGCTCTCCATCCCATCCCGATGCAGTGAGAGCTTTGTGGTCGGAAATTTAGGGACTTATACCCTCGAGGCTAAAGGGAATTTTCTACTCCAATATTATAATTTTAAATGCTAAAGGCTTCAGTATTAAGGTATTGATTAGTAAGGCCTTGCCCAGGGGTTTTCCATTTATTTTAAAAAAGAAAATCATAATATTTCAGCTCATTCTTAAAATGGGACAATCAGCCTTAGGCAAAATTGGTGTAAATCAAAAGAATACCCTAGAATTTGAGGCATTGTGATGTGAGACTTCACATTTTGAAATCAGTTTCCTGGCTTTATGGAAACTAAAACAGAAAGTTGTTAACTTTTTTTATGAAAGGCTTTTAGTAGGGTTTTTTAGAGTTTTATCCTAGTAGAGTTTTATTTCTATGCAATGCAGAATTGACAGACTCTATGCTTATCTCTCTTCCTGGTACACAGTATTACATACAGTTTTTAAGAAACGGTTATGCTTCCAGCAGCTTTTTGGGCGGGTGGGGGGGAATGTTACATTGATCTCTTAAATTGTAAGCACTACAGAAATGTCAAAATAGTGAGAACTGACACAACTTTGCCTTAAAGAGTACTAGACTGGGACTTGTCATACTATGTTAAAGGAAGACTTAGAGTGTTCATTGATGTTTACGATTTTAGTATTTCTGAAGGCTGTTACAGTGGCCTGGATATGTGCTGAAAGCCAAACTTTTAAATTTTTTGGTTTTTTAAACAAAGAAATATTTTAAATAAATCCTATTTCAACACAGTGAAATTGTTGAAAACTGTCTCATAACAAAAGAAAAAAATCACATTTAGGTTTTTTTGTTTTAATGGTCAGTATTGGGGAATGAAAGTGTCTGTTGTTACCCTTATAACTATTTTGATAAATATTAGAGGTTAACATTAAATGCAACAAAAAAACTAAAACAGAAACTTCAATTTGAAGTATGGACATTCACACTGAGGTAAATAAGTTCAGACATTGTGTGGCTGTGTTCTGGTCATCAGAGGTCTTAGCAAACTTCCCAGTTTCTTAGGAAGTGCATGTGTGGTATGACATCTCTGATGAGGACATTCTAAGTTGAGACTTGTAAAACTTAAACATGAGATCCACAGGACACAAAGCTGCCAGTCTGTGAGATCTCTTCCCAAGTCCGTTACATACTTGGGTCTGGGAATATTTGCAAGCAGTATTATCTCTGATTCAATTTCTCTCCAAAAGCAACCAAAGTCAGTTAAGCCTAAAGAGCATTTTGCATTTTCTCAGAAGACGTCCTCTTCAGTTAGAAACAGATCAGACTGACTCTTTCAACTAGTCGTTTTCCTGAAATCGTGGGCTCTTTCCAAATGCTGTGGCAACCAGGTAGGTGTGGCACCAGCCACTTTGTTCTGTGTAGTCTGTCATTTATTCAAGTTTCTACCCCATTTTTTTTTTTTTTATCTCCAAGAATGGGGACAGTAGGATGTACAGATTGAAGTAGAATATAATGTTGGGATGAAACAACTATTTAATCTTTTTTTTTTTTTTTTTTTTTAAGCAAACACAATTTTCTACCTTATTTTCTCATTTTTATTTCATGGTAATAACTGAAAATTGGAAAGTGTTTAAATGTTAAAACTCCTAATTGCTAAAGAGCACTAAGGAAATGGGAGGTAGCACTTCTAACAAAGACAAATTTATTTTTTTGAAAGCAGATATATGTGATTGGGTATTTTAAAAAACCAGCATCATCTATAATCTCCAAAAGATTACAGGAGTTAGCTTGTTAATATAGTAGTTAGTAGGTTGAGTATTTTAATTCACTATTTAGAATCCTATAGGACTTTTATCTCAAGAAATCAACATAGTTAATTTACACTACACAGTATGTATGGAGGCGCAGTAGTAGTGGTAGTAACTTTGCGTCATGTCACATGACTGTGACATATTTCCTGTTTGAGCACAGGCTGACCGAGCCTTGCACTCGTCCACTCACTCCAGTTTGTAGTGAGCACTTGCTGAGCGGGAACTGGGTTCCACCCTCTTCACTCCCTATCATTTTGTCACTCTTCCTGCTTCTCTGGTGGTTTATTTGATGCCTTGCTAGTTTTACATACTGATAACTGATGGCGTTATGTGTCTAAGAGTCTTAAAGTTTGTAAGGGAAACCATGTCCCTCCACAGCTCAACCACCCGTCCCAGAGGATGGGCCTGTGGAACCTTCCAGTCGGCCATCCTTTCCAAAGTGCAGATGACTCCCAGAGAATGAGTCAGGTGACATTTAAAGCGATGGGTTCTGAGAGGTTCAATTGAAAAGTCCCAAGGTTCTGAAGGAGAGTAATCAACATTTGCAAAACTACATACTGTGCTGGTTGAGGCCAAAGGTCAATGTTACTACACTGTTGAGGTAGGGGCGCGCCGGTCCTGTCCTCAGTCCCGGGTATTGTAACAAGCCCCTCACATGTGTAAGTTCTTACATGCACAAAGACAAAGGCTTTGGTACTGAAACTGAAGACCTTGTATACTCAAGAATCTTCACAGCTTCTACTGGACATATTTTCTTTTTAGGAATGAAGGAAAATTCTCCCATTTTTGAGCCATTCTTTTATGTCAATTCTACAAAATTGCATGTAACTTTATAAATATTTTTAAAAGATATAGTTTTGTAAATATTTAATATTCTGCTAATTTGATTTTGAATTGTAAATGTCAAGTATTCTGTTTTTGGGGTTTTTATGTTTTATTATACTTTGTTAAAAAGGAAAAATTGTACATTTTTAGAATGTTTTTATGAGTAAATTTAATGTACTGAAAATAAAAATTAAAAAAAAAAAAAGAGCCATGGATCATTTTATTAGGTCATCTCAAAATACGAAGCACACATCTTTTCAAATAAACCACAAATTCCTGGTCTCCAGACGAGGAAGTTAATCCCTTCTGCTTTCTTCCCAGCTTAACAAAAGGGATACATGCCCTTAAATCCCAGACTTTAAAAAAGTCCTGGGTATAAAGAAATGTGAATTCCTGATTTGGAGTTTAGACAGCCCAGCTATAGGTTCCATAAACAATCAAGGTTGGTGTTAATAGATCTAAGCATCTTTTGAATGATTTCAAACGTGTGGTAAATGTGGCATGCATGTGCTGTCATCTAAACCTCCGCCCTCTCTGGATTTGGGAGGGTGGCAGTCTTAACGAGCCTGCCTAGGACTGCTTTGTGTGAACAGTGCCAGGCACCATAGAGGGTCCTCAAGACTCGGTCTTTGCAGGTCTCTGGTTACCCAGAGGAGAAAACATGCATATGCAGGATTCCAGGTATGGTGGGGGCCCATCAGGGGACAGACACAGCTGGGACTTGCTAGCAGCCACTGACAAGGAGGGCCTCTGGGTTGTCCTGAGGGAACCACACAGGCCAGGCCTCTGAAGTTGGGGGACATGTGCACATCTGCTGAAAAAGGAACTCCGGGAAGCAGAGCATTTCTTCTGCTCCCTGTGGTTTTTCATAAACATTTCAGTGCCTGCTTCAATCTGAGTTGGGTCCAGAGATTTCCAAGTGAGTAACACTGACTGCTGCTACTTGGCTTGTGGTTTGTACTATACCTTTACCTGTGATGCAGCTCCCCCAGTCATCTGAGAAGTACCATTAGCCACATAATGCCTTCTTGGCCACACAACACATACCTTCAATAAATTGGTGTTTGTTGTGCATTTAGAGTATGTTTTCCAAGTATTTATTCCCGCAAAACACCTGGGTCCCACATCCATCCTCCTATTTTGTGGCATGTCTGTAAGTTCTCAAGAGAATGTAGTTTTGTAAGGACAGCCAGGTGGCCAGACCTTAACCAATGTTGAGAAAGGTGCCCACGTTAAGGCAAAGACCTTCAGAGGTGGGTGTCCTTCCACCTGGCTGCTCCCCCAGCACAGTGAAACCAGCCACAGTCTCCTTGTTAGGAAGGACATTACTTTCTTGGTTATGGGGCGTATAGACAGTATGCAGGATTGCAAGTCTCAAGTACTGATCCATTAAATTGCACTTTGATGACAGTTTTTACTTGTGCCTTTATTTAATTTAGTTCATTAAAAATGTTTTAAAGATCCTATAAATATAGAGTGACCACCCACTAATGTGGGGGATATAAGTCACCCCTCTCAGCATGGTATTTTTGTTTTTTTAAAAAGCAGAATTTCTTACAGGAATCTTACTGATCACACAATAGTTACAAGAATGTCAGATATAATGATGAATACAATCTAAACAAGACAGACTGATTAAGAATGTACACAATGTAAAAATATACATATTAAAAGTTAGCCATGTGGACAGATGCATGCAGCGGGAGGAGTAGGTGATGAGAGGTTGGTGGTTGAGGGCCCGTATGCAGTAATATTGCCTTATCCCTCCATTATAGTAAATAACTTCCACTAACTGATACAGGTATTCCATTCACATCTAAATATACAAGGGCAAATCACAACCTGCTACATGTAGTCTAAAGTGGTCTGTGATCTTTCTGAGATACTTCCATGAAAACAGTAAATAGTGAACCCCATGCAGGTAGTAAGAGAAGCACTGGTTATTTATTCTAGTTAGACTTGAGAAATGTTTAACTTTTGATATATCTGTGAGGAGAGTCTGTCTCCTTTTATTATGTTTTCTTCACAAGTGACATGCACTTAAAGTGGGGGTGATTTTGATGGTAGTTTGACCTAATAGTGGTACATGAACTACTCTTTAAAATGTAACTTTTTAATAATATATTTTAGTTACACACTTAACATAAAACAGGGTCATCTACAGCTTTAAGCCAAAAGGTATAGGAAGTGCATCTGAATTTTAATGCTTTTATAGTTTCTGGATTCTGTAGTTTTTAGCACTGTCCTAAAGAATGAAACTAATATAACTGCTTGTTTATTTACCAAAGCAGGCACTAGGTTTGAGCTCTTAAGAGAATATCCAAAACAGGAAATGTCACTCTTTTTTCCTTTGGACTTTTTGAGAAACTAGACGAAAATGATAAATTCTTCAAGGTTCCTATTATACAGTGGTTCCTATCCAAGTAAGAACTTCCTAACACTGACAGAGCGTTGACTTGGGACATACTTATTAGGAATTAGGAAACTTGAACAGTTCAGAGTTTTCTTATAAACCCCCATTTACACTGCTTTTTGCCAACTACTATGGCAAATGCATTTATTGGTGGGGAGGCTATGCTTGATAATTTATGCTTAAAGATCCTCTCAAGGAGATTTCTCTAGTTGAGTAGAAACCCTCTATAAAAAGTTGGCAGGTTCTGTGAACCTAGAGAAAAGACTTAATGTCTCTGAATGCTCAAATTGCAAGTTCCTATTGGGGAAAGAGCATTAAAATAACATGAAGGTCTATTTTATTGGTAATTTAGAATGCAAAGTATTTTATTTTTAAACTTCTAAATTTGAAAACAAGACAGCCTAGGTTAAATAATACAGTTTCCAAAGCTCAATGTGCTCATTTGGAGCTCGTTTTTCTGCTTGCAGTACAAAAACAACTTCCTAAAACTCCTAGGCAGGAACACTACTGTTTTGATGATCTGTGATTAGATGAACCGATCAATCTCAGTTGGTAACATCCCTTTTTCCCTTGGTAAGGATTTAAAAACTTCTAGAACAGATGCATTTTTCGTCTTACACGGACAATTTCATTCCAAATGTCTCCTGAGAGGCATATACCATATACAGGAATCCATCTTCATCCTTCTCACTTTCATACACTTCCGAAATCGGTGTGGACACGCTCACCATGCTGTGTCCATTCACTAACAGGAAGAAGGCTTGATTAGCGTTGAGCTGTAAGCGCCTTCTATTGAAAGAAATATTGATACATCAGTAAGTAGGAAGCATGTATAAAAATATCATCTGATCAATTTAAAAGTACAAAGATTTTGTAAAAATGCTGCTCCTGGCAAAACAAAGTGTATACCTTTCTGATGATGACTCTTCTCTAACAATTTCTTGCCACAAAGCAAAGAACATTTTCTGTGATTATATTCATGATCAATATGAGCAATAATCCTTATTAAGTTATTCTTACTACTTTTCTGAGGACAGTTTTAAACTCGTATGCTGTCTGAAGAACCATTAGTGTCTAACTGAAAAAAAACAGTTCTAAATAAAATTTACAAACTAAGATCTAAGCTGGTACAATTGATTACCATTTTACCAAGTCTACATTTTTTAAAATTTATTGAGGTGACATTGATTAGTAAAAATTACATAGGTCCCAGGTATACAATTCTACAATATACCTATGTATTGCATTATATGTTCATCAAAAAATATGGAGCACTTCATGAATTTGCATGTCATCCTTGCACAGGGGCCATGCTAATCTTTTCTGTATTGTTCCAGTTTTAGTCTATGTGCTGCTGAAGCGAGCACCCAAGTCTACATTCTTTTTTACCAATTTTGCTATACAAAACTTGTAACTTTTCTGACAATGGACAACATCTACAATAGGTATTACGAAGAAAATCAGAAGAGATGAGGTTAAGCAGGTAAGAAATATAAAAAAAACTTAGAAATGAAATAGCTTATAGTTTTACTAAGCTTGCCTAGATTAACTAAGTCTGATAAAGAATGAGAAGTTACCTAAAGGGAAAAAAAAGGTGATTGAATACCTAATTATCTTGATGAGTTCACTCATGTTGACATGATCAGGTACAAGGAACTTGGTTTTATCCAGGACAGGAAGCTGCTTCTCACCCTTGTATCGCTCTATTATCACCTAGAAAAGCCAGAAAGGTGATTTAAAAATAGCCATTAACAATGAAAAATAGTGGGAGTTCCCTGGTGGTGTAGTGGCTAGGCTTCAGTGCTGTCAACACTGCGGCCTGGGTTCGATTCCCAGCCAGGGAACTACCCACATAAAAAACAACAACAACACAACAACAAAAACAAAAACAATGAAAAATAGATAAAACACTTCCTATGTTGTAAGTGGCACATGCCAAAATGAGGTGTAAAATAATAGCACATTTGTTAGTTTCCTCATACCTGTCCTGTGAAGATGATCACTTACTAGCTTAGACTCTACCCCTTATAAAATACCATACACAGGAGACAAAGTGGCTGCCTCCAGAGAGGGGAGCAGGGTGTCTGCAAGGTGAAAAAAGAAACGTGGCTATTCTTTTGTTATTGGGAACCATGAAAACATAACTACCTGGTCAAAAAAGACACTAAGCCTTATAAGAACAGAGGGCTGGGTAGAAACTTAAAGTGCAAAGATCTGAGCATATCAATTCTAATACCACCATTTAATGTGACATGGCAGCAGTCTTAATAACAGTGTTAAGATCTTAATTATGGAAATAGATTCAATGTCTTTTTATACTAGAGCCATGTTTCTCTATTTGACATGAAAAAAATCCTAAGTAAATATTTAACAAGTAGAGACCATGATTAGCTGGATCTGGAAACAAATCTCATACATAAGGACTTGAATATTCTTTCGTTTTGATAAAGTATTCTTGCTATTTCTTTAATGAGTTTTAAAGTTAACCTTGAACAATGCAGAGAACAAAAATAGTTCCATACTATGAATTGAAATAAATCTATTAGCTCCTTGCCATACTTCCTTTCTGTAGAGAAAAAAACAAAAAACAAAACCTTTTTTTATTCTAGTTCTAAGCCACTATAAAAGCTCTGACTCCAGACTGGTGACTGCTTTTGAGCCTCATTATTATCTATGTACTCAGTACCAGACCTCCTTCTCCATGTTGTACAGCAACTTGCTACCCTGTCACATGAGAAGCTGCGAGTTAGGAATGAAAAATCTTTCCTCGTTTCTTTCGAAGTGGGAAAAATGCATATCTGTACATTGTTTCACTGTATGGGACCTACATGAGGTTCTATGTAAGGCCAAGTCAGGCTGTCTTCACCTTCCTTGTTAAAATGGAGGGCTTACCTAAGGGGTGTGTTCAGAACATGATAGGCAAAAGGAAGTATCAGTGGGTAGACTACACCTACCTGGGTTTAAGTGGTAGCAGAAATCAGAGGCAATATAGAAATCTGAGATTCTTGGCTCAGGAGGATGCAGAAGTAGTCAGAATGAGAAGAAAAACTCAAGAACTTAGAATCTTTCCATTAAAGGAACACACAGCAGCCTAGAAAATGCTGGGCAAGATGACCTTGGCTACCTTCTCTCAGTTGTTGAGTCTGGTCTGCTCAGGGAGGAGCTGTTCTAGCTGCTCCTACTCACTAAGTGGTGTTGATCTCCATGAAAATACAATCACCTATAAATGACTGGTTTACTTTTCGGTTCTTATTTTTCATTTTTCCTTTAACTCTTCTAATTTGGGAGAGATGTATAAGTTATGGGACAAGGCTAGACTGAAAAGTGCCTTTTTGAATACTGCACTTAGATGGGAGGGTTATGGACAGAAGCACAGAAGAAAAATTCGCGACTGGGGAAGGGAAACTAGAGGGCCAGGAGCTGCCTGTATCTTATTAGTCTGTCCGTCCAGCCACCCATCCCATTCTCAACACGTGAAAGCCTGTGAGAGTCTGTTACTCAAAACTTGTTCAGGGTGTCACAAACACACATGTGGAAGTATAAATGTGTGATTTCTGTAAAAAATCTGAAGCTATTAACTTAAAAGATGACTTAACATATATAGACATGCGCATTTCACAGGGAGCCTGTGGAACAAATCCTGGCAGACTGTTGGGCTGGCTATTTGTTTCCAATGGCTAGCACCTATTAGCAAATAGACAGCAGGTCCTTTACAGTGAAGAAAGTCTTAAAATTAAGGTAATTCCCCAGAAAGCTCACCTCCAAGCCATATGTTGACCCCAAGTAGAAGGGCAGATTATGAAATTTCAAACTGGTCCAAGGAAAACAGAATTTGCCTTTTACTGTAGAATCGTACAGCCGTGAAAATGCTGAGCAGATCCATCTTACTGTGTTTTTTGTGCAACTTACAACTCCAACCCATGGATCTCTCATCATCTTTCCCCTCACTTCAGTATGAGATGACCAGTCAGAAAGCCAAACATGAAAACTGCTACAGAATTTAGCACTGGAGTTTCTTTGTAAGTGGTCTCCAGAATTTACAGGGTAACAACCATGCATCCAGAAGTATGTGAATCTTTCCAACAACCACATGAGATGGGATTCCCTTCCTATTTTACAGATGAGGATGTGATGGCTCCTCTGAGAATTTTATAACTGGCCCAAGATCACTTAGCAACCTAGAACCTAGGACCTGAACTCAGCCTCCGCCCAAAACCAAAAGTTCCTTTGGACCATCTCTCTCTCTAGACTTAGTAACTCAGCATAAACCTATTTAAGGTCCACTACCAAAGGATTCAGGGCAGATGACACTGTTGGCAGGGCACAGCAACAAGCACCTGAAACCCCTACACATGACAAGGAGAAACAGTGCCTTTCCCCCATCTTCTGCAAAGAAGCCAAATACAGTACACGCTCTGTTAACTGGAACTTAAGCAACAGCACTCTCAAGCATCCAGCACAAATTTTTCTGCCAGTTGCTTAAGAGTGGTGGTTAGTGGAGCATCTACTGTATGAGACTTTTCTTGGGCATCAAAAGTCTGGCAGCCTGGAATGTGCAGTCGTGCTTAAAACCTGAGACCTACTCATTTTCCCACAGCAGTAGTCAGTCCCTGCTTTCTTTAGAAGACAGTAGGTATTTCCTTCTACTGACAAAATACTAACAATTCCAGCCCCTCTACTCCTGTCCCCCAAATAAATACCTATGATTTCTGAGGTAAAATTAAAGCAACAAACTCAGACTTAGGTGACAGAATGTAATTCAGGTAGTTGCACACAGCAGCACTGCATTAAAGATGTACTTAAGCTGTGCTCCCTTCTTTGTGTATTATTAACCACTGAAACACAGGTACCTCCAGACTACCTACCGGGATTTTGGTCGGATGCTGTTCTCGGATAAGTCGGACATCTTCTACTCTTTGTTCTGCAACGAAAGGAAGAGACACAGGTATTATTAAGGGCCCACATGCAGCTGCTTTCTGCATTTTTGCTATGACTTCCATATCTGAACTCATCTTTCGTTAGCTGTAGCAGAACAAAGAAGTAAACACATCTTTCCTATAACTGAGAGAAACTAAGCACTAACACTTCATATCTGGCAAAGGTTGGTATATAAGGCCAAAGGCACTTACGGAAAGCAACATGCAATTACATAGCTCTTATCAGGTGGTATGACATAAGACCAAGATACAGAATTCCTAGTTTCAAGGGCTTGGGACCCCAAGTTATAGTTTTATGTAATTAGCAGATTAACTGCATGGCATACCAATCTCTAAGGACTCCTACCACCCATCAATTTTTGTGAATTTTCCAGTTGAAGCTGGTATAGAAATCCATTATAAACCATAGGTTGTTCAATGCAATTTTCTCTATTACTTCCAGCTGTTTAATGATAGCGTGCTTACAACAAAAGAAACTGCCCAAGAAAAAAGAATGCCCTATTTGAGTTTTAAGTAGTTTTGCTCAGTGCCCAAAATAAAAGTTTAAAGCACAAAGTCTACTGTTTATATTTTCAACGATTGTACTAGGCTCTGTGGGGAATACAGCGGGGGAAAAAACAAGCCAAGTCCAATTCTCAATAAGGTAACACTATTATTGGAGGGTCATGTCATATATAAAAGACCATATGAACATAACAAGATAGCATTAAAACCTTCCAACAATAAGTTAACAAAACCCCCTTGATTTACTATGATAGGATTCATTCTCATGGTGTCTGCAAATAAATGATCAATGCCATGAACTTCCTGAAAAAGTGCTTATACTGGTGGTTTCAGAAAAAGATGCTATGACCTACATAAATATAAATGTATTCTAACATCATTGCCAATTTAGTTTGGATTTTTAAAAAATATTTAGTTCTTCATAAAAATACTGAAATAATTCCCATATTCAAATATGAAATATAAGTTCTATTTCTATTTTCCCACCCAACGTTTCTAAATCAGCTTCTAGGATAAATTACTAAATATAAACATATTTGCTACAGCCAAAAATAATTGTAAACTCATGGATTTCTACCAGTACATATTCCTATTCAATAGATGAGGATAAAGATAAATTTAGCTATTGTTAAGACTAAACTTAACCTAGAGGTTTTTATCTGTGACACTGTGATTTATAAGAAATATATGTATATTTGGTACTGGTTGAGATCCCAAAACTCTTGGAATTTCCTAAGTGATCTGAGTGATAAAGATATCGTGTTATTCATAATAAGCCACCTTTAATCACACAAGTTTATCTTAATAACGGGACACTGGGAAAGCCTCTCAAGGTGGGGGCTGGTTGCCAGGGGAACCAACAGTAGAGGGTAGGAACTTTCAGCCCCTGACCACCAGGGAGGGGAGCAGGGCTACAGGTTGAATTATACTAATGGCCAATGCTTTTATCAGTCCTGCCTATGTAATGAAGTTTCCATAAACACCCAAAAGGACACTGGTGGCACACACCAAACACGGGGACAGAAGCTCCTGTGCTTGGGACTCTTCAGGACACCTGACCATATCTCTCTTTTTGTAGGCGTGTTCATTCCTATCCTTTAATATCCCTTTTAATAATCCAGTAACCTAGGAAGTTAACGGTTTTCCTGAGTTCTGTGAGCCATTTTAGCAATTTAATCAAACATGAGAGGACTGTGAGAACCCTCTGAAGTATAACCAGTCCCTCAGAAGCATAGGTAACAACCTGCACTTGCAATTAGTCGTTGAAGTGGTAGTGGGGGAGGGGCAGTCTGTGGGACCTGTTGGAATTTAGGCTATCATCAGCTAGACAGTGTTAGAATTGAATTAAATTGCAGGACACCCAGCTGAACTGCTTGATGTGTGGAAAAGCCACACGTCTGGTGTCAGAAGTGAAGCAGTGTTTTAGTACATGAGTACAGGAGGCATACAGGAGGAGGAATTTTTCCATCATCCTCTGAACCCTTCTCTATTTCTGAGGGTGTCTTTATTGCTCTAAGACCTGTCCCTATGACTATCCTACCCCAGAAAAAATGCTCTACCATCCAGACTTAGTTATCAGCCCTCTTCACAACAAAATCCTCCATATTGTCAAGGTAGATTATTTCAGAGGCAAGGGGAAATCACAATTAATTCACTCTAGCGAATGAATGATAACTCTTTAATGCACCCTGTAATATGTTCTGCATTTAAAAGCTTATCCTAATAAATCTAAAAGTGGAAACATTTAGGCAGAAGGTGAAGAGATTTTTTTATACAAGGAAACAGGTTTATTTTGGTAAATAGAAAAGGAAAATACTAAATGTGAGGCTTCAAAGTCAGAAAGTATATTGTCAAAATTTTTCTTTATCTTGATTTATCCCCAAAATATGGCCCCAAAAGACAAAAATGATTATTTTTCCTAAAGACAAGTGACTAGCACCAAAGTCCCATAGGAATGTCTTTAATGTCTGGCCAGTTGCAATGAAAAGCCAGTAATGACCTGGAAATAATTGAGTAAATATGGTATATGCTGATGCCTCTCTCTTTTTGAGTAGATAGTTGTTTTCAGAGGCCAACAGTATACATTTGACAGGAGCACAGAAACAACACAGATGAAAGGCACATAAAAGAGCAATTCTTTTCTTAATGCTGTAATGATCTGTTTATCATTTTGTCTTCCTCAACAGACTGCCCCTGGCAGTCAGGGACCCAGCTCTAGTCATCTCTGTATTTCCCCAGGACTCAGCCTTGGGCACAGAAGATAGATGGTTAGGTTAATAAACAAATAAAAGCTGTAAATGGAAATACTGCTCCAAATGCACATCAAGATACACTTGCCCAGATTCCTTTTCCTCCTGTCTCTAAGAATCCTTGTGAGCTATACAAATATAAAAACAGAGGACATGAGTCTAAGGTGTCTTATTTTACCAACATAACACTGGCAGTGTTGCTTTGAGATTCCCTAGGGCATTTCAAGTAAAATTTCCACTTACATACATTTCCCAGGATTTATTTCACTGAGTGAAATGGAAGCATATTTTTCTGTAATCTGTTTATAAATCATAAACATAACATCCAATCCATCAATAAGTGACAAAACTTGCTAAGTTCATGGAACCTAGGTTTTGGCATAAATCTCATCAGTCTACCTATTAAAGAAGATTATATATTTGGTCTATTTATTCTAGACCAATGCATAATCTTCCCACCAAGACAGGCAAACCATTCCATTATTAATGGAGAAGCTTAAGACCGAAGTTTACCATTGAATCTCAGCAGAACAGAGTCTGGGAAACAGATCTATTATTAAATAAACCGGGCAACCTCAGAAGAAAATGGAGTAAAATTATTACATTTGAGAAGACTAAACCCAAAAATCATTTGCTCAAATACAACTTTTCAAGTTCATTATAGTTTTCATAGCATCTGCAAGAATACACTATGGTTCCTGACTCAGAGTGTTGATCTATTTCACGTACTGGAAATGATGGAAGATTGAAGAATTCATGTCAGAAGGTTAAAAGTACAAGTCCATACTCTGCCACTAGGTGGACCATGATCTTCACCTCTCTGGGCCCCACCCAGTTGCTTCTGCTACAAAAGCAAGGGGTTGTTTTCCATAGGCCCTAAGATTCATTTATTTCAACTTTCTCAATCCTGAAAGAAAGTATCAGCAGAGCCATATTACATTTTAAATTAACCTAAAACTCACTCATTTGGAAAGAGGAAGAATTGCTCAAGCTAACTGGGGCTGGTCTTGGGTTCTATAAAAAAGTTCTCACCAAAGAATTGATTTCTATCATTTACTGTGCTACAAATCTCTGAAAATTGTCAGTGCTGTTACCATAATCAGGAGCAAGCAAAGGCAGTAGCCATTAAATGACATTTGATACTTTTCTGCAAAATCATTATTAAAGAGATCTTTAAGGGAAGGGGTAAAGGTCAGATAAGGGAAAGCCTAAATACAATATATATAAATACACTAATGGGGGTTGGGGGATAGAGCATTCCTGCTTGTTTACCCCCGGGGCCACAGGTTCCAGGTGAATTCCTTCTAATTCATTAGAACATACCTTTTCAGAATAACCTAAAAATACTTTAAGCAAAGGAAAAGTAACTATAGTTTTAGTCATAAGAAAATGGTGTCTTAGTTTACCACATGGATGTCCTCACTTAACTTTCAAATGTCAGTGAGGACAGAAGCCAGATACAGCAAATCTGCTTCAAATGCTGCTCTCAGGGTTGCATAAAAGCTAAACGATATGAAGAGTTCACCAACGTCACTAAAGAGAAAATTTCTAACAAAAATAAAAAGGATGTCTAAGACTTGTTAACCAACAAACTGTCTCAAGAGGCTATTTGAAAAGATAAGCTTGGCAGGCCAACGTGAATTTCATTAAGGGTCTCAGGCATAAAAAAACGAATAGCAATAATGAGATCTACAAAACCATATCCAAGCTCAAATGAATGCTTACCTCTTTCTAGACTCCAGGAAACTAAACAAAGTATTACTGCTTTAGATCATCAAGATTAACACAGGAAAAACTATGAGCACTGGAAGGAACCTGGTGCTTCCCCACTCTACCTGCACTCCCTGAGCTTCCATAACCAAGTCCTACAAATAGATATCCACAGAGGCCGCTGTTGTTATTGCAGAGTTTTCTTGCTCAAGAGGAGTACTAATTACTTCCTTCTCATCATTTTTGTGGAGGAGTAAATATTATGATAATGTTACTTTCAGTTTCGACCAACTGCCAAAAACCTACATTGGCTTTCTAGTCTAAAGTGGGAGAGGTCTGATTTCCTGCTGGTGTAAAAGTAAGCACGTCTGTACTCGCCAGCCAAGAGGAAAAGCCACCCACCCTAGCTAGCTCTCCTGCTACAAACAGGATCAAGATGTCCCCTCCATGCCGTCTACACTGGCCGGCGTAGGGGTCAGAAGCACTGTGGGTTCAGGGGCTCGCCAGTGTTCACTCTTCCTCTTAATTAAGACACTGACGTTTTTTAAGTGACCACGTGCGACCAGGACGTCTTACCTGGAGATGACTCACTTGCATTCTAGAGCCACCACTTGAAAGGACCTGTCACAGCCCCGAGTCCGGACCAGCCTCCCCATGAGCCCGACGGTTCTTACATAGGTTTGCGCTTTTTGGAGGGACCGCCACCTCCCCCTCCCCAGACTGGAGGGGCCAAAGGTGATTCAGCACCTCCGCGCGAGCGAACGCGCCCTCGAGGGACCAGCTGTGAGCGACCCAGGCCCAAGCTCTCGGCCTCCGGCTGCCCTCGGGCCTCCTCGGAAACCCTCGGCCTGTCAGTCGCCCGCTCAGGTGCTCAGCCCTGCGGCCCATCGGACCCCGAGCCCTTGGCCCCTAAGCCCTCCCGGGCCCGGCTCCTCAGCCCTCGGGCTCTCAGCCACAGCCCTCAGCCTCACGGCCCCTCAGCCCCGCGACTCCTAAGACTTCAGCTCGGCCCAGGACCTGGGCCCCGCCGCCTCGGCCCCTCAACGCTCCGGGGTCCGGCCCTTCAGCCCCCGAGCCGTCAGCTCTCAACCCGGGCCCGGCCCTTCAGCCCCCGCGACCCGTCAAACTTCAGCCCAGCTGGGCGCCTGGGCCCCGCCACCCCGGCCCTTCAATCCTCCTGGGCCCGGCGACCCCCGGCCTCCCAGCAGCCCTGGCCCTGCCCGCGGCACCCACCGAAGGTGCGGCGCTGTTTGAAGGTCTTCTCCGAAGGCATGGCGAGGGAGGCTGGGTGGAGGCGACGAGGCAGAGGGTCCCGGCTTCTTCAGGAGGCGGCGGCGAGGGTCCCGACCGCGGCTACAGCGACTTCCCTTGTGTGTCTCCTCGGCCCGCAGCCGCGTCAAGTGACCAGAGCACCGCCCCAGGAGGCGGGACCAAGGGCGGGGTGACGCCGCCGCCATGGCGTGCGTGGCGGAAGCCAGGCCGCACGCCCAGCTGGAGGCGGGGTTTGGCGGGGCGCGTGCGCTGCGTCAAGCACACCACGCGCGTACGCGCGGGCGGGGCGTGAGGCTTGGGCTCCCCGGGTGCCCCCCGGGAGTGAGGATTTTTCTGTGTGCCCCGCCGTGGGCGCCTAGGTGCGACCTTCTGGGTCCCTGCCGCGTGGTGCCGTCCGGTGTAGTCAGCTGCTCTGAGCGCACTAGTGTTTCCAGCGCTCAGTGCTGATGGCTCATAGTGTTTCTACCTGAAAATAGCGTAGTTCTGTGCGCCGTCTCACGAGTATCAACGATCTAGGAGCTGCTGGTTACACCTCCTGTGTTAGCATTTCGTTTGTGTTTTCATTGGATTTCCAGATCAGGCACATTCAATTTTCTTTTTAAATTTTAGGTATGCCCCCCACTGGTTACTTCTGTCCCATGTCCGAACTAGGAAAAGAACTGCAACAAACAGCGTTGTTTCAGGATCTGTTTTAATGAAGTGTGTTTTTGTAGAAAGTCTAAGATAATTGTTTTTAAGGCCTTCATAGTGGGTGAATTCCTCTTTTGAAAAGGTGCTACAGCCGTCAGGTGACTCTTGGGTGTTGATGATTTATGTGTACCTGCACGTGACAGTAGTGGGTCTGCCCAACTTCATGCACGTTGCACTTAAGGAGTTTCCAGTCTCAAGTACTGAGTCTTACTCATATTCATACCCTTCAGTCTTTCAACCACTAGGTAGCTGAGCAAACTTGAATAAGTAACCATTTTTCTGAGTCTCAGACTTATTTGTGAAAGGGCAATGATATTTTAGAACGAAGAGTTTTTTGAGGAATAAATGAAAGTGACCTGTAGAACCTAGGTTACTTTTTAGTTATCACTTCAGTTATTGTATACCACCTCAATGTCTGATGAACATACATCTGTATGAATAGCACTTGATTTGGCCGTTTTTTCACTTTAATACTTTGAAAGATTTCCAGTTTTTCCCCCTTTGGAGTTTGTAAAAGCCTTTCTTATGTGCCTCTTTGATAAAATAACTGAATTGTGCTGATAACACATTATTATTGCAAATATACAAAACATTCTAACACATTTCTCAAAGTGGTTTTAATACAGCTGGACGTTTTGGTTTATTTTTATGTAGAAACAAGTATGTTGTAGATCTCTGTATAATTATTTCCCACCACCAGAACAATGTTAGTTGTATAATTTTATTCTGCCACTGTTTACAAAAGAACATTTGTACATGTATCACTTTCTGTCCCAGGTTTTTATTTTCCTGTCACAGTTCTTTACCTTGAAAATACTGTAGTATACAGTTAATAAAGAAGACCACTTAGACATTCTATCTGGTTTCCAAAGTTCCAAAGGAAGGTTTTAAACTCCAAGTGTGTACTTACTATCTTGGTTGTTTTGTATTTGTGAAGATTGAAAAACAAAACAAAACAGTAAGTGCTTATTATGTACCTACCTTCTGCCAAGCACAAAATGATCAGTTTTGAAGTCAAAAGAAAATGGACTATATTGCTTTCTTTCTGTATTTTTATGATACCAAGTATTGGCTGGTGAGTGCTTTCTTGGCTTATGTGCTACTTTGTAAGAAATGGACTTTTCTTTCTCTTGCTGGACAACTGTTCCAAATGCAAGAAGAGGGGGTAAAATCAATTATCTGGCATATGGAGGTGGGGGGAGGGAGAGGAGAGTTTCATATTTTCCTAGTCCCTGAGGGATCTATAAAGCACCAAATTACCCCAACACTTGGATTCACTGCCAATAGCCTCAAGGGCTCTGCCAGTGACAGGACAGGATTACAATTTTGTAATTTTCAAGTACTGAAGCCCACATTTAGAGTAGCTGTTGCAGTCTTAACCCTAACCTTGAATTTCTACTTGAATCTAAAAAGCACATATCCCTACATGTTTGTCAGAAAATCATCCAATACAGTTGGTGTATAAAAGTGTCTCATAAGCATAACCTCCATTTAAGACTAGTAAATTCTAATAAATAATATCTGAATAATATTTAAAATTTATTAATTTATATTCATATACAAATACATATAAATTAAGATATAACTTCATTTAACTATTGAAATGGATCTAAAAATTATCACGTGCCCCTAGATTACAGTTTATTAGAAATTTGATGGAGTGAACAATATTTAGAGTGATAAATTTATATTACTCATGAATTATTTTAAGCTGGTTAATATAAGCATAATATAGTTTATTTTTAGATGAATAACAAATATTACTGTTCCTTGAATAATCCATATAAAGTAGAAAAGCAAGAATACATCTTTCATTTAAATTTATTTAGCGTTTTCTCCAGGTATCTCAAGGTGCTTTTAAACTATCAAATAATCACTCTAGAAAGACAAGCAATGTCAGTTATAAATAACTCACCCCATTCCTTTTGTCATAACATGAAAAGACCACAAATGACCATAACTGTCAGGGAAATAATGTAACTGCTAAAATCTGAATTATGTCCCAGCATTAGTGATGTAAAATGGTTGTAAATCATGCTGTCTAGCTATTTCTAAGACTATTAAATGGGACATAGAAACATTAACCTGCAGTCCAGGATACGTTAGGGTAATTTTTGCCACACTCAACATGGAGGACAAGTCACACTGAGATTTAGTTAACTCCTCAGGCCTGCCTGGCTTGTTCCACCTCTCCTCTTTCTGATTGGAAGAGGTATTCCACC